>CM076578.1:232103144-232178789 GCA_034641835.2 Pinus albicaulis
CTGATCAGGAGCTCAGGACCAAGTGTCGTAAAATGGTAAAAAATGAAAGTTCTCAAAATTGATTGAAACCAAGATGGTTACATAAGTCTCGTCTTCCTGATTCTGGTGCCGCAAACGGTTCGAAAAACAGACACCGTATGAAGAAGTTATTGCACTTTTAGTAAAGTGGGTCCGACGGAGCACGGAGGGGCCAGCCCTCCTCCCATGGAACCTCATCATATGACCAGTGTGGGAGCTTAATGATTAAGAGCGATTAAGGAGCCTAATATCAAGTTTAATATTTAATTAAGCTTTAGTTAAGTGGATTTTAATATGGCAGAGATTCTGGAGGCGCTCCCAAATTTAGGTGGACTTCCACTTTTAGTGGAGTTAACTGGCAGTTGCCCCACATTTAGTGGAGGAAATTGGGGCAAAGTTGTTTTGGTCATAAATTTCTCATTACTCAACCTTTTGGAACGAATTTTTTTTTGATTTCGTATTTTCTCAGCCTTTTGGACTCAATGGCATAGGTTTCAGAGCCATTGGAGCTCAGTTTCAGCCTGTTAAGCTTCGAAGAAGATGAAGGAGCCATCAGGGCCTAGACGGAGAAGGCTGTGTTGTGGACTGTGTTTCTCTGTTTAAGGTAAATGAATAGTCATTATTAGCTATTTCATGCCTTTTGAATCTGTTTGAATGGTTTGCAGAGCCTGTTAAGAACTTTAGAAAGCCGAAAATCTTCATTTAAGTTCTAGAGGCCATTTTCCAAATAGAGTGTGTAAGCAAAACCGGAGCAGCCGGAGGCCGTTTTTGATGAAACAAAACTCTATATTGACTATTTCAGTCATTCTGGAACCAATGGAAGTGGTTTTAGATCATTTTGAGTACTTATACAACTCGAGAAGTTGATATGAAGTCGTGGGCAGCCCTGGGCAAACCGTGGAGGAGAGCCATTTTTGGGGACAGGCTAATGTGGGCACGACGCTGCGCTCTGATGTGATGGATTATTGATGCAGCAAGAGGGTTTCAGAGCAGAAATAGAAATATGAGGGATTTTGTGCCATTTATAAGCTCAGAGAAGCTTAGTGCACCGACAGAAGGATGTGTGTCCATGGAAGCCTAAAGCTGTTTGCAGGAATTGGACAACTATTAAAGGGATTTAAAATGGTATTCTCAGCCCTTTGAATCATTTTCATATTCATTGTGGTTAATTTTGGAGCTTGTAAAATAATTTAAGTACCTTAATCCCAAAGAGTCTAGTAATGTTGACAAAGCTCAAAGGAGATGTAGCCCAAGAGTTGGAGTGAAATCCTATATTATATTGCTGTTGTGTTTTGTTATTCTATGGATGAATTATGTTTCTGATATACATGTTAAGTTTCAGCAAAAAAAAATAAACTTAAAACACATAAATAGAAGAAAAGACATACACCTCTTCTAAGCAAAAATTCCGCATAAACTTCAAGTATGTGTATGTCAAAGACTTCTAAGTGTTAACTTCATTATTTCTTTAGGCAGAGTCTGTAGAGGGCACGGTAGCATCTGGAACTCATCCTCTCTTTAGAGGTGACATGTCCGGTGAATGCCCCTACAGTCTATCTCTGTATAAGAAATAAGAAGTTTTCACATTTTCAGAGGTCACTTGGAGTGTATAGCTCAATTTAAAATTATGAGTATTTGCACTCATTTACTTAAATGAAAATGGATACCTTGCACCCTTAAACAAGTACATTCCATTTTCAGATCAGATGGTATCAGAGCACTAGGTTTGCTTGACTGACATCACTAGCTTGATTGTGTAGCTTGAAAGGTGTCTTAAGTAGTGTTGAAGATTGACTGCTTTATTATTCTGCAAACTACTTGTTGTTTGAGTTTGCTGAAGCTCTTTTGTTCATTTTTATAATGACAACTTCCATAAGTGAGTTCTCAAAATCATCCTCCTTCACAAGATTTTTTGATGAAGGCTTGAAGCAAGAATTTTTCATCATGATGAATATGGTGAGAGAAATGTATGAGGATGAAAGAAAGAGCTCTAGACTTCAAGAGCAGTTGAATTCCATGAGGGAAGAGAAGCAGTTGCTTTCTGACCAATTGCAGGAAATGGAAGGCCAACTTCGTATGGCAAACATGAAGCTGGAAAAGATGCATGAGTTGGAGACACAACTCCTTGTTTCCAAAGAAGCCTTAGCCAAGTATCAGCTTGAAGAAGAGGTAAACAATTCTAGTTTGTCTTCAAATTCTTATAAGAATGTTTATGAACTTGGTTCTTTTGAGAAACATACCAAAGGCATAGGGTCCAAGTTGATGTCCAAAATGGGATATGAAGGAAAAGGATTGGGAAAATATGCACAGGGTATAGTTGAGCCAATAATGGTTGAGGTAAGGCCTAAGAATTTGGGTCTTGGTTATGGACAATCTTATGGAGAAAGTTCCAAAACAGCCATGAAGGAAGAAGGTGTGCATCAGCATGCACTTGAACAAGGGAGTGGTGAAAGCTCTAAAACCATTGATGGGATTGATAGTGTTCCAAAGGGAGCTTCTTCTTCTTTTGATTCACCTCCTCATGAAGGTAATGAAGGTGAAAGAGAAAGGTATAAATCTGATTTCCATCATATTTCCTTTGATCATGTAAAGCATGAAAAATTTCCACACAAGCATGGGAAAAGAATTGCATGTTCTTTTTGTGGTTTGTTTAACCATAGTGTTTCTAGATGTTGGAAAAGAATGGCAACATACAAGAAACTTTTGAAGGAAAGGAGGCAAGAAGCCAAAGTTCCAATGAACAATGCAAATCATGCTGTCAAGAAGATGAACATGTGTTGCACTTATTGCCATAAGCAAGGACATACTGTTGAAAGGTGTTGGACTCTGAATCCAACAATGCTTCCACAAAAGTTGAAGAAGTGGGAGAAAGAGTATGGCAAGAATGGGAAGGAAGTTTCCATCATTGATATGTGTCAGGATGATACACATGCTGATATTGATGTGCAGTTAAAGGAAGCACCTTTGAAATGGATTGGTAAGAAATGGTTAGAATTCTTATCCAATTAAAGTTGCATGTCTTTTGATTGAATGCATTTTCTTTGTTAAGGAATGCAAGTTGCAGGATGGAAAAACTGAGTATGAGACTCACTCTATCGTAGCGAAAGTTATGTTCATTTCAGCTTTGAAAGTACATGTACATGTGATTGAGGATCTTGTACTTATGATTGTACTTAAGAGAAAGTTGAAGGATAAACTGCATGCATGAGAATGAGATGCATGAGCACAGGGATCATGATGATTTCCTTGTATTTTAAACATGTATGTGTGATTAACTTGAAGGGTTGATTAATTTGTTTTTAACCATGCATGTAATGTAATATTGACTTGGAAAAAGTTAATTTGATCTCCAAGATTGTAAACAGGAGAAATGATGAAGTGTTTCATCTTTGTAAAAGCTTTCTCATTTGGGAGGCAGTTCTTCTTCTGGAATGGAGGTGCCTTGGATGGGCATCGTGACAGTTGGCAAGTCCACATATTCAGGAGAATATTTCAGCTCATATATCAGGAAGTTTCATTGCTGGTTCCTGCAATTTCCATTTTTTCTGGCGAAAGAACTTGGTCGGGATTCGACAAGTACTTGGCGTACGCAGCAAAAAGTCGCCATGACGACATTTAGCAAGGCAGGACATTTTTGGCATTAGTATGCTCTTTTGGCTGACTGGAAGAGGATATTTTTGTTCCTCAAGTGCTGTACAGTTCAGATCAGAGATTCAGTAAGCTTTTGGGGACCAAAAGCCTTCTCATTTGGGAGGTGTGATCAGGAGCTCAGGACCAAGTGTCGTAAAATGGTCAAAAATGAAAGTTCTCAAAATTGATTGAAACCAAGAAGGTTACATAGGTCTCGTCCTCCTGATTCTGGTGCCGCAAACGGTTCGAAAAACGGACACCGTATGAAGAAGTTATTGCACTTTTAGTAAAGTGGGTCTGGCGGAGCACGGAGGGGCCAGCCCTCCTCCCATGGAACCTCATCATATGACCAGTGTGGGAGCTTAATGTTAAGAGCGCTTAAGGAGCCTAATATAAAGTTTAATATTTAATTGAGCTTCAGTTAAGTGGAGTTTAATATGGCGGAGATTCTGGAGGCGCTCCCAAATTTAGGTGGACTTCCACTTTTAGTGGAGTTAACTGGCAGTTGCCCCACATTTAGTGGAGGAAATTGGGGCAAAGTTGTTTTGGTCATAAATTTATCATTACTCAACCTTTTGGAATGAAATTTTTTTTGATTTCGTATGTTCTCAGCCTTTTGGACTCAATGGCGTAGGTTTCAGAGCCATTGGAGCTCAGTTTCAGCCTGTTAAGCTTCGAAGAAGATGAAGGAGCCATCAGGGCCTAGAAGGAGAAGGCTGTGTTGTGGACTGTGTTTCTCTGTTTAAGGTAAATGAATAATCATTATTAGCTATTTCATGCCTTTTGAATCTGTTTGGATGGTTTTCAGAGCCTGTTAAGAACATTAGAAAGCCGAAAAGCTTCATTTAAGTTCTAGAGGCCATTTTCCAAATAGAGTATGTAGGCGAAACCGGAGCAGCCGGAGGCCGTTTTTGATGAAAAAAAACTCTATCTTGATTATTTCAGTCATTCTGGAACCAATGGAAGTGGTTTCAGATCATTTTGAGTACTTATACAGCTCTAGAAGTTGATATGAAGTCGTGGGCAGCCCTCGGCAAACCGTGGAGGAGAGCCATTTTTGGGGATGTTGTGCTTAATGTAAGCAATTTATCAGTTGGTATTTGATGTCTGATCATTATTGGATGCAGAAGTAGTGGTTTCAGGAGCAGAAACAGAAATCTGAGGGAGTTTGTGACATTTAGAAGCTCATAGAAGCTTAGTGCACCGACAGAAGGATGTATGCCCACGGAAGCCCAAAGTTGTTTGTAGGAATTGGACAGCCATTAAAGGGATTTAAAATGGTATTCTCAGCCCTTTGAATCATTATTGTATTCATTGTGGTTAAGTTTGGAGCTTGTAAAAGAATTTGATTACCTTAATCCCAAATAGTCTAGTCATGTTGACGAAGCTCAAAGGAGATGTAGCCCAAGAGTTGGGGTGAACTCCTATATTATGTTGCTGTTGTGTTTTGTATTCTATGGCTGAATTATGTTGCTGATATAAATGTTAAGTTTCAGCAAAAACAAATAAACTTTAAACACATAAACAGAAGAAAAGACTTACTCCTCTTCCAAGCAAAAATTCTGCATAAACTTCAAGTATGTGTATGTCAAAGACTTCTAAGTGTTAACTTCATTATTTCTTTAGGCAGAGTCTGTAGAGGGCACGGTAGCATCTGGAACTCATCCTCTCTTTAGAGGTGACATGTCCGGTGAATGCCCCTACAGTCTATCTCTGTATAAGAAATAAGAAGTTTTCACATTTTCAGAGGTCACTTGGAGTGTATAGCTCAATTTAAAATTATGAGTATTTGCACTCATTTACTTAAATGAAAATGGATACCTTGCACCCTTAAACAAGTACATTCCATTTTCAGATCAGGGTCCTTTTAAGATTTCTTTTGTAGGTGTGTGATTAATTTGGTTGTTTCCTTAGAGACTTTAGGATTTTTATTGAAATTTTCTTTGATTGTGTGTGTTAAAAGTTTCAATCGTGGATGGATTACCTAGAAAATCACGTAGAATGCAGGGTAAACCCCCTGAGTATACACCAAGCCAGTTAGAAAAATTAAAATCTGAGAGAGGAAAAACATCAGGGACTGGATCAACTGAACATGAAGAAACATCAATAATTTTTCATCTTGAATACGAATTAGATCAACGTCATACAGTTGAAATTACTCCAAGAAAAGTTTCAATTTCTAAACTAGCTGAGCTTGTTTCTACAACTAGTGAATTATTAGATTCAGATCCTGAAGCTTCTAAAACAGAGAACATAATGGTTATATATGAGATTACTTCTCCATTCCATGATCTAACCCCTCATCATCCTGATTCACCCAGAGTCAAGTATCAGATCACAGAAAATCTTCCTCCTGGTCTCATTAGTATTGAAGAAGTTACTGACACTGAAGAGGAAGTTGTTCTTCCCCCATCTTAGGACTCTTTAGATCTTAGGTCAAGTGAATTAATTTACTATAGCCCTTTTAAACAATATCCTTAGTATTCTCAGTTGGAAAATTTTCTACACAGAACTGGTATAAACTATTAGCCACCCCAAATTCCCTTTTACGCTATACCAAGAGGTTATATACCTCCATTAATCATGTCTGGTGAGTCATAAATGTATTCTACATCACCATAATCATATTTGTATGGTGGTTCATCTATTCTGGTAGGATACCAATCGCTTTCTAGTACTTTTTCAGGAGAAGCTCCTTCTCCCGACAAAAATATACCATCATCTAGTCCAAATGAATCAAATACAAAAAAATTGAGTGCGGAACACGTTTATATGATGTCTGGAAACATTCCTAACCCTGATCCTCAAAGTAGTAATTTACCGCCTGGGGGGCAACCTCAAGGTAGAAATCTACAACCTCGGGGGCAACCTCAAGGACAGTACATACCTCAAGGTTAGTACACACCTCAAGGTTAGTACTTGCCTCAATTCCAATATCAACCTCAAGGTCAATACTCACTTCAGGGTCAGCAACCTCTTCAAGGACAATACCCTATGCAAGGGCAACCATATTTTCAAGGTCAACAACCTCCTTTAGGACCACAATTCTATTCGGAACAACAATTGTTTCAAGAAGGTGGGAATTATCCGGTCAACTATAAAACATATGTTCCAAATTATCAACCTAGTTATGCAACGCAATCTTCAATGGGACCTTCATATCCTGGAGTAAGCACAGTGTGGGATCCATCACAAGTTCAACAGAATTTACAACCTAATATGCAAGTAGCTTATTATCAACCCGGTCATCCAATGGTTACAATCAAATCCAACAACCTGTCCAACCTATTCAACCAATGTTTTAGGTACCTGCACCAGCCCTAGTTTTCAGTCTTCTCCCTTACCATACTCCCTTCATTTTCCTTTTGACGACATCGATCGAATTCAAGTGCCCACAAGGTTTATCGATTACGGTCTCAGACCCGTAGACTTATTATTGGATTTTACTTATCACGAAGTCGAGCCGCTTTCGCGCATTGCCTTTATATACGCTATTTCTTCTTTCTCTTAGAACCAAAACTGTTTGCCGAACATGGGTGATAAAGGAAGGAGTGCTAGACATACTTAGAATTAGAACCTCTATAAACAACCCTTTCTTTTTACCCAGAGAGAACTTCGAGCAAATCTGTTCCGGAAAATATGGGACGAGGCACACAGTCACTTAACTGTTTATGGTTCAACAAATCACAAATCTTAGACGTACATAGTTTGAAAGCAATAAATCATGAGGTAGGGCAAACCATTAATCTCTATGAACAATAATCAAACATATAAACATGTAAGATGAACATTCTGGTGATACATAGAAACATTAGAACTCCTAACTTTAGAAATTCACCTTCAGATTTTTGAGAAAACACATAAGATAAAAAAACAACTCAATATGTGGAGAGGGAACTCCTAAACAACATAGATCAAACTATCGGGAAATCTGAAACAAGTTGATGAGCATGGGAAAAGGGCAAGATCGAAACAATACCTCTTTGCATTAACTTAATCATTATGTATTTCATAGGAAAGCTTCACAATAAGTTTTTGAAAACATTAAATAAGCAGGGCATACCATGAATCATATTTATAAGCTAACATACTAATAATTCATGAAACAAATAACAAGTTTTAGTGGGCCTAAGGAGCAGTCAAGGATTCCTTAAGATGAACTAAAAGCAGAAAACATCAAAACTATAGCAAACATGAGGTTTTAGGTGCTTCCATGAGCATATCTCAACTTATACTTTTCTGATCTATAGAAAACAAGCAGACTGAAACAAAATGAGGACAAGAAAACACTAACAAGTTAGAAAAACATCACCATTCACAAAGCTATGGAATCCTACAAGCAAGCTTCCCCAACATCAAGCCACACAAGCCATTCATTCACTTCATAAAACAAAATATCTTCTCCAAGCTCATAAACCATGTATTACTCTATAACACATCAAGTCTCAATGCTTTATAATGAATCCTCATGGCTTATATAACAAGCAAGTAGGAAGAGATCTCAATAGAGCATCTAGAAGCCTATTGGCCAAAAAAAAATATCCTAACTTGTCCTTGAGTCCCTACAAGGTCCAAGGCACAAAATATCTTCCAAAATATATTTTCCGGACTAAGATAGAAAAAATATTGACTTTTAATATCTGACATACATGATGAAACTTACCTAATTCACATTTTCTCAGTCACACATAGGAACGCAGCATATTGTCCTAAAAACTTGAAACTTTTCTAGGAGCACAGCACCAAAACAAGTCGTTTTGCAATAGAGTTTTGGAGGCCTTCCCGATGTCGGAAAAGGCTCCATGATGGCCCGTTGGAAGGCTGTGGATATCTACTTTCAAAATCTACCTATGTTTCCTCAATCTAATCTCTGTAAGTGGCCCAAAAAGTGGAAAAATCCAAAGCTTCCAGGAGCACAACACCTGCTCAAAAAAGAGGGCAGAAAGGTGAAAAATTGAGTGTTTTTGACCCTTTTGGGGGACCAAAAAAACTCCAATTGAGCTGAAATTTGGTGAGCGTACTCCTCTCATGATGGGTAATCCAAAAATGTAAGCTTCTCCATCTGAAAATGCCCTAAGGAAAAAGCACAGCACATGGGTTGTTGCTTTCTTAGGCTTGAAATTTTGCAAAAGACAAAAACTTGTTCAATTCTCCTCAAATTTGGTATGTAGGTGCCTCAAGGGTCCTTGGAGACCTGTAGAGAAATGTGGGCCAAAATACCATGCCTAGCTTGGTATTTTTTATCATTTGGTGATGGGCGCTCATTTTGGGAAGTTTTGAGCTTTTGTCTTGCAAAGTGATTTCTCCGTTTATAATGCTCAGTCATCCTCCTTTGCAAGCTCAAGTATTTGTTGGCCTTCTCCAGTTTGGCCTCTAGATGTAGATTGGCTCTCTCAATCCATGCTTCCTTGTTATGTTCAATTTCCATGGAAAAGAGTTTGGTGAGGGGAAATTGTTGTGCTTGGGCTGATTCGTCCTCTCTTTGCTTTGCCAATGCTCTCCTAAGACCCATAGTCTTAGGTATATTTCTAGCTTGCCCCTCTTCCTCATAGGCGCCCATGTATTCCTCCAACTGCACTTGTGATCTTTGAGCTTCTTTCCTATATTTGAGCGCCCTTGCTTCATATATGGCCAGTTCGCCACTCATTTTTTTGTTCTACATTTGTAGGAGGTGAATGAGATCCTTTAACCTTTATAGCTCAGACTCCAAGTCTTTAATCTGTGCATTCCAGTCTTTTAGAAGAGAATTTACTATCCTTGTTTCATTTTCCTCATCATTGTCTATGTGAATGAGTTCAAATTCTCTTTCTTCCTCATGATTCTCGTCTTCCTTCTTCAGTTGTTGTTTACCTTTGTCCTTCAATGGTTTTGAGGAGGAGTGCATGGCCCCTTGCCTTTTGGAGGCAGCAAACACATGCCTCCTTCCCTTTGATAAGTGAGGGTGAAAGATGCCATAAGTTTCACTTGCAAAGTTTGGTCACTAATGACCTTGAGATTTTTTCCTTCTTCATGGATGATTTCTGTGTGAGTGTCCTTCCTGCCTTGCTCTTGGCTATCCTTTTTATAAGCATCATCAACCTCTTTCAATCTTTCCTTGCTGCCAAGACCTTCAAGACTGCCATGCTTTGATTTTGCACTGTTAGAGGTGCCTATGTTGTTCATTTCTTTACATTCATGATTGTCCTCCTTTTGATCTTTTGGTCCACTGTCCTCATTGTCAATATCATTGTTAGCATTGTTTGTAGGGTCACTACTTTGGGCACCTTCATTGGTCTTTTCATCACTGTGGGAATCATTCCCTTATTCATTAAATGAGTTCCTTTGACTAATTTCTTCTTCACTGCCTCGCTTATTTTATTCATTACTTGGCCCTTTTTCATCATTTCCTTGCCTATTGAAAACAACTTTAAACCCTATCTCTTTGCTACCTATGCCATTCTTGTCACTCTTATTCTTGCTTTCATATGTCTCTTCTCCACTATCTGCATTTGTACCCTCAATGTCATTTTCTTCATTTTCAGACCCATTGTTTTGAAATTTCAGCTCATCATGGGAATCAATGGTTTGAAATCTGTTTTCTTACTCACTGTCTTCTTTTTTAAAAGCTGCCTCTCTTTCTGTGTTTTTAGAGCCTTCTTCTTCATCATGGGACCCATTGCTTTGACTTTTTTTCCCATCATCTGTGTCACTATTTTTACCTCTGTTTTATTCTTGGCCATCTCCCTTTTCTTCACTTTCCTCTTCATCTTCATCATTTCCTCTCTTATATTCATCATTTTCTCCTTTATCTTCATCATCCTCTCCCTCATCTTCATCATTCTTTCCATCACTGTTTTCTTCATGATCATCACTCTCTCCCTTATCTTCATCATCTTATCCCCCATCTTCATCATCCTCTCCATCACTGTTTTCTTCATGATCATCACTCTCTCTCTTATCTTCATCATCCTCTCCCTCATTAATTTCTTCATGATCATCACTTCTTTCTTCAAGATCAGATTTCTTAGGGGAAGGCAACTAAGGAGGGTCTGTTTGAGGGAATGATTCATGTGAAGAAGATGAACCAAGGTCACTAGAGGGTGATGGAGGTGAGCAAGGAGGATTTTGAGATGATGATGGCATACTTTACAGAGGCATGGGCTATGGAGTTGTGACATTGTCATGGGTGATAAAAACCTTCCAGGGAATGCCTTGCTATTCTAGCTAGTATGAGACAATTAATTTGATGAGGGAATGGTGAAAGAGGCTTGAAATTTTTTGGGATGGAGGCCTTTTTTGCATGATGGAGGAAATTTTCTCAATTATTTTGCAAAGGTAGTAGGGCATGTGCAGTAGCTTGGTTCTGGTGAAAGGCATGAGGAGTCTAATATGATAGGAATAGACTATGGAGAACCTAACCTCACAGGTGAAGTATTTCATGATAATCTTCATGAGGAGGGAATATCTATCCAATAGATGAGAAAAATGGAAAATGGTTTTACAGTCAGCTTGACAACTAGGTTTTAAGAACAGATTATAATGGCTTAAGTCGAGATGCTTCTGTTTAAACCACATTTCTCCTATTCCAGGTATTCCTGTGGCCTTAGAGATGGCACTGGTGGTAAACTCAAATCTTACCCCTGCTAGATGTACTTTATGCCTGTGAAGTCTTAATGCAAATAACTTGGTCAACTGAGGGTAACTTTTGATCTTTTTCACCTTGTTACAGAACTCATAGCACCCTCACTCTTGGAAACAGGAAAGAATAGAAGGGGATGCTATCAGTTCCTCAATGCTTATAGGTTCAAACTCATTTTTCATCCCTCCCTTCTTCTGCTGTTTTTTTGGTCTTTGAGTCGTCTCATTTATGTAAACACTCTCTTCTTCAGACATGGTGTTTTTCTTCACCCCTACCTCAAATATTTAAGGAGAAATGATTTTCTAGCAAAGTAATGTGGAAAAGAGGTCAAAGAGATGCTGATTTTTCTAGCAAGGTCAAGATAATTATTAGAGAGAGGTTAGGTTCCCTTTTTCAAGTTTTTCATGTTTCCTTTAACACCAATTCTAAATCTTCTTGGCGAACTTTTTCTTCTTTAGAAAATAATGAAGATGGTGAAAGTCAAAAATACCATTTTAAAATATTATTCATAGCAAGAAATGGCTTCACCAGGATTTTGTGGGTAATTCGATCACCTCTGAACGCCTTTTCATGCAATGTTGTGCTTTTGTGGCAGGAGCACAGCGCAACGTCTCCAGGTGACTCGGGCACTCCTAAATGCAATTTCGTGTAGGCTTGCATGCCTGTGGCAGGAGCGCAGCACCTCTGGGTGGCTCGGGCACTCCTAAACGCAATTTCATGCAAGGCTTGCATGCCTCTGGTAGGAGAGCAGCACCTCCAGGTGGCTCGGGCACTCCTGAACGTAATTTTGTGCAGGGTTTGCACGCCTGTGGCAGGGGTGCAACACTTCCAGGTGGTTCAGGCTTTCAAAGTGCAACTATGTAGTGGTTGAAGTCTTTGGTGGGAGTGCAGCACACTGGCACAAGGGCAGGCAAGCCTGAACGTAGTCTCGTGCAGGGTTTCAGAGTGTGGCACAAACGCAACATCTCTGAGCAAGGCTGCATGATGTTTCAGGCCTTCCCCTGCACGTCAGGCAAAGTCGGAAGAGTGCAGCACCAATCTATAGGTTTGAAGCACTCAGAAGGAAAAAAAAAAGGAATCTACAATAGGAGCGCAACGTACTTCTATAGGAGTGCAGCACCTTGATTTTTTCACCCGAGGATTCTAGCAAAAAACTGAAAACCTCACTATGTTTTTTTTTTAATGAAACAATGAGCGAGAAAAGAGTTGTTGTAGTGTTTTATACACCTTTTTTGAAATAATTAAACTTAAAACCTCCTTTTCTAAGGTTCCTTTTGGACCTTTTCTTTTTGCACCCTTTCCTTTTTCCAATGTCTTTTGGAGCTGACTCTGAATGTCTTTTACAACCCCTTTTAACCATTGTCTCTTTTGAACTTGGGCAGTTGGATAGATCTATAAAGACTCATGCTTGTCACGAACATTTTTTAGGGTGATTTAAAATCATCTTTTCCATTTTAAACATTCTGATCATACCTCTGAATTTTTCTTGTTAAAAATCAAATATTTTGAGCTAATGTGTTGTCTCTGTCAATGAAGTGGCATATAGTGCCTCAATATTTCTTCCTTTGAACTTTTTGGACCTCTGATCTTACCCTTTGATCAAGTGGAGTTGGTGCCCTTTTGCCAAATCTCAGAAGATAGTTGGAAATTTCTTTGAAACCATCTGCTATGATGAAGGAGGCTTCTTCGCCACTTATTATTACCATTTTGTTCAGTTTCCCAACTTCTGAGCTTTTAGGGATGTCCAAAAAAAGTAAATAAGTTTGCCTTCAAAGTTCTCAAAGAAAAAAATCACTCAAAATTATCACTCATGCTTAAAAAGTTTCCAGTGATCATTTGGAGGGTTGGAGGAGTTCTTTGACCTTTGTAACCAAAATATTTTTCCATTGTTTGGAAAAAATAGTTATACATTTTCATTCCCAATAAACACACACCTACTGCTTTCTTCTAGATTATGAGTGTCTTTTTTCTTGATGTTGGTCTTCCTCTTCCTATCTTACCTTATGTTCTTATCTGATAGATTTTTTGGTATTTTTGTAGGAATGTGGGCAAAGGGAAGTTGTCCCTTTACAAAAGTCATGTTTGAGGCCCAATATTCTTCCAATGATCTCTTTTTTTCAGTGTGCAATGTTGCTTATGTGCCACTGTCTTTGTAGAATCCGCACAGACCCTTTGATGGGCAGCATTTGACAATATATTATCATGAGATTATGATTTTCCTTGTAGAATTCAGCATGTTGTATCAATTAACCAGCTGTGGATGTCTTCATTAGCTCTTTAGGTCTCCTTCTATGTGTCTGTTTTGTTGTTTGACCAATTACCAGGCATTCCTACAAAAATGCTTCGGCATGGTAGATTTCTCCTTTTTAGACATATTGTTGGATCAAGGGGGTACCTTTGGAGCTCCTTTAACGTTCCTTAGATAATGAGAAGCCTCAAATTTTTTCCTCTTGACTTCATCTTTGAATACCATGTAGGAATAGTGAAATCAGAAAAATGATAGTGCATAACCTAGGTGAACCTATAAACTGACTGTAATGTCCTTGGAGTAGGGTTTTGACTAAAAACATTGGATCAGGGTTTTTGGATGAGGAGACAGGGCTTTGAAACTCTACTATGCACCATCATCCTAGAAAACTTAGACAACTTTGTTTTACTTTAGAAGGCCTTCTAGAAAAGATCTCACATCGTCATTGCTTGAGGTGCTAGGTGAGAAGGGGAGAAATATTTGTTTACCTAGCGAAACAAGGTGTAAAGATAGAGGGTTTAGGCAAACTGAGACAGAGGTTTATAAGCAAGGGTGAAAAATATAGAGAGAGTGAGGGACCTTAGTCCAAGATGGGGTTTTATCTAGATAATAGATTGGCCAGGTTTGACAAGGAAGCAGGATAGTGAAAATTTTCTGTCTAAGGAGATTTCTAGAACACACGTGATTCTTGAATTTTGATTTTTAGAAATCCGAGACAAAGCATTTAGTCATCTAAAATAGGTGAAAATTACTGATGACTAACAGTGGCTCCACTTGGGGATGGCAGCTCCTTTTCAGGAGGTGTCCACAATTTCAGATCTCTTGGCTTATGAAGACCAGTGCCTCATCCATTGGGCGAATTTTGTCTTTTCTTTTGTTGTTGCTTTCCCTAAGGTAGTAATTTTGAAAATCTGAAAGCATCATTAGCTCAACTTCAGTTTTACCTACCCAACCTACTTTTCCTAACATTTTTTCTTCCTTGGCTGCACTTGAACTAGCAAACCCAATGATATTTTATTTTGAAAGTGTAAAGAAACTATCTACTTCTACACTTATCTCTTTCGGGAGTTCAGATTAGGCTAATGAACTCCTTTTATTATCTACCTATACTATTCAACTGTCAAGGTTAAATTGTTTGATAGGATTTCATTCACTGGGCTAAGACATGAAATTGGAAACATGACTAAACCGGGAATAGACAGTCTGATTTATCATGAGTTTGTGGCATAAAAACAAGATGCACACAAATGTTATTTTTGTACAAAATAAGATTTAGAAAAAATAGGGCTACGATACACAGTTTGCTACTCATCCCTATTTTCTTCTTTGGTTCTGTTTTGAGCATGTGGAACCAATATCTTTCTTTTCCTAATCTATTTTCTTCAATAAGTCAAGCTTCAATAATTTGACGACCATTATTTTTACTAACTTATCAACAATGAATTTAAAGCATGTTCATCTATGATTAGGCTAGATAGTTGAACAAGACATCATTTTGCACTAGTAGTGGCATTTAGAATTGCACACTTTCAGTATTACTATTTTTTGGGTATGGGGTTGTACCTTTCTTAGAATCTACCCTCTTTTTCTACTTTTCCTATGTTTTTTTGTTTTTCTCTATTTGAATTTTTCTTCAAACAATGGTATGTACAATGAATGAAAATTTAAAAATAGGAATCTTTGCAGCAGTGATACTTGAGCATCCTATCTTCAAAAGGATCTCCTAATACTCTTTGTCCATTCATTTTTTGGGAAAAAGATCATAGTTGTTTTCACTTGCAAACATGGCATAACGATTTTTCCAAATATCTTTAAACAACTCATGTTCTGCTTGATGCTTCTCCTTATACTCTTGATTCCCATACCTATTTCTGTTACAGATTTTCTTTAGGTAGAACAAGTATTCTTTATCGTTTTTAAAACAAATGATGATGTCATCAAGGTAAACCATAGTGAAGAAATTTAAAACTGGAAACATAGTTCTTTGGAAGGTGTCTCCGATGTTCTTTAGATTGGAAAGCATCGGTTTAAACTTGAAGCTGCTTCCTGTGAATTTGAAAAAATCTTTGAGCTGATTTTTTTGAAGTGGTATCATCTGATGGTAACCTAAAACACTATCATGCAATGACATATGATTATAAACCCCTAGATTTTGTGAAGTATGAACTATTTTGGTAAAAAGGTAAGTGTTCTTTAGGGAAGGTTTATCTAGGGGCCTAAAGTCTAGAAACATCCTATGTCTGGTTGTTTTATTTTTCAGTGACATTAACTGCTCAAGGTTTTTGTGTTATTTTTCGAAAGTGCAACTTCTTAGAATGATGTCAGTGTCACAGGGTTTTGAACTAGTTTCCCGACATATACTAGTGTTCTGAAAAATTTTGCACAGTCTTGCATTTCTTAGTTTTATGTGTAATGATAAGATTTTAGACAACTCAATCATCTCGGGTATTTCAAGACTATGTTCTCCAGATCCCTCAATATCAAATTCACCTGACACATTTTTAGGATCCACAAAATTGTTTGCAATAGTTAAAGGTTCTTTTGGAGGGGAAAAATCCTTGGATGGCGAGGTTTTTAGGTAAGGTAAAAACATGAGGCTTTCTTGACCCTCATTACCAAAGATTTTTGTCCCATGAAGATTTTTTAGTGCTTCTGGATCGGAAAAAAGGGGTGATTGTGCTTTTGAGATTTGTCCTTGGCTTGAACAAATTGCTTTGGAACTTAAACTGACTTTTGGTTTTGAAGTTTCATTTTGTATTTCTAGAAAATCAAGTTTAGTTTCATCATGATGTAAATTTTTTGGGTCATGATAGTTCTTAGCGTCAATCTCATCATAGAGAAACTGGTTTGAATGATGTAGTGTACCTAGATTTGTTTCAACTTTACTTAACTTTTCATCAATGTCCTCTTCGGTATGAAGAATGAAAGAGTCAAGATCTGAATGTACAGAATAAAGAGGTATGTTGTCTGGCCTTTCTTGACTGCTAACCATATACTTCATGTGTGACTCTCGGTACAATATTCTTGTCTGGTTAAACAAAGGGATGGTAGCAAAAGACATGTCAATTTGGAGGATCCCCAGAAGTTTAGCTCCCCAAGATCGGGACAAGAGCATGCCATATTTTGGGGGAATGTCAGCCAAGACTATATCCATGACCAAGCTCTTAGCAGGGATTTATGCCAGATTGACACATAATTTCTTGATCAGGCCCAAGCATTTAACTCTGCTTGAATTGAAGGAATACAGATCTTTGTAAGGCCTGGTTATTTCTAGGCCCAATCTTTCTATCACTAACTTTGGCATGAGGTTGTGAGAGGCACCAGATTCTAGCATGGCGTTATGTAGGATTTTTTCGTGTATGTTTAGGCTAACATAGAATGGGGGAATGGCTCCTTCGTGGTATTTTCCATCTACTTCGGGTGCGAACAACAACTCTGGTTTATCATCTATCAAATTCGGAGTATTGGTATCATTTCCTATGTTCAAGACTTTCATGACTTGGGAGAAGTACATATCATGAGTTACCAGTTCAGTGAGAGGGATGGTTATTTTGATTTTAGCGATCTCTCCTTCAAAACTGAAAGGTACTTGAGTTTTAGACATATTTACATCATTTTTATCAGCCATAAATTTCTCCACATTTTTAATTTGCTGATTTTGATTCGGGGCTTTGGTGATTAGAGTTTTCTCAAGGCCACTAGCAGAGGTGCTAGGACAGCTTGTGCCAATACTTGATTGGCTAGTTTTATTTGTCTTGGGATCAGCTTTCTTAGCCATGGTATTGTTATTGTTTTTTTTTCTTTTAAGAATGTTTTCGGGAGTTTTCTTAACAACAATGTCTAAGTTGTTTTTCCCGGAGTTGTCTTGGTTTTTCTTACTCCTAAGATCATATTGCCTATGGACTTCCATTATGGAATTTTCTAATCCCAATTCTTGATCTTCGGAATCTTCATAGCTTGTTTCATCTTGGTTTGAGGAAACAAAAACTTGTTCTTCTTCTATGAGAAAAACCTCACCCTCACTATCAAAGCATATTAAGTTTACATGATTCTCATCTATTTGTTCAATACCTCTTTCCCCTTTGTCAACATAGTTATCTTGGAAGGGTGGCCTAATTTGTTGATCATTTTTCCTTGGTCTATTTTGGGGTGGGTCTCTTCTAAAGTTTTGATTCTGGTTTCTGTTTTGGGGATTTGTTTGGCTGTCCCTAGAGGGTGTTCTTTCGTTTATGCGTATTCTTTCCATCATTCTTTCCATGGTCCTAAGAAGTTTGTCCATCTTGGAATCAGATGAAGAGGTGGAGGGCATGGTGTCATCTTTGTATGTAACCCTCTTTTCTGATCTTAGCCTAGCTCTTTTTTCAATTAAGTTGGCCTCTACACTTATAGCTCCTTTTTGCATGTCCTCTAGAGTAAGGGGCTCTCTTTCTCTTATTTGGTAGGCAATGTCGGGGTCAAAACCCTCCAGGAATTCAGCTAAGGCTAGGCCTAATGGGGGTTTCATGTTTGGCGGTAGCACGTTGTAAACACTATTGAACCTAGTGCAATAGTCTTGGACACTTTCCCCCATGTTTCTTTTGAGGTTGCTATATTTCGAGAGGATTTGAAGAGGGTTTTTCTTAATTTCCCATTTGTTTATGAAATTTTGGTAAAGGGAAGGGAGATCATGTATACTATTGGGAGTTAGGATTTTGAACCATTTCTTAGCTTCTCCACCTAGGCTTTGGGCGAACATTCTCATTTACATTGTTTCCTCTTCTAATTCCATGTAGTCAAAAGCATCATTTATTCTATCTACATGTTGTTGGGTAGTAGTGGATTCAGCCCCCGTGAAGTGTGGGATTCTGGATTGGTAATCATTTGGAAAAGGTACCAAAGGTTGCGGTAACACAAGGGGTGCATACCATGCTGCCATGGTGGGAGCTAATGGTGGATTTACAAGTGGAGGATTTGTGCTATGAGATGGAGTGGTTTTCACAGTGATGGTGTGAATGGGTGTGGCAGAAGTACTTGGACCAATAAATTGATTATGAGTAGACTTGGGGTGAAAAGAGCCAAAGTGATGGAGAAGTTGTAGATCAGGTGGTGTGGAAGGAGAAGCTTCTCTGCTAGGACTCTGCTACAAGTCTATGGGCTCAAGATCGGTATGGTAGATTTTACTTTGTGACTTGGTTCTGAAAAGGTTTCTAGTATGGTGCAAGTCAAACTGGGGGTATTGCAATGTTGTAAGACGTTCAGGTACAGAGCTTGCTCTATCAATTGTCCTATAAGTAGCTAAGTTTTCAGTTTCAGAAGTTTTCCACAAAATTCTTTCTATGTCATCAACTATAGTAGGAGGGTTTGGGTCCGGATGAGATCTGGTATTGATTCTTCGCAGAGCCAGTTTTCAAATTCAAAATTTAGATAGGTTGAAATTTTATGACTACTTTCGGAAGGCTGACCTCTCTAGGTGTTATCAAAATTTCACTGTGTGTTACTAAGGTTCTATATTTCCTAAGGTTGTTTTGATGCAATCCTACAGGAGTCTATAGATACTTTACCAAAATTTAGAAGGCCTACTGGAGGCTAGTGGAGTTGCCAGGTGGATATTTTTTGTTGTTTTGAAGATAAGTTTCTATGGTCCACCACCAATACTTACAAAATGCCAATATATAAATGTTTTGGGGTTTTTTCTGAGTTTCTATATGTAGCCCAAAGGTTTGTAAGAGTGTCCTATAGCTTAGTCATCGATTTTCTAGGATGATGAAATAGATAGTTTCTACTCTTTAGACAATACTTAATTTTTCTAAGTTTGACTGGGATTTTGGGAGTTGCTAAGGGATACCTAGGATGTTTTGACTCAAAGTCCCACCGTGATCGCCATTATGTTATTGATCGGTGGGACAAATCCACAAGATAGTTTTCTTAAGGGCTTCTAAAAGGTTTAGGGAAGTCTAACTTTATTTCTTACTCAGAGTCCCACTGTGATCGCCATTATGTTAGGGTCTCGTGATTTGGCAAATTGGCTAACCAAATGATAGGGTAACATCAGACCAGTCTTTGGAGTCCTAGGACCTAGCCTTCCTAGACTCGGAGAGGGCTCTCTCTATTTTGTGAAGGATGTGAGCTTGTTCGCTTTGGATGATTGATTTTAGGCTAGTTATTAAGTGTAGGTTTGTTTGTTTGTTTTGGGTTGGGGTAAGATGATCAAGTAGGATAGGTGGAATGAGAGAATATCGAATCAATAGGGCTATTGAGTCAGATGAAGTCAAGGGTGTCTAAATGATGAAACAGAGTGTATTGCAGTGCCGATTTAGTAAGGTTAATGGATCCTTTGGTGATGATGAGGTGTGATGAAAATTAAGTTTGGGAAGAAACTAAGAGGCCTTAGACGTATATAGTTTGAAAGCAAACTCACGGGGTAGGGAAAACCATTAATATCTATGAACAATACTCAAACATATAAACATGTAAGATGAACATTCTCGTGATACATAGAAGCATTATCTAGAACTCCTAACTTTACAAATTCACCTTCATATTTTTGAGAAAACACATAAGATAAACAAAAAACTCAATATATGGAGAGGGAACTCCTAAAAAACATATATCAAACTATCGAGAACTCTGAAACAATTTTATGAGCATGGGCAAAGGGCAAGCTCGAAAAAAGACCTCTTTGCATTAGCTCAGTCAATCAATATTCCATAGAAAAGCTTCACAATACGTTTTTGAAAACTTTAAATAAGCAGGGCATACCATGAATCATATTTATAAGCTAACATATTAATCATTCATGAAACAAAGAAAAGGTTTTAGTGGGCCTAAGGAGCAGCCAAGGATTCCTTAAGATGAACTAAAAGAAGAAAACATCGAAGCTATAACAAACAGGAGGTTTGAGGTGCTTCCATGAGCATATCTCAACCTATACTTTTCTGATCTATAGAAAACAAGAAAACTAAAACAAAATTAGGACAATAAAACACTAAAAAGTTAGAAAAACATCACCATTCACCAAGCTATGGAATCTAGCAAGCAAGCTTCTCCAACATCAAGCCACGCAAGGCATTCATTCACTTCATAAAACCAAATATCTTCTCCAAGCTCATAAACCATGTATTGCTCTATAACACATCAAGTCCCAACCCTTTACAATGAATTCTCATGGCTTATATAACAAGCAAGGAGGAAGAGAGCTCACTAGAGCATCTAGAAGCCTATTGGCCAAAAACAAATATCTTAACTTGTCCTTGAGGCCCTACAAGGTCTAAGGCACAAAATGTCTTCCAAAATATCTTTTCCGGACTAAAATAGAAAAAATATTGACTTTTAGGCTCTGAAATACATGATGAAACTTTCCTAATGCACATTTTCTCAGTTACACACAGGAACACCACATACTGTCCCAAAAACATGAAAATTTCCCAGGAGTGCAAAACCAAAAAATGTTTTTTTACAACAAAGTTTTGTAGGCCTTCCCGATGTCGGAAAAGACTCCATGATGGCCCGTTCAAAAGCTGTGGAAGTCTACTTTCCAAATTTACCTTTGTTTCCTCAATAGGATCTCTACAATTTTTCCAAAAACTAGAAAAATCCAAAGCTTCCAGGAGCGCAGCACCTTCTCAAAAAAGAGGGCAGAAAGGTGAAAAATTAAGTGTTTTTTACCCTTTTGGGGGACCAAAACAACTCCAATTCAGCTGAAATTTGGTGAGCATACTCCTCTCATGATGGGGAATCCAAAAATTTAATCTGATCCCTGTGACAATTTCCTAGGAAAAAGTGCAGCGCAAGGGGTGCTGCGTTCTTAGGCTTGAAATTTTGCAAATAAAAAAACTTGTTCAATTCTTCTCAAAGTTGGTATGTAGGTGCCTCAAGGGTCCTTGGAGACCTGTCGAGAAACTTGGGCCAAAATACCAAGCCTACCTTGGTATTTTTCATCATTTGGTGATGGGCCCTCATTTTGGGCAGTTTTGAGCTTTTGTCTTGCAAAGTGATTTCTTCGTTTATAATGCTCAGTCATCCTCCTTTGCAAGCTCAAGTCTATGTTGGCCTTCTCCAGTTTGGCCTCTAGATGTATATTAGCTCTCTCAAGCCATGCTTCCCTATTATGCTCAATTTCTATGGCAAGGAGTTCAATGAGGGGAAATTTTTGTGCTTGGGCTGATTCTTCCTCTCTTTTCTTTGCCAATGCTCTCCTAAGACCCGTAGTCTTAGGTCTCTTTCTAGCTTGCCCCTCTTCCTCATCATCTTCCTCATAGGCGCATATGTATTCCTCCAACTGCACTTGTGATCTTCGAGCTTCTTTCCTATATTTGAGCGCCTTGCTTCATAGATGGCCATCTGGCCACTCATTTTTTTGTTCTACATTTGTAGGAAGTGAATGAGATCCTTTGATATTTCTAGCTCAACCTCCAAGTATTTAATCTATGCATTCCGGTCTTGTAGAAGACAATTGACTGTCCTTGTTTCATTTTCCTCTTCACTATCTATGTGAATGAGTTCAAATTCTCTTTCTTCCTCACGATTGTCTTCTTCCTTCTTCAGTTATTGTTTGCCTTTGTCCTTCAATGGTTTTGAGGAGGAGTGCATGGCCCCTTTCCTTTTGGAGGTAGCAAACACATGCCTCCTTCCCTTTTGATAAGTGATGGTGAAAGGTGCCATAAGTTTCACTTGTAAAGTTTGGTCACTAATGACCTTAAGATTTTTTTCTTCTTCATGGATGATTTCTGTGTGAGTTTCCTTCTTTCCTTGCTCTTGGCTATCCTTTTGATAAACATCATCAACCTCTTTCAAGATTTCCTTGCTGCCAAGACCTTCAAGAGTGCCATGCTCTGTTTTTGCAATATTAGAGGCACCTATGTTGGTCATTTCTTTACTTTCATGACTGTCCTCCTTTTCATATTTTGGTCCACTGTTAGCATTTTTTGTAGGGTCGCTACTTTGAGCACCTTCACTGGTCTTTTCATCACTGTGAGAATCATTCCCTTCTTCATTAAATGAGTTCCTTTGACTGATTTCTTCTTCACTACCCCACTTATTTTCTTCATTACTTGGCCCTTTGTCATCATTTCCTTTCCTATTGAAAACAACTTTAAACATTGTCTCTTTGCTGTCTGTGTCATTCTTGCTTTCATATGTCTCTTCTCCATTGTCTGCATTTGTACCCTCAGTGTCATTTTCTTCATTTTCAAACCCACTATTTTTACTTTTTAGCTTATCATGGGAATCAATGGTTTGAACTCTGTTTTGTTGCTCACTCTCTTATTTTTTAAAAGTAGCCTCTATTTCTATGTCTGTAGAGCCTTCTTCTTCATCATGGGACCCATTGCTTTGACTTCTTTTCCCATCATCTGCGTCACTATTTTTACCTCTGTTTTCTTCTTTGTCATCTCCCTTTTCTTCACTTTCCTCTTCATCTTCATCATTTCCTCTGTTATCTTCATCATTTTCTGCCTTATCTTCATCATCCTCTCCCTCATCTTCATCATTCTTTCCATCACTGTTTTATTCATGATCATCACTCTCTCCCTTATATTCATCATCTGCTCCCTCATCTTCATCATCATCTCCATCATTGTTTTCTTCATGATCATCACTCTCTCTCTTATCTTCATCATCCTCTCCCTCACTGCTTTCTTCATGATCATCACTGCTTTCTTCAAGATCATTTTTATTAGGGGAAGGCAAATGAGGAGGGTCTGTTTGAGGGAATCATTCATGTGAATAAGATGAACCAAGGTCAGTGGAGGGTGATGGAGGTGAGTGAGGAGTATTTTGAGATGATGATGGCATAATTTGCAAAGGGATGGGCTATGGAGTTGCGAAATAGTCATGGGCGATAAAAGCCTCCCAGGGAATGCCTTGTTGTTCTAGCTAGTATGATACAATTACTTTGATGAGGGAATGGTGAAAGATGCTTGACATTTGTTGGGATGGAGGCCTCTTTTGCATGATGGAGAACATTTTCTCAATGCTTTTGAAAAGGTAGTAGGGCATGCGCATTATCTTGGTTCTAGTGATTGGTTCTAGTGAAATGCATGAGGAGTCTAATATGATAGGAATAGACTCTGGAGAACCTACCCTCACAGGTGAAGTATTTCATGATAATATTCATGAGGAGAGCATATCTATCCAATATAAGAGAAAAAGGGAAAATGGTTTTACAGTCAGCTTGACATCTAGGTTTTAAGAATGGATGATAATGGCTTAAGTCAAGATGCTTATGTTTAAACCACCTTTCTCCTATGCCAGGTATTCTAGTGGCCTTAGAGATGGCACTGGTGGTCAACTCAAATATTACCCCTGCTAGATGTACTTTATGCCTGTGAAGTCTTAAGGAAAATAACTTGGTCAATTGAGGGTGACCTTTGATCTTTTGCACCTTGTTACAGAACTCATAGCACCCTAACTCTTGGAAACAGGAAAGAATAGAAGGGGAGGCTATCATTTATTCAGTGCTTATAGGTTCAAAACTATTTGGCATCCCTCCCTTCTTCTTTTTTTTTTTTGTCTTTGAGTCGCCTCATTTATGTCAACACTCTCTTCTTGAGACATGGTGTTTTTCTTCACCCATGCCTCAAATCTTTAAGGATAAATTATTTTCTAGCAAAGTAATCTACAAAAGAGGTAAAAGATATGCAGAGTTTTCTAGCAAGGTCAAGATACTTAACAGAGAGTAGGTTAGGTGCCCATTTTCTAGTTTTCCCTGCTTCCTTTAACACTAATTCTAAATCTTCTTGGAAAACTTTTCCCTTTTTAGAAAATCATGAAGATGGTGAAAGTTGAAAAATGCCTTTTTAAAATATTCTTCACAGTAATAAATTCCTCCACGAGTCTTTTGTGGGCAATTCAGGCACCTCTGAACGTCTTTTCGTGCAATGCTGAGCTTTTGTGGCAGGAGCGCAGCGTCTCTGGGCAACTTGGGCACTGCTGAATGCAATTTTTTGCAGTGCTTGCATGCCTATGGCAAGAGCGCAGCACCTCTGGGTGGCTCAGGCACTCCTGAACGCAATTTTTTGTAGGGCTTGCACACCTATGGTAGGAGCGTAGCACCTCTGGGTGGCACGGGCACTCCTGAACATAATTTCGTGTAGGGCTTGTATGCCTGTGGTAGGAGTGCAGCACCTCTCGGTGGTTCTGGCATTCAAAGTACAACTGTGCAGTGGTTGAAGTCTTTGGTGGGAGCGCAACATGCCAGCACAAGAGCAGGTAGGCCTGAACGCAGTCTCATGTAGGGTTGCAGAGTGTGGCAGGAATGTAGCATCTTCGAGCAAGGCTGCACGATGTTTCGGGCTTTCCCCTACACGTCAGGCGGAGTCAAAAGAGCGTGGCGCCAATCTACAGGTGCGCAACACTCTGAAAGAAAAAACAAAGGAAGTCGCTACAGGAGCACAACGTACTTCTATAGGCGCGGAGCACCTTGATTTTTTCAGCCAAGGACTTTGGAAAAAAACTGAAAACCTCACTGCATTTTTTTGCAAATGAAACAATGAGCGAAAAAAGAGTTGTTGTAGTGTTTTATACACCTTTTTTGAAATAATTAAACTTAAAACCTCCTTTTCTAAGGTTCCTTTTGGACTTTTTCTTTTTGCACCCTTTCCTTTTGCTAATGTCTTTTGGAGCTGACTCTGAATGTATTTTACAACCCCTTTTAACCATTGTCTCTTTTGAACTTGGGCAGTTGGATAGATCAATAAAGAATCATGCTTGTCACAAACATCTATTAGGGTGATTTAAAATCATGTTTTCCATTTTAAACATTCTGATCATACCTCTAACTGTTTCTTGTTAAAAATCAAATATTTTGAGCTAATGTTTTGTCTCTGTCAGTGAAGTGGCACATAGTGTGTCAATATTTCTTCCTTTGAACTTTTTGGACCTCTGATCTTACCCTTTGATCAAGTGGAGTTTGTGCCCTTTTGCCAAATCTCAGAAGATAGTTGGAAATTTCTTTGAAACCATCTTCTATGATGAAAGAGGCTTCTTGGCCACCTATTATGACCATCTTGTTGAGTTTCCCAACTTCTGAGATTTTAGGGATGTCCAGAAAAAGTAAATAAGTTTTCCTTCAAATTTCTCATAGAAAAAATTCATTCAAACTTATCACTCATGCTTAAAAGGTTTCCAGTGATCATTTGGATGGTTGGAGGAGTTCTTTGACCTTTGTAACCAAAGTATTTTTCCACTGTTTGGAAAAAAAAATTATACATTTGCATTCCCAATAAACACACACCTACTGCTTCCTTCTAGATTCTGAGTGTCTTTTTTCTTGATGTTGGTCTTCCTCTTCCTATCTTACTTTATGTTCTTATCTGATAGATTTTTTGGTCCTTTTGCAGGAATGTGGGAAAAGGGCAGCTATCCCTTTACAAAATTCATGTTTGAGGCCCAATATTCTTCCAATGATCTCTTTGTTTCAGTGCGCAATGTTGCTTATGTTCCACTGTCTTTTTAGAATTTGCACAGATGCTTTGATGGGCATCATTTGACAATATCTTATCATGAGATAATTTTTTTCCCTATAGACTTCAGCTTGTTGTATCAATTTACCATCTATGGATGTCTTCATTAGCTCTTTAAGTCTCCTTCCATGCCTCTGTTTTTTTGTTTGACCAATTACCAAGCATTCCTGCATAAATGCTTGGGCATGGTAGATTTCTCCTTTATAGACTTATTGTTGGATCAAGGGGGTACCTTTGGAGGTCCTTTAATTTTTCTTGGATAATGAGAAGCCTCAAATTTTCTCCTCTAGAATTCATCTTTGAATACCATGTAGGAATAGTGAAATCAGAAAAATGATAGTGCATAACCTAGGTGAATCTATAAACTAACTGTAATGTCCATGGAGTAGGTTTTTGACTGAAAACATTGGATCAGGGTTTTTGGATGAGGAGACAGGGATTTGACACTCTACTATGGACCATCATCATAGAAAACTTAGACAACTTTGGTTTACTTCAGAAGGCCTTCTAGAAAAGTTCTGACACCATCATTGCCTGAGGTACTTGGTGAGAAGGGGAGAAAGATATCTTTACTTGGAGAAAAAAGGTGTAAAGATAGAGGATTTAGGCAAACTGAGACAAATTTTTATAGACAAGGGTGGCAAACACAAAGGGAGTGAGGGACCTTAGTCTAGGCTGGGGTTTTATCTGGATAACAGATTGGCTAGGTTTGACAAGGAAGGAGGACAGTGAAAAATTTCTATTTGAGGAGATTTCTAGAACACACATGATTCTTGAATTTTGATTTCTAGAAATCTGAGACAAAGCATTTAGTCATCTAAAACAGGTGAAAATTACTGATGAATAACATAATATATTATATTCCGTATTGGCTACCAATGCCAAATAATTTTCCCAGTGATATCCCTAAATTTTAAGGAAAATCAGGAGAGGACCCTTCAAACCATGTTATGACTTACCACCTCTGGTGTGTATCCAACTCATTGATTGATGATTTGATTCAATTACGACTTTTTCAAAGAACTCTCATAGGTTTAGCAGCCAAATGGTACATTGAACTACCACGTGGCTCATTTAACAATTTCAATGCCTTAGCAACTGCCTTCTTATCCCATTTTCAGTTGCTAGTTAGATACGACAATGGCACGAAGTTATTAAATTCATTAAAAAAACTTACGTCTACATACATATCAGATCACATACATGAATGGATACGTAGAAGACATTTGGTGAAATTTTTTATTCTAGATCAGATCTTGGCAGAATGGTTCATCAAACCATTACTGCCAAAAATCACTGAAGATGTGGCTAAAGGAGGAGTTGTTACAGAAGAACAAGTCATTGCTCAAGCTCAATACCTTCACCTTGTATATACACAGTCAGGTACTTTGTACAAGAAAATTCCTGATTTTCCGCATCCTGGTTAGATAACTACAACTCCTTCAGGGTCTCATGTCACTAATTGTGTAATTGGTTCAGTTAGTGCTAATAAGAGTAAGAATAAATATCTAAATATTACTTCTCCTATTATAACTTTACCAGATTCACCAAAAGGATATTCTTGCCTTGAAACTTCTGTCGATATTGACGTTGTAGATTCATCTACAGTTAAATATTAAACTGGTAATAAGAAGAAAGGTAAGAATAAAAGTAAACAGACTTCATCTCCCAAAGAAAAAACTGATAAAAATGAATCAATTGACGATAAATGGAAACCTCGTTATCCTTGTCTGATTTGTGATGAGGATCACTTTACTAAGGAGTTCCCACATAGGTTTGAGGTATCTCAATTTTTCAAAGGTTCACCCACACCCACTGTCTTGAAGGATCCTTTTCCTACTCAAGATAGCAAAATGATTGGATATTCTTCTAATACATCAACAGATATTTTGATGATGTCTCAAGTAACGGTTCGACATGATCGCAAGACTGTGGAAGTAAAAATCTTGTTACTGGTACAGAAGTAGAAAATTCTAATTCAACACTAGCTACATATCCTTCGATTTTTTATCCGCTTCATATCGAGAAACCTAATCGCGATTTAGTAATTAAACCGTCTGCTAAAGGTGTACTTCAGAAATCAGCTTTCAATCTGCATGTGAGATTTGCTCAGAACTACAACATTGTTGAAGACCTAACGATTTCCTCTTCAGTAATGTCAGCCTTAGAAGTGCTACAATCATGCCCAACACAAAGGAAATTAATTTTATCAACTATTGAAGCTATAGATCTTCAGGATTTCAACCTTATGGTCTTCGATTTAGAAAATTTAACACCAAGACTCCCTCATCAAATGGCTTTTCAGATTCCAATATTAGTAAAAAACAAATGATGTTTTCGTACTGTAATTGATGAGGGGGCATCAGTGTGTATAATTTCGTTAAACTATTGGAAATCCCTTGTTTCTCAAACACTAAACCAATCCCCGACAATCCTCCAATATTTTGATGGAAGAGGATTCAATCCGTATGGAATTTTACAAGATCTACCTATAGAGTTCGAAGTCAAAACTGTTAATCTTGATGTGGAAGTCGTTGATGCCCCTCTAGATTACAACTTTCTCCTGGGTCGAAGCTAGTCTTATGCTATAACTGTTGTCGTGTCATCGGTATTTCGGTTAATCATGTTTCCTCATAAAGGAAAGATCGTAAAAATTGATCAGTTGTCATATTATTCATCCGACCCAGCTTCTACAGATAGTATACAACATGTTGGAAAATTGACTATCCCTTATGAAGATGTTGGAGTAGGTTTACTAAAAGATTTTTTTATAATGGGGACTTTTTCTATGACTCCACCTACTGTACCGCGTACTATTGCTAATATAAATATGATTACATAAAGCACTATTCCATTTGATGATCCTTGGGTAGTGCCTTTAGAGTCATAACTGGATTCTTTCAATGGCATAATGCCTTTGAGTCCTTTTGAGATAGCATATCAAGCAGTACAGTCATTTTCCAATTATTTGTCAATTGATTTTGATCTAATGAATGAGCTCAATGAAGAATCATTTTTACCATCAAACTCAGTTATAACATTAATTTATGATCCCTTTCAACAAGTGTTTTCTACTCATGAAAGTATTCGAGAATTTTTGTCCATAGATGAATTACCTTAGGATGATCTTCATCATAGATCATCATTTTTACCTGAGTTTGATAGATTTGAAAAGGATTTTTCATCTATTTTTATTATTGACTATGTCAAAGAGCCCGAGAGTCCACTATCGATTACAAATTTGGATTCTGAAATTAATTTGGGAAATATTTCTTCAACGGTTCCTATTGACATATCAGTTAAACCTGGAGTTGCTGAAAAAATTCATACAAGTGCTTCTTGTACAATAGATGAAATTACTACATATAAAGCCCTATTTCAAGAATTTTGTGACATATTTTCCTGGTCCTATGAAGAGATGCCAGGAATTGATCCGAAGATTTTGGTTCATGAAATAAAAACATAACCGGATACTAAACCTATCAGGAAAAGATTACGTCTGATACATCCACGAAACATTGCCGCTATTAAAGCCGAAGTTGAGAAATTACTACGAGCAGGTTTTATTTATCTGATCCCTTTAACAAATTGGGTATCTAATATTGTTCATGTTACCAAAATACAAGGAACTATAAGAGTATGTGTCGATTATAGGGATATTAACAAAGCCTATCCAAAGGACAACTATCCGACCCCCTATATTGACCAAATCATTGATGATTATGCCGGAAATGAAATGTTTTCATTTATGGATGGTTTTTCTGGATATAATCAAATAAACATACTCCCTACTGATCAACCAAAAACAAAATTCATTTTTCCTTGGGGAAATTTTGCTTATTTCAAACTGCCTTTCGGATTAAAGAATGCTGGTGCAACTTTTCAAAAGGCCATGTCTTATGCTTTTCATGACAATAAACACATTGTGTAGCCTTATCTTGATGATTTACCTACTCACTCATTGCATAGGGAAGATCATCCTACTCATTTACGAGAAATTTTTATGAGATGTATGCACTATAAGATTCGGTTGAATCAACACAAATGTATTTTTTGTGTGCAATCTGGACAATTACTAGGATTCATTGTTTCGAAGGTTGGCATTCGTATCAACCCCTCAAGGGTTGAAGCTATTATCAATTTACCTCCTCCTTCCAAACTTCTCCAACTCCAAAGTTTGCAAGGGAAATAAAACTTTCTACGTAGATTTATCTCGAACTATGTTGAGTTAACAAAAGGTTTTACCTGGTTGTTAAAACAGAATATTCCTTTTCTTTGAGATGATATTGTTGATCGATCTTTTTATTCTTTAAAACATGCATTAACCCATGCACCAATATTGCATCCACCCAATTATAACCAAGACTAATTTTTATACCTAGCAGCCTTTGATTCTACTATTGGAATGGTTTTAGTTCAATAGGATGAATTTCACAACAAACATTTGATTTACTATCTAAGTCGAAATTTGAATCCAACTGAAATTAAATACTTTCATGTGGAGAAATTGACCTTGGCAGCAGTTCAAAATGTTCAAAGGTTTCTTCATTACATATTGTTACGAAAAACAACTGTGATATCTAATTGTAACCCGATGATTTACATTTTGACCAGAAAATTACTTGGGGGGGGAAACTCTAAATGGATTGTTATCCTACAAGAGTTTGATTTAGAATTCGAGAAGTGTAAATCAAATAAATCACTGGTGTTCGTAGAACTTATGTGTGACTTCCCAAATATTGAGACGGAAGCTGTGGTAGAGCATCCAATTGCAAATGAATCAATGTTTCTTATCAATACCTTAGATCCATGGTATGGAGATATCATCATTTATCTCCAAATCCAAACTTTTCATCCTGAAATTTCACATTCAAATCGAGGAAAAATCCGTTACCAATCTCACCAATACAATATTGTAGGAGACACGCTTTATCGTCGTGGTGAAAATTCTATATTTCGACGATGTCTAACTCATGAAGACGCTGAAAAAGTTTTGAATGACTGTCACTCTAGAGCATGTGGTGGTCATATGTATGGGTATGCTACAACCCAAAAGATAGTGTGCGCCGACTATTTTTGGCCGTCATTATTCAAAGATTGTATTCTTGCAGTTCGAAAGTGCCACAACTGTCAGATATTTGATCAAAAAATGTGTGCACCACTAGCTCCTCCTTAGCCCATAATTACTGTTGGTCCTTTTGTGAAATGGGGCATTGATTTCATTACATGAAACCTTCACTTGGCTGGAGGGCATTGTAATATTCCAAATTAGGAACAGCTCATGAATCATGCATTAAAAACACATTTCCAGCAACATATGCAATAAAACAGTGGAATGGACACTTGGATCCAATAATTTAATCAATATCCAACCTAAATCCAAGATTAGAGCTGAAACCAACCAAACTAGGAGGGTTAAACATATCTCCCACACCTAGGATTGCAAAAATGTGTTAAAACCCCAAGATTGCAAAATACCAAAGTTGCTACAATAGGGACTGTGCAATATAAGAGAGGGTTTACACTCATAAATTATGAGAAAAATATATCTACTCATATATTAATCAAATATGCATGAAGAACTGATATCTAGTCTCCTTATACAAAATACAAGATAACCCGGCAAGGGTTTCTTGTCAAACACTCTGCATACAAAATGTGATATTTAGAAAATTACTAAATAATCACTACAACACTGAAGATCATGAGTGTAGAAGGCTGAAATATGTATTATCTATTGGAGATCCCTCAATGGCTTCCTCCCATGAAATGATGAACATGTCAATCACAAGGAAACTCAGTAATGGATCCACCAAACCATGCACTCAGCACTGCCTCCAAAATAATGCATTCCCTAGCTGGAACATCGATGGGAATGTATGGGAAATGTGTGGTCTAATACCACAGATCTGAATTCAGCTCTGGATCTCTCCAAACAGGTCCCTCAAGTGAAGCAAACCTTCCTCCAATGACAAACTAGCTCAGAAACCAGGATTCCAATCCCTTCCACTGTTGCACTCAACAACAATGCACAATCTCTGGAAAAACTGCGTTGATGAAGTTGGTTGAAGCTTGGCCTAAAAACCTAATTTGGAATGATGAATACAAACTCTCCCAATGAGGCTCCTCAAGGAGAGAGGTGGGATTCCCTCTCGGGAACACCCAGTGCTAAACAACACTACAACCCTGCTAAGCAGCAAAGCAGCAACAAGTCTTGGCAGACAAGAATAATAAGCTAAAGCATCCTGAATAATGTTGCCATCCTCTTCCTTATATAAGATATGAGTTTGCTTGCCCTTGGCCCCACTCAATTAGGTCATCTCTATCCAAATATACATCTCCCTCCAAAGTTGTGTTATTCCTCCTTGGATTCCTCCTCCTCCACAACTGCGATGTTGACTTAGTCAAAGCAGCTTGATTTTATCCCTCTTCACACATGGAGGTGTTTTATTAAGCTATAAGAGTGTATCCTTTCAGACTTGGAATGTTTTTATCCTCCTTAGGATACTTACTGGCTTTTCTACCCATTTATTCACTGATTAGAGCTGCTACCAACTATAATGTTCCATTTAGCTTTGAGGCTAAAATTTTGGAACATTATAGTCGTCCCCTCCAAAATATTTACTTGTCCTTAAGAAAATGTACGAGGAGAGAAAAATTCCTCCCCTCCTCCTCATGTGGCCTCCCATCAATAGCCTCCATCACCGCATCAAGAGAATCTGCAAATAAACTGTAGTCCAATGTTTCCTCCCAAGTGTGCAAAACCAAATGGTCCACATCAATCAAAGGTGGAAAGTGTGAATGGAACCTTTCTTGTTCTCTCATGGCCTCCACAAATTAGGGATGATTATCATCATGGTGAATGAGTGCTTCCCTCACCCATGCTATCATCCAAATGAAGTGAGTCATCCCCCAACATGATAACTCATGAAGAATCTCCTCCACCTTTGGCTCGTGAAAGGTAGGTGGCTGAATAAGTGAATATGATATGCAAGAGGGCCTATCCCATGCTTTCCTCCCCTCCACTTATTATAATATTAGAGGGCATGCTGATCTTGGGCTGCAACATGATTTCACTCCAATGGCAAGAAGAATATTGAGCCTCCAAGGACTCTTCCTCCAAAGTCATGAGACATGCCAACCCAAACCATTCCATTCAAGATGGATGGCACATCACCACCATTTGGCCTCCAAATCAGGAAATTGTTGAAAGTTAGGTGCAACTTTGGATGGTACCAAAGGTTCTCCAAGTGGATATTATGCAGTCCCCCCAACTGTTGCTTGAGTATGTGTATAAGTTGTGTATATTTGTTCTTCCAACATGGGGAAGTAAGCATCAATGTCTATCAGTTGTATATAGATAGAATAACAATACAAATTCCCATAGCCATTTATAGATGGGCTATTATCATTACAAATATTGGCCCTAAAGTGACCATGAAACCGAAAAATACTCTTGCTCTCTTGTGGAGCAATGCACTGATCATATATGGTGAGAAGATACAAATACTCAATGGAGTAATCAACTAGTATAGATATGTATTTCTTACCATGCATAGTGAGTAGGCTGAAAGTGAGGTCCATGTATAAGTTCCCCCATGATGATCCTCTCATAAAAATCTGCAAGAAGTAGGGATACATATACTCCTTGTAACACTCCATCAATAAGAACACACTCCCATGTGACAACGTTGTAGGCCTTAGAAATAAGGCTCCATGACTCCTCTCTTTGACATTCCATATGCCAAAGCCATCCACCATCATGTTGCTATGTAAGAAGATCTTCTTCCTACATGGAAGTCTCTCATGATCCTCCAATGCTGAAGGGTAGCCTCCTTGCACCATGAATGTGCCTTCCTTCTCATTAGAAATCTCATGAAAAGTATGGGAAGAATTTTGCCCATACTCTCCCAAGTGTAACCATAGCAACAACAACTTTTTTTGTTGCCTCATCTCTCCCTCATACAAGCCATGAAGTAATATCATGATGGTCAACTTGTATGATGCCCCATACAAACAAGTCTTCTACTGCTCTATCATATGGGTGTCATGCCATCCAATTGGTTTCTCTCTCCATACATATCTTTCCTTGAGAAAAAACATATCAGCAACACATGAAAGCAAGGAACAATGAAAACAAGTTTCCAAATGACAACCAGAGAGTGAATCACAGTTCCACTCATGGAACCAGCGCAGTGCATCCCTTGCGTGCATCAAAATATGGAATAAAAAGTGCTTTACCAGCCACTTTTTCTCTGCCACAGTCATCTCATAAGATGAAAACATGAAGTTACAATATGGTGTCAATGGTGAACACCAAGAAACATGTGGCTTCCCCCACAAACCATAAAAAATATAGCCAAAATCAATGCTACAAGTAGCTACAAGTACATCATCATACAATATGCAAGAAGAGATAATTATTCATGTTACATCATGCTGCTCAAGTAAGGAAAATAAGTACAATAAAAAATATGAAATGATACCTCCTCCATCATGCACTTGAGATCTTGAGCTGAAATGGCTCCACTAGAAATTCTCCCTCACCTCCAAAGAGTAGGGAAGTGGTTGTGACCTCCTCTTCATCACCATCCGGGCTATGCATCTCGCCATATGCCGAAATATGTCATGCTGAATGCCCTACCAAGTGAACTCCTCCATCAATTGGAAATATGCATCAAAGTGCATAGAAGAGAAGTCCTCATGTGCTGCATGTAGCAGCTTCTCCTTAAGACTAGAACATCTAGTCAAGAATATCCTTCCATAGGAATAGATGACCACATCATCCACCATGTATCTGTCATCTCCATCTAGGTCATAAAGAATCATGAATGCACCAAGATACTTGGAGTACTCTACCAAGAGCTGAGATCTCCAATAAGGATCAATCCTCCTAAGAGACAATGCTGGTGATCTGGCATGTGAAGCTATCCTCATGTTTCTGCCTCCTACTTTGACATCCCCCATGCCAAAGTCTTCCTCGAAACACCTCATCTCTCCAAAATCCAAGAGTGGTGAATCCAAATACAACATGTCTTTCATCATATCTAGATTAGGTGGCCTCCTAGGTGGAATGCGTCCATGTAGTGAGACATCAATGTCAAGAGTGGACATTACATATGGTTGGGAAACCTTGCCCTTGCTTCCACAGTGCAATACAGTCTCCCTCCTCTTTACACTAGCTGTCTGAAATAGAGAAGGGTGTGTGTCTCTCATCACATGATACTACTCTTCATCCCTACCTCCTCCATCCAGCTGCAATGCTACACAATCATGCTGCTCACTAATTGTGCTTGGACCTCCATGTAAAAGATCCTGGGGACTTCCTGGCAAAGATGAAATAATCCCTCCTGTTGGAAAATGTGCTCCTCCTTCCTCTACATGAGGTACTGGATGTGCTCTAGATTTGACAACATTGTTGCCCTTATCCTCATCAATGTATATGGGCAACATCTCAATAGTTGGATCCTCCTGTGAAAAGGAGATCCCCATCCCCTCTTGTTCAAGAATATGAACTGGAGGTCTTGCTTCTGGAAAAGTGTAATGCAATATGTCAGCTTTTCCCTTGGTTTTCTGAAGTGGGGTTTCCTCTATGACATGCAAGGGTTTTATTTTCTCAAGTTTTCCTTACTCATGTGTCTTAGGAATTTTTTCACCAAATCTTCCCACCAATGTCTATATGAATCTTGCATCAGAGGAAGTGTTTGTATTATTTAAAGAATAAGATTCAAAAATCCACCATGCATGAGCCTTATCTCTGAAATGCAGCGCTGCAACTCTGATGGCTTCATCTTTGGAAATGTGGTGCAGTTTAAAATAGGAATCTAGCTCCTTCACCCAAGCTCCAACTAAACATGTAGGTGATTTGGAAAAAGTAGATATAAGAAATATATTTGCATCCTGTTGTTTTCTCTTCTCCGCCTGGATCTTGCAAAACTCCTGGAAATCAATATGATCTCTAGATCTCTCAGTTTGAGATTCATACTCCTGCAACAAATCACTAAGAGTTCTCCTCTTAGGCATTTTTCCTCCTCCCATCCATCTCAATATAGATATAGGCACTTGACTGAGCTGTGCATCATGGTGTGTATCTGCATGCTCACACTCACCATGTGTAGATCTAGATTTAGCTCTAGATTCAACCTCTTTTGGAGATCCCATCTCCAATCTCATTTTCTTCAGCTCTCCTTGAAAGCTATGCATAGATTTTGGAAGAAGCTTTGTGAGCTTGTCTTCCTTCCTTCCTTAACATACTGAAGCTTTCTGGCTTCTGTTCATCTCTCCTTCCTCCAATAGTTGGATCTCACAGGCTAAGCCAGAGATCATGCTCTGTTACCACTGTAATATTCCAAATTAGGAACAGCGCATGAATCATGCATTAAAAACGAATTTCCAGCAACATATGCAATAAAAAAATAAATTGAAACTTGTATCCCATAATTTAATCAATATGAAACCTAAATCCAGGATTAGATCTGAAACAAACCAAACTAGGTGGGTTAAACAAATCTCCCACACCTAGGATTGCAAAAATGTGTTAAAACTCCAAGACTGCAAAACACTGGAGTTGATGCAATAGGGACTGTGCAGTATAAGAGAGTTTTTACACTCATAAAGTAAGAGAAAAATATATGTACTCATATATTATTCAAATATTCATGAAGAACTGAGATCTATTCTCCTTATACAAAATACAAGATAACCCGGCAAGGGTTTCTTGTCAAACACTCTGCATACAAAATGTGATATTCAGAAAATTACTGAATAATCACTGAAACACTAAATCTCATGAGTGTAGAAGGCTGAAATATGTCTGATCTACTGTATATCCATCAAGGGCTTCCTCCCATGAAAGGATGAACCTCTCAATCACAAGGAAACTCAGCAACGGAGCCACCAAACCAAGCACTGAGCATTGCCTCCAAAATAACGCATTCCCTAACTGGAACATTCCTGGGAATGTATGGGAAATGTGTGGTCTAATACCCCAGATCTGAATTTAGCTCTGGAGCTCTCCAAACAAGTCCTTCAAGTTAAGGAAACCTTCCTCCAATGAGAAACTAGCTCAGAAACCGAGATTCCAATCCCTTCCACTGTTGGACCCAGCAACACTGCAAAATATCTGGCAAAATTGCACTGATGAAGTAGGATAAAGCTTGGCCTAAAAACCTAATGTGGAATTATGAATACAAACTCTCCCAATGAGGCTCCTCAAGGAGAGAGGTGAGATTCCCGCTCGAGAACACCCAGTGCTAAACAACACTGCAACCCTGCTAAGCAGCAAAGCAGCAACAAGTCTTGGTAGACAAGAATAATAAGCTAAAGCATCCCGAATAATGCTTCCATCCTATTCCTTATATAAGATATGAGTTTTATTTCCCTTGGCCCCACTCAATTAGGTATTCTCTATCCAAAGATACATCTCCCTCCAAAACTGCGTTATTCCTCCTTGGATTCCTCCTCCTCCACAACTGCGTTGTTGACTTAGTCAAAGCAGCTTGATTTTATCCTTGTTCACACATGGAGGTGTTTTATTAAGCTAGAAGAGTGTCTCCTTTTACACTTGGAGTGTCTTTATCCTCCTTAGGAGACTTATGGGCTTTTCTAGCCATTTATTCACCGACTAGAGCTGTTGCCAACTCTAATGTTCCATTTATCTTTGAGGCTAGAATTTTGGAACATTACAGGCATGGGTATATTATTCTCGTTGTATATTACTTTACCAAATGGGCTGAGGTGATGCCTACATTTGCAGCAAATGGAAAAAAAACAGCTACGTTTGTTTTCAATCATGTGATTGCTCATTTTGGTGTACCCCAAGCTATTATTATTGACCATGGGAGTCATTTTCAAAATATAATGATGACCAAACTTTCCGATCAACTTATCCTACACCATGATAACTCTACTCCATATTACCCGCAGGCTAATGGTTAGGTTGAAGCTATTAATAATTTTTTAACCACCATGATTAAACGGATTATCGAAATTCATAAATCAAATTGGCATACCATGATTTTTTCAGTGCTATGGGCATATTGAACCTCAGCAGAAACTGCTACAGGGTTCACTCCTTTTCAACTGGTTTACGGTTTAGAAGCAGTGCTACCTATTGAATACGAAATAACTTCACTCAAATTATCCATGGAGTTACTACTAGCTACCTTTGAGGAGGAAAAACGCTTTTTATACTTGGCACAATTAGATGAGACTCGGCGCACTGCTACATTAGTAGTCGAAGCTCATAAAAAACGTATTAAAGATCAGTATGATCGAAGTGTGACATCTCGTGTTTTTTCAAAAGGTGACCCAGTATTGGTATATTATCAAGCTAATGATAAGCTAGGAGATGGGAAATTCGAACCAATGTGGCATGGTCCTTACATTGTCAAGCAAGTGCTAGCAAAAGGGGCTTATGAATTGACTGATTATGATGGGGTCTCTTTAGATAAACCCAGAAATGGAATTTATCTGAAGAGATATTATGCTTGATTCTTATGTGAAGATCACATTTGTACATCAATTATTTTTCTATTTAGTGTGCCTTAGATTAGAAAGGTATGCCTAGTTTAAGTTTTATTTTAGTACTATCACTGCTTATCTTGATTACTCTTGATATTGCAGATGTTGACATCCCTTCAAATCTACATTGGTTTTGCTGATGGTGCCTGTCATTCTACATAGAACATTTCTTCCACAGCTTGGGTTATTTATTAACCCACTAATGAGTTAGTTTCTATGCATGGGGTAAGCCTTGGTCAAACAACGAACAATATCGCAGAGTATAGCGCTGTTATTGAGTTATTATCTGAAGCCATTTCATTTGGCATTGCAAATTTGATCATAAGTTTAAATTCTAGAAACATTGTATTACATTTAAACAGAGTATATGCAATTAAAAATCCAATGTTACTAAGATTATTTTTGAAGGTTCGTCTCTTGGAAAGGCAATTTGATTACATCGAGTATCAACACATTCCTAGAAATTTAAACACATTGGCTTATTTATTAGCTAATAGTGTTATAAATAGACATTTGCAACACTAAAATAGTAAACCAAAACAACATTCGATATGTGTTGAACAAGATAGCCAAATAAAGTAGTAATATCATAGATAGCAGTGTGCTTCAAAAAATATTACATCGTCTGCGATCATAGGTTGAAAACACCTTATGATCTGAAATATACTAATACAAAAAACAAAATACAATAGTCTGCGATGATCATCCACTATCTATGGTGATGAGCATGGTAGTAAACTATCACCAACGCCACCTTACGTAGGATTCTCCTAAACTAGTCAGGAACACCAGTAACATGTCTCTAGAGATGAATAGGAATGTCATTCATCGACATCTCTAGGATATCTATAGTCAACCTCTCTAGGTTGTGATCCATGTCAGTAAGGATTTCTTCCACCTGATCCTGTGGCTGTGCAACAGGCTCTATTTTCTTCCTTTCGAAACGACGGACACTGACTAGTCTTCGTGGACCAACATCTTCATTTAAAAAAATTTCATCAGTATTGGACGATTAAAAACAAAATAAAAATTAGAATTAAAACACATCAAAATTATTCATTTACCTGATTCATCCCATTGTTCCCCTGGAGGTAAGGACATCTTGGGATCACCTCAGAAATCTATACCATCATACGAAAAATCTTCAATGGTGAAGATTTGGTTCTGCAGCCAATGAAAATATGTCGGAGTGAATCGAACTATCACACATCCGTCACCACCATGGCGGGCCATCAGTGCAACCCAACATACCATATTAGGTTCTCTAACTTCACCAGGATCAACAGAGATGAGCTGAGGGATGAGGAATGGAATCCTCTCCAAAGAAAAAGAAACCAAGATGACACCATACCCAAATTTTTTCAACTTTGAGTTTTTTTCTCTAGTCAATTGGCCTTTCATATTGGCCAATACCCCTTCACACCAATTGAAAATGGTACCTCGAAAACATTCGACTGCCATCTGCATCTGAGACTTGGCAACCACATGTGGAGCTGCGCTCCCACACAACCTGGTTACGGTGAACGCAATTACTTTAAGATCAAGACATAAGATAGTCTTTATATCAATACGGTTATCTTTGGGATCATCTTCTTCACTGAAAAACTCTTGTTTATAGCTAGCTATAAGTAGGCCACCTTGCCTAGCTCCAAAAAAAGAGATATGTTCCCCTCTTTTGGATAAACCAGTGAGAAAGTAAATATCTTCGGGCTCAAGTTCTAGTCGGTGATCACCAATGATAAAACATTGTTTTTGGACATCCCATTTCTTCACCAACCATGTCATTAGTTCCACTTGTGCCATCATGCCCTAGATTGCCCAGCATTTATACAATCCACAATCTCTCAACACACACATTGTGGCTGGGTCATTCATATCTACTTCATCTACACCTTCATGTTTGCGTTCTCTCCATTCCAACATTGTGAAATAGTCTGCAAATGGACGCATTTAAAGATTAGAAACTTTTAGAATGGGAAATTTTAATAATTTTTGAGAGAATTTAACAGTTTTCCCTTTTTCACGATGCCTCCATAGTTTTCATGCAAAGAAAGTTTGGACATCCGCACGCACCCTTCATGACCGTAGGTAATGCATGTATGACCCACGAACCCCCGAGGGTGGAATTTTGAGCATATTTTCTCCTCAAAAAATGATTTTAAGGCATAACAAGAGAATTTAATTGGATGAAAATGAAGAGGAGGGTCTTGTGGATTACCTTCTTTTGATGATTCTCGATTTGAGCGGTAGGTTCTTTCATTATCACCTCCGGAATGTTTTCTACCAAAAGCTCTCAAATTACAACTCTGAAGACAAAAGGTGAAAATGACTTTGTCGAACTACTTTTTATAATATTTTTTGAATGAATAAAATATTATTTTATTTATTTTCCACTTTAAAGAGTTATTTTTGAAATGTTTTTACTTATTGGAAACAGGTATGTTTAATCTTTTGATTTTTTGTGCAGAAAATAGATATCTCTCGTGAAAAGAATTATTTTGATGATTAGTATACTTTTATCACTTTTTTGGGCTCTTGAAAATTATGAAAAAGCAAAACCATGGAGTTCTCTTTCAAACCCTTTTTAGACTCTCTAAACATGAAAATATTTCTGAGTACTTGACTATTCGAGCTCGTTAAAGGAAATGAACAGTCGTCCCTTCAGTATAAGTTTACCCCTTTTCGGGACTGAAATGTAATAATTACGAAAAAGGTATACGCTAACTAATCATGGTCAATAGAGTTCTCCCCTGTATTATTTTTTCCTTTTTTGAGATTGAGAGACTAAATTTACGAAAAATTACAACCACTAAGTTTTCTTACGTTTTTCTTCTCACTCCCTAAAACAAAAAACACTGAGTTTCTCCTATACTAGACTCATTAAAACTTAACAGTAAAGGACCTCTCAATTAAAAAATAAAACAAACCACTCCTTCTTAGGGTTCGATTTTAATACTAATTTGGATTCATCCAAAGGATGAGCTAATACAAACAGGCAAATGTTATCCTCCTCAAGCTTGTCAAAAAATAAAGAGCCACTTACCATAAATGGTGGGGGAAAAAGAGAGAAGATTAATCCAATTGTTATACTTTGTTTTGAAAAGTAGTATACCACTCTTGAACATGACACTTCTGTCACATTCATACCTGGGTTGGGAAAATCCTTTGCCTAAAATTAATCAAACCACATTGAAAGTCTTCAGCCGGTTTCTAGGTATTATCTTTACGGAAATTGTCACCGAACCATCTGTAGTGTCTTTATTTGTTCAAGGGAACAGTTCAAATAAACCATTCATTGAAAACATTTGTCTCCATTCGTGTTGACCATCCCTGAGACATTCCTTGCAAATATTTCTTCAAAACTTGATCTAATGGTTTCATGTCATGGGATTTCCTATGACAGGTCACTTTCTATCGACGACAACACATCATCTAGAAATTTGATCTAGAATCCTTTCAGTACCTTGGGATTTGCATGCCCTAATGGAAAGTTTCTTGCCTTCAACGACAAGTTGCATCATTGACCTTTGATCAAATGATTCCTTGAAGTGTTCGACTGCAGATCATTCATTCACATTTCATGGATTGTACTGAGTACTTTAAGAACCATTGTCATTATTGGTGGTTTGTCTCACATTTTTTAACAGTTCACATCATTGATTGGTAATCAAGTGGTTTCAACAATGTTTGACTTAGACACAATCAAATGCATGGATAGAATCGTACTAGTTTGGGAAGTAGGAATAAAGACCCTAGATCTACTTTCCACCATCCAGGCTGCGAGCAGTTTTATTATTCATGATACAGTAGACTACTTATGACAGATGGATGCATCCATGCTGTGTCTACTATTGATGTAATATTAAAAATCATTTCTATATTAGAACATTTAGTTAGTTTTGATCTGAGTATGGGAATGCCTACCTCAACGATGATAAAGCATATATATTTTTGCATTGAATGTTTTTACAGGTTTCAACCGGTATGTCTGCAATCCAATCCTCGGAATGATAAAGCACTTCACTCTTCAGAAATACCTCAGACTTCACACTTTAGGGGTCAATCTGTTACATGTTATTTTGTCACCATGACATTTAAATGTCTATATGGGCTCATTATCACCTATATTATTCGTCCTTAGAAGTCAAAAACCCCAAAATTCCTAAACCAAGTATTGAAACTAGACAAAAGCTCATTAAAACCCTAAAAATCCTAACTCCACACATTTTCTAGTCCTTGCTTGCAGACCCGCAGCTTTTGGCTCTATAAATTGTGGCACATCACGCAAGTTCTCCTTATTAAACTTGTGGACCCCCGTAAAAGTGAAAATAAAAGAAAAAGTAAGTTCTAAAAGCATGACTGTTTGAATATTCTCCCAACAGGAGGCTTCTAGAAGCGTAATCCGGTCGAGCTTTATCCCTTCATTCATGAACCTCTATCCCTTAATTAATGGATTTTATCCCTTGGTATTTGGAGCTCAAATCCCTTCATAAGAGGAATTTATCCCCCTCTTTATGAAACTAAAACCTCCTTCATTCTCCTATAAATTGAACTCATGTTTCAGTCTCAAGGGTACTTCTTAGTTTGAAGAAGGTACTTAGAACTTTGTAGCTTTTGAGGAGAATTGTTGAAGAAATCATACTTCCTATACTTGGCATCATTGGTATGAGAACGATCACATACTCATATCCATAGTTTCATGCTACTTCAGAGAGAATAAGGCTTGTCAAACCAAAGGAAAACGGTTGTTCAGGACCCCTGAAGAACCTGTATAACATCAAGGCGACAAGGTTGTGAGGTTATTTCTTATTATACAAGTTAATACAAATGGATTCTATTTTCTCATTAAATTGTTCATGTATCTATTTTAGTAATTTATTTCTTGGATTACTTGATCACTGAGATAGATTAGTTCTTTCTGAATTATTATATCTTGCAGGTGCTTTTGATCCTTTTTCTATCTTTGATTGCAGGTCTTATATGCTAAAGTGACCTCTTTTGGAGCGACTAGATATAAATATTACAACAATAATTGGACTTAAGGTAAGGGTATGTCCTCATACTTTGTTAATTAATAATTCTAAACCGCAAATGATCTAGAGAAAATGGTTTGTAATTGGTTGGTTGTTTCTAGATATCCTTAGGATTCTAGGGAGGTTGTTCTTATCCGCAAGAAGGATTTATCCGCATAACAGATTTGTTAGCTTGGTAATATCACATATGGTAAAATTGGATACCATGACTTGATAGTTGATGATAAACAAGTGATGTACTGACTATAATATTTGAAATATGATGATACACGTGTGAGATACCCTAGTTATATGACACTAACCCTTGATGAAAACTTTGATGTCATGTTCATATGTTATGATGAAGTAGTTGATGCTAAATTCTTATGACCATGATGAAATATGATATAATTTGACTTTATGATCTAAATATTATGTTTATCCATGGTAGTATTATGATAGACAAGTTGATGACTCAAATGATGATAACTAAAGTGGCAGCTGATTATGATCTGAAAGGACTGTATTATTTTTGTTGTGCTAAGTGTCTTTTCAGTTTATTAACATGTGCATACTTGTCTCATTATTTTGCTTAAGGATTGAGGATTTTAACCATGAATTGTAGATGATTTTAGTGAATTAGAAGCATGAAATAAGCACAAATAACACTGAACAACAGTGTAAAATAGAGAAATAAGTCACCACATAACATTTACATAACAGGCATGATAAAGCAGTTCACTTCTCCTGGGCTACATCTGCTGGTCTAGCTCTCAATGGCATGTCCATCTTTCATTATGGTAGAAATTTTGCAAATACATGTAGTTACAGGCCTCTAATGGTTGTTTTCTCTGCACCAATGGCTCTATAATGCTCCAATTAGTCTAGAATGACTCTTCATTCACTCTGAATGGGCGAAAATTGAGTCTCCTACTAATTTTCCCAGTTATACCTAGAAAATCTCCACTAAAAGTGGACTCCACTTAACTGGAGTCAAAATAGTGAAATCCGCACAAATTTTATTCTTTGGCTAAAAGTATACTAGAACTAGTTGTCGCATTTAAGATTAGCGATTGGGTGGCCACATGCCAACACAAATAATGGCTTAAAAACCGCGCTATCGGCACTCCAGGTGGTAACCATGGTGGTTAGTTGGAACACCGGGTTGAACAACCGCGGAGAAACCGCTCAAAGTTTATTAACAATTGTCATGTGATAACGTTTAAAACTGCAGGTGGAGTTTTCGAATTGTCAATTGAAAATTTTTATGATGTGGTTTATTGTAATGTCATGTGACCAACCTCCGGGACCGCTGGCGGGTTGGGACCACCAGTGGTCCCAACCCCCACACATCAATACACTACACTTTATAAAAAACCTCACTCCAATCGTAGTTAAGGAATAATGTGTAAAGAGGTTGGTTAAGTCGTGTGCATGGTCTGTCGAAGGTCACGTGGTCGAGCCTTGCAAACCTCTACCCAGAATTTTAATATGCTATTTGGGGGAAAAGTGGCGGCCTTAGGGCTGGGCACGTGTCACCTCCTGATTGGCCCATAAATAACAACGTACAACCAACTATCCAATAATATCATGCCATTTTTCATCCTGGGATTGGTTCTAAAGAAGGAATATTCATTTTTCTAACTGTGCAATCCACTGTGCTGACTGGGCATCCCAGTCAACCCTGTCGCAAGTTTTACTTGTTTGGTATTTCAATAAGAACGCGATATCTCCCTCGTAGGAAATCGGTTTTTCAAACCGTTCACGGCGCTAGAATCAAGAAGAAGAGATATATGAAACCATCCCGATTTCAACCCAATCCAAAAAATTTTAAGTTTGAGAAAAATTTATGAACTCCTGATCACTCCTCCCCATTAGGAAGCTTTTGGACCCATAAAGACCTGATTACCTGTTCAGTAGATGAGGGTACAACTCCCTCACCTTTCCAACCTCCATCCACTTTTCCTTGCTTGGTTTGGTGCCTTTGTGCCCAACTTGAAGGTAGTCAACACTTCCCCTTTTGGATTCTCTTTTCCTCCTGTCAAGAATTGTGTCTTCCTTGAGCTCATCCAAAAATTCTGGCGAGAAATCTTCAATAGAAGGTAGCTGAACATCACTTTTTTTTATCATTGATCAAAGGTGGCTCATAAAAACATAAGTTTTCAACATTAACAACTGAATACATTTGCATATATAAAGGCAAGTCAAGTTTAAATTCATTTTTACCAACTTGCTTTATGATCTTCAATGGACCATAACGAATGGGTTTGAGCTTTTTACCTTCCCCTTGCATACTTTCTTTTCTAATGTGCAACCATACCTCATCTACCTCTTGAGACTTGTGATCAACTCTATGTTTTTCATGCCTCTCTTTGTATTTTCTTTTACTTTTCTCAAGCTGTTCTTGAACTTGTTTATGTATAATATGAATTTTCTCAATGAACTTTCGAGCCTTTTCAATATCACTATGGCCATAAATTGCAACATCCTTTCCAAATATGAAGTCTAATGGTGATTTTGGCAAATAAATAAAGAATAATTAAAAAGGTGATGTTTGAGTTCAAGAGTTCTTTGCCTGGTTTTAAGCGTGCTGAATGTAATGCAATTGCTCATCCCACAACTTAGGATGTTTGCTGCAATATCCTCTCAATAGATGCACAACGTTTTCGCTCACCACCTTGGTTTGTCCATCAGTTTTCGGATGAAAATAAGTACTCTTTTTCAACTTTGTGTCCATCATCTTCCATAGGTTGGACCAAAAATTCCCAATGAACCTAGAATCCCTCTCACAAACAATAGAAGTTGGCAATCCAAAATGAACCCAAACATGTTGAAAATAAATTTCAATTATTTGTTCAGCAGGAATGATTTTATTACATGGCATAATTATGCACATTTTAGTGAATCTATCCACAACTACATAAAGATAATCATGTTTTTTTCTTGACATAGGTAGACCTCCAAAAAAATCCATGGAGACACTCTCCCATGGCCTTGATGGTAACGATAGTGGCATGTACAACCCAATCTTCCTATTACTAGGCTTGTTTGTTGCACACATAGAACAACCTCTTATAAAACACGACACACTATTTATCATGCGAGGCCAATAGCAATACCTTTGTAGATGTGCCATTGTTTTGCTTAACCCAAACTATCAAACAATAAGAGATGAATGAGATTCTATCATGACATTTAGCCTCTCTCCTTGTGGTATACACAACTTTCCCAAATGAAATAGAAAATTGTTATGCATGTGATAATATTTTTCTTCAACTTGATTCCCTTCACTCAAACTAGCATACATATCTTTAAAATCAACATCATGTGCATATTGTTCTATGGGACTCTCATGTACAATAGAATCATTTTTTAGTAAAATAGATGCACTAATGGTTGGTCTTGAAAGCATATTAGAAACTTTATTGAAAATACCTTTCTTTTACCTTATAACCAAGTGAAACTGTTGAAGTAATACCATCCACATGAAATTTCTTGATTGCTCCAATTTTGTTTGCAACTGTAAGTACTGTAATGGTTGGTGATCGGTATGTACAATCGTCTCTTTAACCATCAAGTAGTGTTTCCACTTCTTGAAACTTTGTACCAACGAATATAGTTCTTTTTCATATGTAGGATAATTTATCACAACACCATTAAATGTTTCAAAATGAAAAGCAATAGGCTTACCATGTTGCAAAAGTATTGTGCCCATGGCATGATCACTAGCATCAGTTTGAATCTCGAATGGTTGTATCAAATTTGGTAATGCAAAGATTGGAGCTGAACTGATCTTGTCTTTTAAATATTCAAAATATTGCTTTTGTTTGCCTCCCCATTGGAAGCCTTTCTTCACACTTGTCATTGTATGCATAGGAGTTGCGATGGAAGAAAATTTAGCAATAAACTTTCTCGAATATTGAGTTGCAGCTAAGAAACTTCTTACCTCGGTTATTGTTTTGGGTGTGGGCCAATTCACAATGGATTCCACTTTAGAAGGATAAATTATCAACTCTCCTCCTACAATATGTCCCAAATAAGCCGAAGAAGTCTTTCCAAACTCACACTTTTACATCTTAAGAAACAATTTCTCTTTCTTCAAAACATCAAGCACTCTATTGACATGCAAGACATGTTCTTCTCTTGTTTTGCTGAAAATCAATATGTCATCTAAGTACAAAATCACAGAGTCATCAAGGAATGAACACAAAACACTATCCATAACACGCATGAATGTTTTCGGTGCATTACACAAACCAAATGGCATAACTAACCACTCAAAGAGTTGTTGTTTGGTTTTGAATTCAGTTTTCCATATATCACTTTCTGCAATTTACTTGATGATATCTACTTCGTAAATCTAACTTAGTGAAAAACTTTGATTCTTTCAACTGATCAAGCAAATCATCTATTCTTGGGAATGGGTAATGATTCTTTACCATTATCTTGTTGAAAGCTCTGAAGTCTACACACCTGCGCCAAGTCCCATATTTCATTGGAATCAAGACTATGGGTGAACCGCATGGCGAAGTGATTGGCCTTATGATTCTTTTGTCTTACATCTCTTTTATTTGCCTCTTTATTTCAGAATTTTCCATTATCGAAATGCAATACATACCGATGTTTTGAAGAGGACAACCTTGTTGCAATTGAATCTCATGTTCAATCTCTCTTTTTGGAGGGCATCCTGTTGGCTCCTGAAACATCTCATGATGTGCATTAACTACATCATATAAATCTGATTTCAACTTACGATCACATCCCTCAAATTATTCATGATTAACATCAGCCTTAGGCTTAATCATCAGAAGAAAAAAATTCTTACTTGAATTTACCAGCCTTTTTACCTGTCCAGCATTTACCATAGAAATTTTTGTCTTCTTGCGATGTGCTCTAACAATGTACTCCTTGCCATCTTTGAATAAATGATATTTTTTCTCATGGTGATGGAAGATCTATTTATTGTCATACAAGTAAGGACTCCCCAACAAAATACATGTTATGTCAAGCAGAACCACATCTGATTCAACTGTGTCAACAAAATGTATAGAGATTGCAAACCACAATATGCATTTCTTTGAAACCTGTAAATTTGCATCCTTAAAAATCCAACCGAATGGATATGGTTTTGGATCTTAAGAGATTATGTTTGCTTGTGACCCAGTGCTAAACAATGTTTCAATATTGGTATGCTTGGATATTACCCTCACATGAAACAGTTCAATTCTTTCTTCTTCATTTGGAGCATGTATGTGACAATTTGATGTATTGGTACCGGGTTTAGTTTCAATTTATTTTCCCTTCATGCTCTTCAATCCCATGGTTGTAATATTTGATTCATCACCTGAATCCTCTCCTAAATCATGTTGATTTGTAGCTATAGCTTTCTGTTTCCCTTTGTTATTTTATTTCTTAGGCCTCATTTCAGGATGTAATTTCCAACAATGAGTTTCATCATGACATTATTTTGAACAATTTTTACAAACCAAATTTTCTCCCTCTTTCTTAACAAATGAATTCTTTTTTATTTTACCTTTTTAGGCCTTCTCTTTGCTTAAAAGGTTTCTTTCTACTCTCTTTAGAAATGTTCTTCCCTCTATCTTCTAGATTTGTGGCCTGAACACATACTTCATCTAGACTGGTGGGGTTAAACATGATAATAGTATGTTTTAGGTAGCTATGTAATCCTCCTATGTACTTGAGAAAAGTAACTTGGATCTGCAAATCTACCCCAAATAAGAGAGCTCTTCTCCTAAATTCTCGGGTGTATTATTACAAATTTTGTCCTTTCAATTCCCTAAAGTTTTTCCAGTTCATTATCGTTTTTTGCATATGAGGTAATGGATAAAACTTTTGTTTTATAGCAGTAATGAAATTTGACCATGATAGAATAATTTTACCATGCTTTTTGATCTTCTCCTTTGTCTTGGCTTCCCACCAAACAAGTGTTGCCACCTTCCATTCTCAATGAGGCTAATTGGATTTTGGTATCGTCTTCTTGAAGGTTTTGGATTCTCAAATAGACCTCCAATTTCCTAATCCAATTATCAAGCTTTTCTGCACTGACTTCACCACTAAACATTGGCAATTCAAACTTAACATCAAATTTAAAAAAAGGACTTTTACCAGTGTTCTTTGACTTGTGTGACTGATGTATTGAAGAAGAAGTAGAGGATGATGATGATGGCTCTCCATTGTCTCCATTTCCTATATTTCCCTTCTTTGACTTATCTTCATCATTATGACCTCATGAAGATCCCTGGCCTTCCTTTTGAAGTTTGGATCCTTCTCCTTCTAGTCTCTTATTCCTTTCTTGATCAAGGACCCTAACCATCTCAGTCATGTCAAGGAATTCTTTCTTGAACACTCTTTCTTCCTCCTTCGGATAAACTTCTTCATGGATTTCTCCTTCTCTATGAGGCATGATTAATGTAGCTTCTGCTTCTTGAGGAGGTGAACTAGGTGGTGGAGATTGTGGAAATATTTCTCTCCTTTGCTTTGGCTCTTCTTGAGACCCTTCTGCTCCCACCAATTTTCATTCTCCTCTTTTGAGCTTGAGCCTAGTAAGTATCTAAAAACATGCAAAAAGGTAAAAAAATATTTGCACAAAACAACACTAAAGAATAAAACTATAGCTCTGATACCAATATGATCTGAAAGGACTGTATTAGTTTTGTTGTGCTAAGTGTATTTTTATTTTATAAACATGTGCATACTTGTATCATTAGTTCTCTTAAGGATTGAGGATTTTAACCATGAATTGTAGATGATTTTGGTTAAATAGAAGCATGAAATAAGCACAAATAATACTAAACATCAGTGTAAAATAGAGAAATAATTCACCATATAACATTTACACATGAGGCATGATGAAGCAGTTCACCCCTCCTAGGCTACATCTGCTGGTCCAGCTCCCAATGGCATGTCCATCTTTCATTATGCTCAAAATTTTGCAAAGACATGTAGTTACAAGCCTCTAATGGTTGTTTTCTCTACATCAATGGCTCCAAAATGCTCCATTTAGTCTAGAATGGATCTTCATTCACTCTGAATGGGCGTAAATTGAGTCTCCTAGTCATTTTCCAAGTTACACCTAGGAAAGCTTCACTAAAAGTGGACTCCACTTGACTAGAGTCAAAATAGTGACATCTGCACAAATTTTAGGCACTGGCTAAAAGTACGCCAGAACTAACTGTCGCATTTAACGTTAGTGGTTGGGTGGCCACATGCCAACACAAACCATGACTTACAAACCACACTGTCGGTGGAACTCCAGGCAGTAACCATGGTCGTTAGTAGGAACTCTGGGTTGAACGACCACGGTAAAACTGCACCGAGTTTGTTAACAGTTTCCATTTGATAAGGTTTAAAACTACAGGATAAATTTGCAAACTTTCGGTTGAAAAGTTTTATGATGCGATTTATTGTAATGTCATGTCACTAACCTCCAGGTACTAGGACCGCTAGTTGGATGGGACCCTCAGCAATCCCAACCCACACACGTCAATACACTATACTTTATAACAAACTCGACTCCAATGATAGCTAAGGAATAACATGTAGAGCAGTTGGTTAAGCCATGTGCATGGTATGCCAGAGGTCGCAGGGTCGAGCACTGTGGACCTCTACCCAAAATTTTAATATGTTATTTGGGGGACACGTTGTGGTCTCAAGGATGGCCATGTATCACTCCTTGATTGGCCAATAAATAGCAACATACAACCAACTGTCCAATAATATTGTGCCACTTTTCAGCCTGGGATAGGTTATGAGGAAGGAATATTCCTCATAATATTCCTTTTGCTGAATCTTCAATCCACCTTGCTGACTGGGCATCCCAATAAACCTTGTCGCAAATTTTACCTGTTTGGGATTTCAATCAAAACGCAATATCTCCCTCATACGACATCGATTTTTCGAACCATTCACAGTGCCATAATTACGAAGATGATATCTATGCAACCATCCTGGTTTCAACCAAATCCTATAATTTTAATTTTGAGAAAAATTTATGAACTCCTAATCAGATTAAGAGGTACAAAATATCCATAATATCCCTAAACCTATTGTAATTTGCATTAAATGTGTAGAATATTATTTATTGTTAAGTAACATTTTTGAGAAATATATGATGTTCTTGGTCTGAAGCAAGTTATGGAAGGGATTCTCTAAATATAAGCCCCAATCGAATGAAATAAGGTTTAAGAGTTTGGTTATAAGCCTCTTAACCACACAAAAGAAATCCTATGGGTGGGGTTATGCCTATAGGTCACAAAAAATTAAGCTTTATGCATAAAATCAAGATTGCACCAAGAGTATGAAAGTCCTACATATATGGAGTACACAATAGAAAGTTCTATGAGCAAGGAAGTTTGAATACTTGGCATACTATAGAGGTTATGAATATGTTGACTAAAATTGTGTTTACAAGGGATGAGAATATGCATCTCATTTTGGTTTGATAATTGATTCAATAATAATTGGAAAGTTTTGAAAATATTTCTTAGTTTAATATATGTGAGAAGTAGTTGAATTTTGACATGATTCCTGATCGTTGATAGATATGTTTTGGATTATGGATTGATTGAATTCACAACAATAACAAATTAGGGTAGGGTTTTGACTTGATAAATGTGAATTTATCCTCGATTATAGTTTTGTCTAGAAATAGTGACTTTTAGTGACTGATATTAGTATTCAATAGAGATTCTATATGGACATTATTGGCTTTGACACATTTCTTGAAGTATAAACAATTATGACTTTTCCTTGATGTATAATGACAAAAATAATTCATATTATGATTATATGGATGAACTGATGAATTTTAATATTACTTAATAACAATTTGATGACATAACAATAGAGGAATTCATAACTTGCTATCTGGATGAGACCTATGCTTGACACCTAGCCCAAAGATTTTGTCAAAGTAATATTGATGATTTTGATATTAGCTTTGATCTAGAATCTAAAACTTTATAAGTTGAATTAATTGATTTGACTGCATAGTATTAAGTGTTTTGTAGAAAGAAAGCTCCCCAATCCTGAAATATTCACATTGATAGTTACTTGGTCAAACCAAGAAGATGTGCCAATCCAAACCTATACTTAAAAAGTGGTCCAAGGTACGATTTTGATTTTAGTTTTATATACTGATGGTCTATTATTAATAGGTAATGAGCCTCTCATGGTCAAAGTAAGAGCGATTTTGCCTTTGAAGTTTGAAATGGCGAATCATGTAATGATGAATTGGTTTTTGAAGTTTGGAGAGGAAAATATATATTGTGAAGCTATTAAAGAAAGTGGAAATTGGAATCCTTGGACACTCCAATTGAATTTCAAGATGTTATGAAGAGATATTTTTTAACATGTTTTTGAAACCGATATTTGATTGAAGAATTCATGTTCCTTGTGAGCACTTGTCCATATATATATATATATATATATATATATATGTGTTTCGAATATAAAAACCTGAGTGGATTCATGACTAAGTTGCTTCATACACACTGAGTTACCAGTGAGCACCCTTGGAAATATTTGCATGTGAATTGTTGGTCTGAGATAATATTCTTATGATATGTGACTACATGGATATACTAATGTTGTTTAGGATCATTATTGATAAAATGAACACATTTGGGTATTGTCTTAGTATGAGATTTTCCTTGATATTTTGGATGAGAACTCTGTAGCCTTAAGCATGGTCAAGGTTGAGTACGATGTTGCCGGCATGACTAGATGCGAGGTTGATTGAAGAAACTCTCTAAAGAGTTGTTTGAGCGAGTTTGAGATATGAAAGGGATACATTGCGATAAAATGAGTGGTATTCGATTAGAGGATAATCCTTAATATAGTTAGGAGTAAGTTATCTTCATATACAGAGCCAATTTTACTATACGAGACAATCTTAGGTTTGTGGTTTCCGCCTCAGTGAGAGGGAGGATGAATAAGGTATCCTTTTTTTGATATATATTTTTTCTAATATAATATTTGACTTGATGCAATTCATGGACAAGAGAATGTTTCTATTGAGGCATTATGATTGAGCTCTTCGGTGAGTTGTTTAAGCTAGTACTAGATATGAGCATGATGATATGTTTCTGATTTACAGAGATCAAGACTGATTGAGAACATTGAACCAACTCTTCCCCCCTATGCAAGCTCCTAGTGTGAGGAATTGAGATGGATGGCTCCTGGCGTTGAGCTATCTCTAGAAAATAGTTTCGTAGATGTTGCTCCCTATATTTCATCCATAGGGTGTGTGTGATCTTCTTTTTTTAAAGTTGAGTATCTAGCCCTATCTTGGTATATGTAAAGTATACCCCATTTGAAATCATACCCACAAGTTGGGATTTTTGGGATTACGGCTCCCCATCTTTCCAACTGGTTTAGAGAGGGCTTGGGGGTGTGTGATCCTTACCTTTTGTAAGTCGAGTATCCCACCCAAGATGATTATGATGAAGGTGTTATACCGCATGACTATAAAGTGTCATTTTTGGTAAAATTAGCAGGTAATAGGATGGTTTTGATCCTTAACTTGTATAAAAATTGGTATCTCGCCCATTTATTACGTCATGTGATGGTTGTGATCCTTTCTTGGTTAGTGGTATCTCTCATATTGCTTGACGTGAGGTGTGAGGGTCCAATAGGACCTTCCTCATTTTCATTGGATTTTGGGTTTTGATGTGCTTCCCAATGTGATTCTAGGTCGCGAATAATCTCGCCGATGAGGTTTCAGGCTAAGATGTGCTCCATGATGTTAAGCTCTTTGATGTTTCTCGGGTGGTAGCATTGAGCTTCGTGCGAGCAGTCATTCTAGGTGGCAGCAATGGCTCCCCAATAGATAGAGGGTGGTAGCTTAGGGTCCCCTCTAATATCAAATTATTCTTCTTTTAGATTCAAGAATATTCAAAAAATGAGTAGAGATAATCAATAGATAATCATAGATGACAAGAGATGAGCATTGATGACATTTGATGAAGATATAATTTGGATTGGATATGATTTGATGACAAGATTCTTGTGATGATTACATGACGTAGTTGGAATTTCTCCCTATCTGAGAGGGAGTGTTAATTTCGAATCTCAGTGACAAATTCCAACCATGGGACGAGATTACTCTTTTTGAGAGGACAAATTTCAACTATTCAAGTGCTTAATTTGGACAAGGGAAAGTTTATTTTTGAATTAAAGCTCACATGTGCACAAAAGGACACGTTGACCCAAAAGAGAAACTAGACACCACTAATGGCTATAAACACAAGTCAAGTGACCCTCATTTCAACATCATCATTATTATCATTCTTCTTCTTTCCTTGATTTCTCGCACACGTCTCAGATGGTTCATAGTGTTAGCCCCCCTATGAAATTCTTGACAAGCAAGCTAGAGGCTAGGTGAGTGTGGAGCCTTCAAGGAATTCCTTTTTCCCTTGAAAAACCATCCTCCTTGAAGTCTCTGAGTGCTATGCCCAATGCAAATCATATTTTTTGATCCATTCCTAAAAGGCCCACTGTTTCCCCTTGCACCCCTACAATTATCCCTTTCCTTCCGTGGACAAGGGGGATCCTCCCAATAGACAACAATCATGCAGGAGCCTTTTCCCCATCAAGGGACACTTAGAACGCAACAAAAAACTCCCAAAAATTCTAGAAAAAATAGGCATAAAATCAACATGACTGGCAAAGAAATGTTTTTTCAGACACGGAACTGAAATTACGATACCCCACCAGACACCAATGTGTCAAGGGAAAGTAAAAGTGCACCAACAACATCTTTGACCATATCAAAGATTCCTATTGAACCTTTGCCAAAAATGGCTAAGGGATCAACTAGGAAGGTAGGAAACCATTCCAATGCAGCCCATAACTACAACATTGTGGAAAATCTAGCTCAATCTCCCACCGCTATGTCAACTTTGGAGGTATTAAAATCATGCCCAAAGCAAAGGAAAGCCTTACTTTCCACATTAGGTGGCATCAACCTAGCCGATTCATGCCTGAGGAGAACTGGGAACACCCTCCTGTGTTTTCCTCCAAGATGCCCCTTATACAAAATTCATTCAACATATTCTTGTCTTGTCTATTTGATGCATGGAGCAAATCTTGTTGTTTCTACTGTTTAATGTCTTCTAATGCATAGATATAGATTTTTGCAGCATTTATCTTGATCACCTAACTACAGATCTGAATATATTTACAACCATATTTGTTGTTAGGGTTGTTGTTATGCACAACTAAAGTGGTCTTTTTCGTACGCTTGGAATTAAGATTCATACTAACAACTGGCGACTTCACACGGGTTTACAATTACGACCGCTGTCATTTTTATGATCCTTGCATATCCAGCTGCTTCAAACCCTAGGATTTCTCTTTAGCCCCTTGTTTTTTCTTTTCTTGATGTTGTTTTTAACCTATAAAACCCTAAAACGATTAAAATTTAACTTCCTCATGTTTTCAGACCTATTGCGCAGGTGACGGACATCAGCCGCAGCTGAGATGACAATTTTTCCTGAAACCTACCACCGAGAGTGCCAAAAGTGTAGGTCGCACTTTTCAGCCCAAAATCTGCGACCTGGACCCTCAGGATGCACCTTACAGCCCAAAAAGTACGACCTCTGCTGAAAACAGGTCAAAAACTACGACCTGGACTTTTTGCGGGAATTTTTCTGAAAGTTTTCTGTGTTTGTTTGAGCCTCTGTTCAGGGTTTTTTGGCTTCCATATCTACCCGTTTTGCACCTGTACTTGTTCTTTTTTTTCTCAAATAAGTGGGAACCTAGCCCCCTAGGGCTTCAGTACCCTCCACCTCTTGTGGAATAGTTTTTGTTGTTTCAAGTTGTCTGAAATTTCAGAGTCTTAGCCATTTTTTTAGATCTGTTACCTCACCTTCAAATCCACTTCAGATCAGCTTTTTATCCATCCAAATCACCTCATTTAGCTTTGTTTGGGTTTTCCTCTAGGGTTCACTTTGTCTCCCTCCTAGAGATAGCATTTTTCCACCTCTTTTTACTACAATTCTTCCTTAGATCTGTTGTTGTTTCTGCACCACTTTCCAGCAGATTTTTTCCTTTAGATCCCTGTCCCTCCTAACCTTAGATCTATTCGTTGTTTTAGTGTGTTTTGATTAGTTTTTTACTCAGCTACAGACTATTTTTTGAGAGGCGCACCTCCTTGGGCTTAGATTATTGCATTATTAGCTGTTTATTTTCTATTTTTGCAGGCTTATATACTGTCATTTGGAGGTTTATTTGCAGCTATACAACACACTTTTTCTTTTTCTCTACAAATGTCTGGGTTTAAAAATTAAAATTTACACACTTCACACACACACCCTAAGCGAAAAAGGGCTTGTTTAACACCACCAAGCAAAGACTCTAAAAACATTGAAATCAATTGATCTCGCACCTCTCTGCCCTTGTTTCGACATTGTAATCGGTTGATACTGCACCTCTTTGCCCTTGTCAGTATCTTTTTCCTTTGTGTCGTCATCATTGCGCCACCAAGGTGTTCATCCCAGAGACTTCTTAGCCTTCATCCTCAGTTTCCGTTAGGAAGACTTACTCCTCCACGTAGGATTAGAGTTAGTCCTACACTGAGTCCACACTCTGACTCTTCTTCTGGTCCTTTGGGTTCTCCTCCTCGTTCTGCCTTCGATTCTCCCCCTGTCACCTTCACCATGTCTAGTGCATGACCTAATGCTGGTGGTAACCCCGGCCCTCATTCTGGGAATACCAATAGTGGGACTGCAACAGACACTACCCTAGCTGCGCCCTTGCTCCCCTTCATGGCAGGCTTCAGCCTCCACGATTTTGACCAATTGATAAATGACCCTATACAACATGACGCTATTTGGTTTTCTATTCCGACGAAGCTCCCTTCCAACATCCCAAAGTTTGAAGGCCTTTCTGGAGAAGATCCTACAAATCATGTTAGATATTTCTACATGTGGTGTTCGTCTAACTCCATTACCGATGACTCTGTCTGTCTTTGGTTTTTCTAACGTACACTTACAGGTGAAGCTTCTAAGTGGTATGTTGATCAGGCCCCTTCCTCTCATACCACCTTTGCGACTATTTCTCGGGCTTTCTTGTCTTACTTCCAACTCCCCCTTTGTTACGACACTGGTACCGAACTCTTGATTTCTTTTCATCAACCGTCTATGACCCACCTTTCCGATTATGTCCAGGAATGGCGGAGAAGAAAGATCTTATGTCAAGCTCCTACCTTCGAATACCATTTCTACATGGATGGGTTCCTTAGATCTCTTTTTCCACCTATCAGAAAAGATGTTGCATCGAACTTTCCTCAAACCGAAGAAGCCGCTCTCCAAATTGTGTTAAAATATGATATGATCTACACTTAGTCGGGTTATGTTTATACCATTCTACCTGATCTTCCCAGACCTGGTGATGCCAATGCACCGAGGGCATCTCATGCCGTCGACGGTATTGTTGGAGCTCTCTTCTGTATGCTCAACCTCCCATGGGCTATGGTTTTCCTTAGGGGAGCCCAGCACCTCCTGCACTTTCCCCCTCCTGGTAGCACATATCCAAGATACGACATGCCTCCTATTTTTACCCAACCTCATATTTACCACACTACTACCCAACCTCCTTATTATCCATATCCACAGCCTGGTGCTCCAGCTCCTCTAGCATTAGCATCTCTTCCTCCCTTGCCTTCTCAACCCTCACAACAACAGCCATCGCCCCCTCAGGGGCAGGTGTATGCATAGTAGGGTGCGACTAATCCTCCTCCCTCCAAAAATAAGAGGAAAGGCACTCAAAATCAGTCTGCTCCTAGTAATCCTGGACCTAATCCAGGTAATTCTCCTAACACTACGAACCAACAACAGGGCACTCAGCCCAAGCAGGATAGGCTTGTTCACACGAACAAGCCCTGTTCTTTTTGTGGTGTTTATGGTCGTTACACGCATGATTTTCCTCTTTTGCCACAAATTCGGCAACTATGGGAGTCTAAACCAGCTTTGAGAGGACAGCAAGCCGTCCCTTTCATTCCTCCCAGTCCTGCACCTAGTCAACCGGCTATGCTTACCAATCCTTTTCCTCGGCAAGGATTTGTGGCTACCCAACCACCTGAAGGTCAGGTGGCCACTCAACCTCTTCCATCTCGTACCTCTGATTACCAAATTCTCATGATGAACTCTGATCAACCACCAACTGTTGACCTCAATATTCAGACTCAGTCCCGTCAATACAACAAGCCTTTCGCTACGTAAATCCCAGAGCCACCTCCTTCGGTCCCTACATAGCCTCTTTCAACACCTAATGGCCCCTTGAAGATCCCTTAGCCTAGGTTGGAGGTTCGTACCAAGATCCCTAAGGGACCACTATGCCAAAATGATGCTTCTGCAAAAGTCGCCCATTCGTATAACTTAGTAGATGATCTGGCACAATCTCCTGCTGCCATTTCAACGCTAGAACTCCTCTAGTCGTGCCCTTCACAACGAAAAGTTATACTATCTATAGTGAGCACAGTAGATCCTTCCGACAATCGATTGATTGTCTTTGATGTTGACACGTCAGAGCATCCTCCTCTCCCAGCTTCTGTCGCTTTACAAATCCCAGTCAAGATCCGGAATGCCATGTTTCCCAGTGCATTATTGATGAGGGGGCATCGACCTATGTGATGTCTGCTTCGGTTTGGAAACAACTCAGATCACCTGAGTTGGCTCCTTCCACGATCACTCTCCGAGCGTGGGATGGCCATGCCTCCCAACCCATTGGCCTTTTCCACAATTTTCCTATTACTCTTGCGGGCAAGACTGTTTGCGTAGAAGTAAAATTCATAGATGCCCCCTCAGATTACAACATTATATTGGGCCGTAGCTACACTTATGCGATGTCTGTTGTCCCTTCCGTAGTTCACCCCAAGATTTCCTTCCCTCATGACAGAAATATAGTCACCATTGACCAGTTGACATATTACGAACCAAAGTCTTAGACCTCCCCTGAGTCCACTATCTCTTCGGTGGCCAATAAGCAAACCATAAATCCTTTGACCAGTGTCTCACCCGGAGTCTACAAAGATTCCTCCTTTCTTGGTACTTTCCCTGGTCTTCCTTTTACTGTCTCTGATCCTAGCTCATCGAATGTTTTCATGATGCAATCGTCTCGAGCTGCCCTCAAGCGGCCTGCCTCCTCGCCCTCCGCAACCTTCTCCTAGCCCTTCGATTCAGACTTCTGGACCTCCTCCTTTTGGCCCTTCAGCTGGTACTCATGAGCCTCCTTACCCTCCTGGAATGGTTCCTCCAAGACTTAACCATTTAAGAGTAGTCTTGCCTGGCCATTACCCCTCCGGTTAGATACCATTCCTAGCTCCCCCACCAGAAGTCTATACGGCACCTGTCATGGAAACCCTCTCTCTTCTAAATTGACCCTTGGGATTACCATCTGGTACCTTGATCCTCCAGCCGCTACCCCCTAGGTCAAACTAAACCTTATCTTGCTTTGACCTCGGTTCAACCGGTCCCCCTGAATCTTCTCGTTGTCACAGTGCCTCATCCACCTCAACAGGAACCACCTCCTATTGTGATCGCTTCGGGTAAGAAAGGAAAAGCTCGCAAAAGGGCCTTAAAGGACAAGGCCACCCCAACTGACCCTGCACCTCCTTTGTGTGATGTCGTCGGTCACGCCACCCATACCTGTCCCAAGTTGCCTCGCATCAAGCCCATGGTTAAAGTCGCGTTCCTTGAGTCTACGGTCCTTGAAACCTCTACTTCTTCATCGACTACAGCCAAGAACACCAATACTATTCACACCAACCAACCTTGTGCTTTGTGTGATCTCCATGGCCATTACTGTCATCATTGTCCCCACCTTACGCATTACCGTGCCTCTTTAGAGGTAGTTCGAGAGTACGAGATTGAGCAGAACCAATCTACTTCTCCTATACTTGTACAGTATGTTGCAATCCAGACTAAGGATTTACCCACTCCTATTGAAATTCCCCCTCTTGATGTCAAGATGAGGAGCATGCGGCCACCATCCTCTACCTATCATCATCCACGAGACCCTCGGCAGAATCTCCCTCTGAATCTTCTCCTGTTGTTTCGTTTGACCTCCCTTCAACGATATCCCCGGGCTCAACATCAGTGGATCCTTTATCTGCTTGTTCTTACATCACCCCCCATGACGATGGGCATCTGAGCCTTTCTTCTCATGATGATGAGTCAGGTAGCTTCGCCGCGTCGCGTGGTCTCTCTTCCTCTATTCATTTCGCCTTCTTTTGTGATGACAACATCATGGAAGCCATGTCCACCCCTGAATTTATCTTTCTCGCCCATAAACGGGATGCCATCATCCGTACCTTTGGTGACTTATGTGGCCTGAGCTCAAGCTATGCCTCTGGTAGCTCCCACACTCCCCCTCACCAGCGGCATGTGAGTAGTAGACATCCTACCCAGATCACTCCCTTCCGCGGATTACATTCGATTTCTACTTTGCGATCAGGTTTCTAGAATTGTTCTTCATCCTCCCATTTATTGTCTTGCAGCACCTTTCAGATGGACGCCCCATCCACACCTTATATTGTTTTTTTTGATGGTGCAAGTCACTACTCTCGGAATATAGCCTCAACAAGTTGGGCCATTTTTACCCCCTTGCATTTTCTTGTTCTCTCGAATGGTGTATGCATTGGTACTGCTACCAATAATCAGGCCGAATATGATGCAGTGCGGGTTTATTATCCGATGCCCTTTCACATTGCATCCTCCACCTTCATGTTCGTTTAGATTCCCTACTTCCTTTGATGCAATTGAATGGTGTCTATCGTGTGCATAATCATATCCTTTTCAGAAGATATTTATGAGTGAAGCTTTTGATGTGTGAATTTGAAATCATTACTTTCAGTCATGTACCTAGAGCACAAAATCACTATGTAGATAGCATTGAAAACCATATTCTAGATTGGAATTTAGCACACACATTTAACACAAGACAATAACATAAAAATATAAAAACGATGCATATCCATAATATGTGTCATATAAAATGTTTTAGAGTCCACCAACTCTGATACATATGACATCCCCATAGCATGTTACAAAAAATCAAAACTGGGGGCACCACCTACCCCTACACACTAATCACTATCTGGAGGATCCCAAGATAATGGCTCTGCTCCCGCAGCTCGTAGATCATGCATACCCTGTCTGGCCATCACCATGTGCTACATGACCCCTTGCCACTCAGAGGGTAGACCAATACATGGCTCTATGTACTGGTCATCTAAGTCTTTCCAGCCGTGCTCTAATAATCTAGTCAAAATAATCTCACATCTATGACGGATATCCTCCAGGAGGGTTGCTGCATCCTCATTTTGTTGCACCATCGATCCACTAGATCATGTGGGCCTCGATACTGTAGGTCGTCCCATGTACCCGGCTAGTTTTACCGGTGCTGTATCTGCATACGAAAAGTAAAAGAATCAGTACCACATACAATATTCTAGAACTTTACATGCACATAAAAGATTAGCAATTTGTCACTTACCATCGAATCCCCATATTTGACCAGGCAGCAGTGGCAGATTCGGGTCCCCACAATAACTCATCCCACTATAGGGATAGTCGTCTATATACAGCAGCATATGATCCCAATCAACAAAGAAATCAGGACGGAACACCCATCCAACTGCTCCACCTCCTCCTCTGCACAATAGTTGCCCCCACTGGTGCATCCTAGGCTCTCTCGGGCCCCCATCTTGGAGCTATATGCGAGGTCAAAGTGTCGGGATCTTCTCAAAGAATAACGAGCACAAAACTGTACCATATGCACAGTCATAGTTCACTTTTTGCTTGCATAGCAACAACTATCGTTTCAATGATGACAGAATCATCTGGGCCACCCATAGTAGGTCCCACTCAAAAAAATCTCCACAAGCATCATTTTCCCCCCAGTGATGTGATGGAGTGCCTGGTTGCCCAAGATCCACAACACCACTGCGGCCATAGCACGGGTCTCTAACCTCTCCAAATCCCCGATGGGTATCCGAGACCCCTTGACTTGGAGACCTAGTCGAAAATGGTGCTCTACAAACTCTATGATATTCCACCCACGCGGTAATATTGGCTGAGTATTCCTTACCATCCCAAGTGGTGGGAGACCAGTCAGGAAACATATATCCTGGACTGTCAATTCAATCCAGTGCCCCTCCACTATAAAGACCTCATGTTTTGGATCCCAATAGCTGACAATTTGGGCCAATAAGGGCTCTCCAGCTCTCATCAAACGGTTCTCCACAAACTTCAAAACCCCAAACCTGGCCAAAGCACTGCGGACACCTTGATCCTCCCAGATCTCCAATCGTAATGCGCCTAGGTCTCTCTCTCTCCAATTGATCCGTAATTCTTCCATATCTGCACAAAACCATCATATTTTTCAGTATACAGATAGGAAAGACTATATCTCATCATAAAAACCTATTTCTTAGCCAAAAAATAGCATAGAAAAACCCCTCCCTGACAGGTCACACTTTTCAGGCCCAAACCTAGGACAGGTCGCAGTTTTTTTCCCAAACTTGCTACCCATGTCGCACTTTTTGCCCCAAAAAGTGTGACACGGCCATGAAGAGGAGTAGGGGTCTGTTCCTGAGCTCTAGGGACCTAATCTTAACTTTAAATCCACTAAAAAGAAAGAGTAGGGTTAGGCCTCTTACCTGCAACTAACGGATCTTGATTCCAACAGTTGGTTTTGTTAGTTTCAATCTTTGCAGCCTTCCTCCAGTGATCAAACATGCTCTTACAAAGTGATTTTAAGGTTTCAAGGTCAAATTTTGTCATTTCAGTGAATCTTCAAGTAAAATTTGGTCACTAGGTATTAGGTCTAGGGTTTGTTTTCACTCCTTTCAAAGTTGTCCAAATGTCGGTCCATGTCACCATTCAGCTGAGTGTACCATAATTCAGAGGGTTTTCATCATCATGTCAAGTTCCACTTGGTCATTTTACACCTTGTTCATGCTTCAGTTGTGCCTAGGTAAGGTTCATTTCCCTCTCCTAGGGTTTTGGAGGTAATTTCTCTTGGATGGTCAAATCATCAACAAAACTTGTATCCTGATGTTCTTATACCTTCCCCTATCCTTAATGTACCTTATTAAACACTTCCCATCACTGAGATCCCCCAAATTCCTCATTTTCACACAAACCCTAGTTTCTTGCTACAACTTGGCAATTTTCTAGGCTAGGCCTGTGTTTTTCCCTTTTGGACCCCTTCCCCTCACTCAATATTTGAAATTCCACTTTCCCCTGCTTCCTAACATCCCTCCCTACTTCCAAAAATTTTCTCAAGAATTTATAAGCCCTTTATCCCCTTCATTTCACTTCATTTCGACAAATCCCTTGTTCCACACATCGGGATAGGTTTTACTCCAATGATGTTTCTGAGCAATAAAAGATGAATTTTGGAAACCTAAGAGAGATTTTTGTCCAGAATAGGCCAAGGAAGAAAAACCTCCTTCACTTTTTACATAGGTGTCATGGTTTTAGATAAATGTCAAAAATACAGTTGCCTGAGGAGAATTGATGCACCTCTGAAGTGACCTTGGGAACATCAAGTTTTCTCTTAGCTTGGTTGGCCAAATGACTTGCTTCATGTTTCAAATGATAACTATACACAAATATATTTTTAATGAGCTATCATGAGATCAATTTGGAGTTGAGGAAGACCTTCAAAAGTTTACTGCAACAACACTCTGCCTTGAGGCAGCCTCAATTTGCACATTTTTACCAGTCTTGGGAGATTTGATTTTTGACAGAGAAAATGAACTCCAAATTGAAAAATTCTAGTTGGGTTGGAAATTAGACTCAATAATATTTCCAACGAGCTATCCTGTGCCCAATTTTTACATCATGAAGGTCTCCAAAAGTCTCCTACAAAAGGGTGCGACGCGTAGGGTTTATGGCGCGACGCATTGGGTTTGTGGTGCGACGCATTGGGTTGTGGCGCAGCGCATAGAGCTGCAAGCTCTTTTCACCACGGTTTTCTTCAAAAATTCAAATCTACTCAGTTCCTTTTGGTCCAATTAAGTCAAACAGATCTGCAAATGCCATGAACATGTGTTTTATGATGTGTATGAGGATTTAATTGAAAAATTTAAAACCCTACTCCCTTGCTCAAGAAATCATAGCTTAGGGTTTATACATTAGTTTTTTATGCCATCACTCCCACATCCATTTGTTTCCTCACCATTTTCCTATTTCCATCAGCACATTTCTCTATCCCCCATATCCCTAAAATTCACTTATTCCCTATCCCAATTCCCATTATCCCAAATCCTAGCTACAAAATTCCCAAACCCCAATTACTATCCCAAAAGCCTAGAGACTATCCCTAGAACCCTTAAATTCCACAAATTACAATTGGAAATATTCCTAACATTAACCTTACCCTCTCCCCCCATATTCCATCACAAATTTTCATACATTTGGTAGCCAAAACCACTTAAACTCTTCATACTCATCTAAGACAACACAAATTTTGGCAAACATGGAGACAGATTCCTCTTATGACAGAGATGAAGAAGGCATCGAGGAGGCGTAAAAAGTATGAAAAAATTCAAATCTTGACCGAGGATTCCTTGCCCAGCATGGTACATGATGGAGTACATTTAGCCCAAATGTCAAGAAATTTGGGACACTTTTTGCAAATTTTGATTTTTTTGGCCTAAACACAGACTTTTCAGCTCTACACGTCGCGCCACTTGGCGCGCACTTTTGATGGGGGACTCCTCTTGGGGAAAACTTTACATTTTTGGATTTTTCATGGAAAATTATGCATTCCTACTTATGGCCAAGAGATTTTGACAAGTTTTTGGCTTCCATAAGGGTAAAAAACACCCTAAAAATGACCTTTCTTCCCCTTTTTGGACACACAGGAAGTAGTGTTGGGAGAACTTATTTTTGAAGGGGAAAATGGAAGCCAAATTCAGAAATTTCACTTGTGTTGGAAAGTAGACATGCAGAAATTTCCAACAAGCCCACTTGGAGCTAATTTGGACACCAGGAAGGCCTTCAAAATCAGCTCCAAACTGGCGCGACACATAGAGAAATCAGGCGTAGCGCATTGGGGATTTTTGCTCATTTTGGACTCAGTAACTCTGTTTTTCGCCTAGTTTTTGACATTTTGACTTTCTTACTTCCAAATGTTAAAATCATGATGTAATGGGATGTATTTTGATGGATATTGATGTAATTTTGTTTAATTTTTACTCATGAAGGTAGATTCATCCATCAAAAGGTGAATTGCAACTGAATGAATCAGTTTCCTATCTTATAGAGGCAAGTTGTTCCACTGCCTATTTTCCAGTTCTTAGTTTAGATCTTGTTGAAACAACTCCTAAAATTGTGAGATCGACCCCTAGAGGCTGGGGATGAGTTATTTTTGTCTATATATTGTAGTTTTTCAGTCATTAGCATAGGTTGGACACTTGGGATTTCTTTGAGCATCATTGTACATTCATTTCTGCAGTTTGGCAAAGGAATAGACCAAGGTTTGCAGCACTCCTTGGGATTCATGTGGTTCTTTGTTTTGATGATGTGTTTCTCTCTGTTAGTGTAAGTTTACTGGTGTTTCATGTGTATCATTTTCCCTCTTATTTCTTCTTAAGTTAAGAAAACAAGGATAAAGGTGGAATTCATTAAAATTTGCAGTGCTCTACCTAGAGTTTGTTTAATTTTCTATGTTTTCAACTGTTTGAAGAGGATTCCTGAAAGTATCTTGCCTCTTCAACTCCTCACCAGTCTGAGCTATCCATTTCATTCAAAATTGAAAGTTTCAAAACAATTTCCTACCTTGCCCCATTCAGATCCCTGCAAAGCTGCTCATTTCCCAGACCCAAAATCTGCCCTTCCCTTTGATCCAACAAACACCCTCAAAATCCAATTAAACTCTTTTACATATATATACCTAGCCTAAAATCAGCCTTTATTCAAGTCATCTCAAGCCTCACTAATTATTTTTGCTGAGATTGACCAAGAGAGAGCCCTTTCCCGATCTAGTAGGGCTAGCTACCAGATTAAGCATGGTTTGATGTTACCCTAGACTCCGCCTTCCTCAGCCTGAGGTAGATTTAGGCAATAACATATTGGTGACCATACTGAGGAAGAAAAGTTTTTTGTTTGCTTTATAAACTATAGACGGAGCCTGAAGTTAGCCAGGTATCCTTCGAAACGCTCTTGCTTTTCATTAGCGAAAGTAGATGAATGCTGCTTCAGTCAATCTCCGGTCTAGTTTATGAAATGAACATCTAGTTTCCTCAGTAAAATGTAATCAAGTTCAGATCTGATTGTTGATGATGGACAACGATCAGACACCGCAAGGCTGAAATAATTCACCTGACGACTCTAAATCAGTTTAGAGATCAGATCCAAGGACTCCACTGGAGGATGAACCTGACCAGCAAAAACATGAAGGGACAATATGGAAAGATCATGTATTCAAGTTGGAATTTCATCCGAGACATTTTGTTCTTTGTCATAAATTATTTCTTCTCTTTTCCCGAGAGTGTCAAGAAGGCTTTGCAAAGTATATTGTATTTGAGAAAAGATCCTTGGCCTGCATTTGATTCCTTCCCTTTGAAGATTTTGAATACCAAAGATTTGCATGCTTTTGAGCTTGATCAAGACCTTTCTTCTGAATCTTGTGATGACCATCTTCAAACTGATGAACCTCAAGAGATCAAGATGGATTCTGCAGCATTTTTACATACCCCACTACCTTGTAAAATTCCAGATTGATACAAGCCTTTGATTTTACTTCCTATATCCCATGCTTTCCCTAAAAATCATGATCTATATCTACCAAGATTTGATGGTGAACGCGACAACATCACTGCTGAGTTGATGAAGAGGATGTCAATATTAGGCTTTTTGCTCTTTCTTTGCAAGTCAAAGTCAAGAGTTGGTTCAAAACCCTGCCTGATGCGAGCATCTCAGATTTCCAACAGTTCATCAAAGTTTTCCTCGACAAGTGGGTGATCAGACATAACCCTTTCTTGATTATAGAAGAGTATAACCAACTGAAAAGACTACCAGGGGAGACAGTACAACAGTTTTCTGCCAGAATTAACCAAGTTTATTATTCGATGCCAGTTAATATAAGACCTCCTCTTGGATCCGCTCTCTTGCACTACCCGGGTGCCTTTGATCCGGAAATGGAGTTTCAGCTGAGAGAAAAGAATCTTGCAACACTTGAAGAGATGCAGAACAGTGCAGTAGATATAGAGGCTCATTTGTTGATCCGAAGGGCAAAGTTGAAGGAAGAAGAGATGAAAAACATAGATCCAGAGGAATCGACATCTCTAGAGGTAAAGCTTGACATTTTGGTAAGTGCAGTGGAAGAGATGATGCAAAGGATCATCACAAGGAATGAGTATAATGTTCAAGCCCATGGCTCGCTGATTGAAGAAGAACAAGTTGTTGATCCAAAACATTTTGTTTCTTATCTCAGTTGTCATAGATCTGATAATGATTGTTTTATAGATCATCTTGGAGAAGAGAGAGCTGTTGATATGACATGTATGCTTGATGATGTGTTTTATACTGATGATTTTCCTCAGTTTGATCAGTATGATGATGATTATGTTCTCCAAATAGAAGCTAATCTTGTAGACAAATCAGCAGCTAGTTTCTGGGAGGAAGAAGTTCACTTTCAGCAGCTCGAATAAAATGTTCAGCCATCACATATCAGCTATGGAAATGACGAGGAAAGTGCAACAAATTTTGAAGTAAGTGAAGGATCTTTGCCTTTTTGTTTTGCTTCGTTTCAGTTCATCAGAGACAACATTCATGCAATCCAAAATCAACTATCGACAAGTATTTATTTGGACCATCTTGAGGGCAATAAAAACCTTGTTCAAGACTTCTCATATCTAGATTTGCAGCCCCCGAATGCCATTGATTGTCAAGTTGCAGATGAAGACATGGAAGCTGGCACATATGATCAAATGATACAAGATGATTCCGTACCATTTTGTTTTGAATCATTTCAGTTTTTGAAGGGTAAATTTCATAGTAAATCTTCAAATGAGAAGCCCGTAGGAAATCATGTAATCTCATCGGAACCAATAGAAAATGGGTTGCAGCAGTATTTTCAGTCTTTTCAAGTTTTTCACGATCCAATAGCTGATGTGTTGCATGATGTCTGCAGTCAAAGCCTTTCTCCATTGACTATATGTAAGCTTGAAATGTGTGCTGATATAAAATTGATCCGGCAGCCGGTCTTTTTTTCATTTTTAGTAGGAGTCTCGTCACAAAGCTCAAAACAAAGTTTTCATTCATGGTATGAGGAGAAGAGAAGTAATCCTTTGGATGAGCTAAGTCCCAGTGTGCATGAACTTCAAGATCCTTATGCAGTGTTTTTGGAAGCGGATAGAGAATCCATAGTATTCAACGGATCTGTTCACAAGTTTTCATGGGAGTTGCCTTTCAGTAGTTCTCTCTTGTTGTTCATAAGCGAGCACTTGCAGAGAGTTCAAACAACAGCCAGGATGCTTACATGGTTGCATTGGTTGTTTCATTTCACTTGATCAGGTGATGAATGAAATTGTTAGAGTAGGTTTTGATGAATAGGCTCCATTTTGAGCATATTTTCCAGTTTGTCAGTTGTGTTTAAGTATCGAGTCAGTTTTTAGTTGAGTGAGATTCAGTTTGTGTCGTCAAGTCATCAGTTTTTAGTCCTGCATTTCAGCTTGAGTTTTTTATTCCATTGCCCAATGGATGAAGGCACTTGTCTGCTTTCCAAAGATCTGTCGTTCTTGGCACCTCCAAGGAGATACCATCCCCATTGGAGCCAATGTTAGTGTCAATATTTGCAGCCTTCCTCCAGTGATCAAACATGCTCTTACAAAGTGATTTTAAGGTGTCAAGGTCAAATTTTGTCATTTCAGTGAGTCTTCAAGTAAAATTTGGTCACTAGCTTTCACTCCTTTCAGAGTTGTCCAAATGTCGGTCCATGTCACCATTCAGCTGAGTGTACCATCATTCAGAGGCTTTTCATCATCATGTCAGGTTCCAATGGGTCATTTTACACCTTGTTCATGCTTCAGTTGTGCCTAGGTAAGGTTCATTTCCCTCTCCTAGGGTTTTGGAGGTAATTTCTCTTGGATGGTCAAATCATTAGCAAAACTTGTATCCTGATGTTCATACACCTTCCCCTATCCTTAATGTACCTTATTAAACACTTCCCATCACTGAGATCCCCCAAATTCCTCATTTTCACACAAACCCTAGTTTCTTGCTACAACTTGGCAATTTTCTAGGCTAGGCCTGTATTTTGCCCTTTTTGACCTCTTCCCCTCACTAAATATTTGAAATTCCACCTTCCCCTACTTCCTAACATCCCTCCCTATTTCCAAAAATTTTCTCAAGAATTTAGAAGCCCTTTATCCCCTTCATTTCACTTCATTTCGACAAATCCCTTGTTCCACACATCGGGATAGGTTTTACTCCAATGATGTTTCTGAGCAATAAAAGATGAATTTTGGAAACCTAAGAGAGGTTTTTGTCCAAAATAGGCCAAGGAAGAAAACCCTCCTTAAATTTTTACACAGGTGTCATGGTTTTAGAGAAATGTCAAAAATACAGTTTCCTCAGGAGAATTGATGCACCTCTAAAGTGACCTTGGGAAAATCAAGTTTTCTCTTAGCTTGGTTGGCCACATGAATTTCTTGATGCATCAAATGATAACTATACACAAATAGCTTTCCAATGAGCTATCATAAGCTCAATTTTTAGTTGAGGAAGACCTTCAAAAGTTGACTGCAACAGCACTCTGCCTTGAGGCAGTGTCATTTTTCACATTTTGACCAGTCTTGGGAGATTTGATTTTTGACAGGGCAAATGAACTCCAAATTGAAAAATTCCTGTTGGGTTGGAAATTAGACTCAATAATATTTCCAATGAGCTATCCTATGCCCAATTTTGACACTAGGAAGGTCTCCAAAAGTCTCCTGCAAAAGGGCATGACGTGCTGGGTTTATGGGGCGATGCGTTGGGTTGTGGCGCGACGCATAGAGTTGCAAGCTCTTTTCACCACGGTTTTCTTCAAAAATTCAAATGTGCTTAGTTCCTTCTGGTCCAAGTAAGTCAAAAAGATCTAAAAATTCCATGAACATGTGTTTTATGATGTGTATGAGGATTTAATTGAAAAATTTAAAACCCTACTTCCTTGCTCAAGAAATCATAGCTTAGGGTTTATACATTGGGTTTTTATGCCATCACTCCCACATCCTTTTGTTTCCTCACCGTTTTCTTAGTTCCATAAGAACATTTCTCTATCCCCCATATCCTTAAAATTCACTTATTCCCTATCCCAATTCCCATTATCCCAAATCCTAGCTACAAAATTCCCAAAACCCCAATTACTATCCCAAAAGCCTAGAGACTGTCCCTAGAACCCTTCAATTCCCCAAATTACAATTGGAAATATTCCTAAAATTCCCCTTACCCTCTCCCTCCATAGTGCCTCACACATTTTCATACATTTGGCAGCCAAAACCAAAGACACTTAAACTCTTCATACTCATCTAAGACAACACAAATTTTGGCAAACATGGAGATAGATTCCTCTTATGACAGAGATGAAGAAGGCATCGAGGAGGCATAAAAAGTATGAAAAACTTCAAATCTTGACCGAGGCTTCCTTGGCCCAGCATGGTACATGATGGAGGACATATAGCGCAAATTTCAAGAAATTTGGGACACTTTTTGCAAATTTTTATTTTTTTGGCCTAAACACAGATTTTTCAACTCTATGCGTTGTGCCACTTGACGCGCGCTTTGATGGGGGACCCCTCTTGGGAAAAAAATTACATTTTTGGATTTTTCATTGAAAATTATGCATGCCTACTTATGGCCAATAGATTTTGACAAGTTTTGGGCTTCCAGAAGGGTCAAAAATACCCTAAAAATGACCTTTCTGCCCCTTTTTGGACACACAGGAAACAGTGTTGGGAGATCTCATTTTTGGAGGGGCAAATGGAAGCCAAATTTAGAAATTCCACTTGTGTTGGAAAGTAGACATGAAAAAACTTCCAACAAACCCACTTGGAGCTAATTTGGACACTGCGAAGGCCTTCAAAATCAGCTCCAAACTGGCACGACGCATAGAGAAATCAGGCGCGACACATTGGGGATTTTTGCTCATTTTGGACTCAGTAACTCTGTTTTTCACCTAGTTTTTGACATTTTGACTTTCTTAATTCCAAATGTTAAAATCATGATGTAATTGGATGTAGTTTGATGGATATTGATGTAATTTTTTTTAATTTTTACTCATGAAGGTAGATTCATCCATCAAAAGGTGAATTGCAACTGAATGAATCAGTTTCCTATCTTATAGAGGCAAGTTGTTCCACTGCCTATTTTCCAGTTCTTAGTTTATATCTCGTTGAAACAGCTCCTAAACTTGTGAGCTCGACCCCTAGAGGCTGGGGATGAGTTAGTGTTGTCTATATCTTGTAGTTTTTCAGTCATTAGCATAGGCTGGACACTTGGGATTGCTTTGAGCATCATTGTACATTCATATCTGCAGTTTGGCAAAGGAATAGACCAGGGTTTGTAGCACTCCTTGGGATTCATGTGGCTCTTTGTTTTGATCATGTGTTTCTCTCTATTAATGTGATTTTACTGGTGTTTCATGTGTATCATTTTCCCTCTTATTTCTTCTTAAGTGAAGCAAACAAGGATAAAGGTGGAATTCATTAAAATTTGCAGTGCTCTACCTAGAGTTTGTTTAATTTTCTATGTTTTCAACTGTTTGAAGAGGATTCCTGAAATTCTCTTGCCCTCTTCAACTCCTCACTGGTCTGAGCTATCCATTTCATTCAAAATTGAAAGCGTCAAAAAAATTGCCTACCTTGCCCCATTCAGATCCCTGCAAAACTGCTCATTTCCCAGACCCAAAATCTGCCCTTCCCTTTGATCCAACAAACACCCTCAAAATAAAATTAAAATATTTTACATATATATAACTAGCCTAAAATCCACCTTTATTCAAGTCATCTCAAGCCTCACTAATTATTTTTGCTGAGATTGACCAGGAGAGAACCCTCTCCCGATCTGGTAGGGATAGCTACTAGATTAAGCGTGGTTTGATGTTACCCTAGACTCTGCCTTCCTCAGCCTGAGGTAGATTTAGGCAATAACAGGTTTTTCTGCTACGATTGCTGCAATATTTAGTGCCTTCTCTCCTCTCTACATTCACCACAGCTCCACATGAAAATGACTGAATTTGGAGGGAAAATACCTTATTAAAAGAAAAACCCTTTATTTTTCTTTCACCTTTTGCGACCAAACCATAGCTCAGTTTTCCAAACCTTCTGTACTATTGGAAAGCTCTCAACGAGCCTTAAAATGGGTATTTATTAGTTTTTCATGATTTGATACTTCACCAGAACACATTTTGGTCACGAAGGGTCACTTCACCACTCCTCAAAATCGAATTTCTTCACCTGCAACACTCGTACTTGGGGCACCCCTTTGCCTTCATACTTGTCCATGCTTGTGTCGATATTCATCATGAGTAACCATGATATACTCATGATTTTATGGTCCCCATTGGACCTTTTTCTTTGTGTGGCAGCACCATTGAGTCACCCTTGTTTAGAGCATCTGAGTCGAGTCATCATTACATTCATGGAGTCTATCCCGAGTTCTTTTGTATCCCACATAGTCCTCCATCCTTCATTGCTTGGTTCCTCTCTCATGTTGCACATCATGGCCTTCAGTCCCACTGTCCCCTATCCCTCATGATATTGTGTCAATCGCTGCAAGGTCATCCATTCTCTTTATGCTTTAACAAGGGAAGCCGTCCATCTGCTACTAAGTAACCCCCATTTTTCATCATCACCCCTGGTGTCTGTCTGTCAGTTGCTCTACTATTTTCTCTCATGCCTTAGTTGAGGACCTCTTATTGCCTCACCTATGTAGGACCTCCTTCTATCGACATTAGATCATTTATTCCAGAAGACAGGTCTAGAGGGCGGTGTACCTTGGTTCCAGTTTCCACTCTTGTTCGGTGCCTCGGATTAGGCAAAGAGACTCCTTCTAGCACTTTGACTTGATTGTTTCTCAGCTCCAGCTCCTTTTCAACATGATCGAGATCCGTATACTTGATGGTTCAGTCCGGTGATTCCCGGGTGTGTGTGAGATGTTTCAACCCTCACGAGGGGGTGGCCCTACAGGTAGCCCCCCACATACCTAGATGACTTCTTCACTCCAACCTTCGATGCAGCTCCATACATTTGATGATGTCGGCCTCATCTGCTTGCAGCACCTTCTCGATTGCATGTATCAGTCATATTTTTAGAGCCCTTTCCTGTTTACAGGGGCATCTAGGTTGTTTATGTATCTCATGTACTTGGATATTATTGTACAAGTCTTGGTTGTTATCCCAGGCACAATATGTATGTGGGATTCATTATCATGTTATTTACCTGGCTCATGTTTATGCCAGCATTTATTATAGTGGCCAGTCCCATGGTTTTCCGGACGCCTTATTTTTTTTACTATTGCCTCGGCGAGCATAGGTATGCCTCCCCCACCGCCTATAGCAAGTACTCCCTTACAAAAGAGACTTGTCGCACCTGTAAGTCTCGCCTCTTCAGGGTCTAGTCTTTTCAGCACTTTGGTTTACCTTATTCTTCTCTCTCTTTGATTTCCCCTTCAATGTCTAGTGATTGAGTTCTTACAACATACTTCAGTCATATGATTAGCTCCTAACGCTCGCACGTTGGGGGCAATTTGTTACACCATTTTTTGTTCATCTAACCTATTATCATTAGATAAATCCAAGTACACCATGTAAGACCAATTTTATCCTAAGTAAAATTTCTTTCACTATAAAAATAACTTAGTAAACCACCTTTATTAAGTTTTTTATGGTCTAAACAGGAAACCACATGAGGAAATATTAAATAAATCTACATTTGTTTGATTTTCCTCAAGGAATAATTAATTAAACAACAGTTTGATTAATATTCCTGGCTATATTTAACCCAAAACAAGGAAATTAATTAGATAAATCATTATTTATCTTATTATTTCCTAAATAATAGTTATTTAAACCTTATTTAAATAATATTCTTTGTTAAATATGACTAAATCACCCATAAATAATTAAATAAATAATTTATCTATTTGATTATTACTCAACCACATCCTTAAAATGATAAATAAATCATTTATTTATTTATTATTTACAAATAAAGGGATTTAACCCAAGTCAAATTCCTTTTCCCTCCAACAAATACAATAAACTATTCCATAAAATTTGGATCTTGATTTGGTTAATAATATTTTAATTATGCACCAATATATAGACTAACTCAATATTTTGTTATAAATAGAAGGGTTTTTGCATTCATTTACCACCTTTGTTGCCTAAAGATCACTCTGGATCTATAATTTTGGTCTGACTATTGATCCACCATCATAGTCATATTTTGCTACCATTTTTGTTTGGGTTTTCTACACCATCAAGAGAGAGGAATTTTAGATCTGAAGTGCTAAAGGACTTACAAGAACCCATCCCATTGAGGAGAACTGGGAACACCCTCCTTTTTTTTCCTCCTAGGTGCCCCTAATACAAAATTCATTCAATATATTCTTGTCTTGTCTATTGGATGCATGGAGAAAATCTTGTTGTCTCTACTATTTAATGTCTTCTAATGCATAGATCTATATTTTTGCAGCATTTATCTTGATCACCTAACTGCAGATCTAAAGATATTGACAACCATCTTTGTTGTTAGGGCTGTTGTTATGCACAACTAAAGTGGTATTTTTTCGTATGCTTAGAATTAATATTCATACTAACAATTGAGATAATGCAACTCTCCTTAATATATTCTACTCAACCACTATAAAGGTCTTCCATGGCTTCACGTTGTGCACAAGATCTTCTAGAACCAATATACATTTATCTTTCCTCCACCTGTGTGGAATTAAATATACCTTGAGATTGTTGTTGTTCAACAATGTTTGTTTCCTCGTGTTAATTTGACACATTTTGTGGCCAAATAAATCGAATCTTCAAAAGCATATCTTCATTTGTTGATCTTGAAAGGATATCACTTTGATCATTGAAAAAGGACTCCCACCAAACTGAATCAACAACATCAAAGTACTCATATGTCTA
>CM076578.1:232178889-232502572 GCA_034641835.2 Pinus albicaulis
CCTTATTAAAATTGAAAATCCCTTAAAATTCACCTTTGGGCTAAAATTCACCCCTAAAATTATCCCTGACAAAATCTAAGAGATCAAACCACACACAAACAGTAGATTCCCACACTAAAAACCCTAGTTGGTGATGAAATCCAACATCGTAGAATTTTAATGTAGAAATGGCGGTTCGAATAGTTACCCCGACAACCTGCTTAATGAAACAGACCAGTGCAATTTTCTCCACTTAAACCATCTCGAGTGAAGAGAACCCTCCGAAGAGTCCAAGTGAGTCTGGTCAACGTCTGCTCCAGGTACAGTGGGACCTCCCTACCACCGTCACCTTGGGAAAGAATCCTAAATTTTATAGCCACTAGGGTCACCAACAGGAGCAAATATACCTGGGCAAAAAGTCTACGATCTGACATATATGCAAGGGCAGAGTAACAAGCTCAATCCCCTTTAAGGCTCCTTGATATAATCCAAGGTTTACCGATGAGTGCCCCAGGCTCCTTAACAATGGTCTATCCGAGGTTTACCGTTTTTAATACGTGCACATCGTCTATCTTTCCCAATGAGATAGGTATGATTACCTCACTAGTTTAGACATGATCTCGTGCTTACCTCTTTTAAGAAGAGCTTCCCAGAGCATACATGCTACAATTGGATTTTCCTACCACAAGATTACTACTTTTTGGTTTGAATTGTCTTGGAATGTTAATTACAACCTATTCCAAGACACTAGCCTAAGCTATGTTGGTGAAAAGAGCCCTAGAAAATGTAAAATTTCTAGATTGATTTTAATTAAGCGTTATTTTTAGTTTGGCTATTTCTTAGGACAGAAAGTATGGAAGTGAAACTTCGATGATTTTTTATGACCTGACTCAAAAATACGCTAAGATGCATCTCTATGAAAAGAAACTCATTTATTTTCAATGAAAGTTATTTAAAGGAAATATTTTGAGGGATTAAATGACTTTCAATACATCAATTCTTTCTTCTCTAAACAAGAATATTTAAAAAGAAGACAATTCCTTGAGAACTCAATTTCACAGAAAAATATCTCTTGTTCAAAATGAAATTCCTCATATCATTCAAATCAGAAATTAGAATCAAACTTCTTCCAAAAGAGAACTAAAACTCCTAAAAACATAAAATTCAAAACCAAAAGAAAAAAATCTAATTTTGAACTCTACCTAAAAGGTTTTGAGGATGTTAATGCGTATTTTGTGATCTAACTAAGAAACTTTCTGCTTATCTCAGAAAAAATAAAAAAACATCCAATAATGGTTTAATGTGAAATTCAGACCTTATCAGCTAAAAGGTTTTCTAATTTTGTAAATGAAAATAAAATCTAATTTTCATAAAAGCAATATTTGCAACAATTCCAATTACTCAACAAGAAAATGATGACATACCAATCAGCTAAGGTATATAAAACTTTTGGATTTAGAGTAGCAAGAAGACAGGGCAAACACTCACTCCAAAAATGCAAATCAGCTGAAAACTCACTCAAACACAAAAATTACTGAAGGAAATTCAGAAATAAAACTTTGATAGTCAATACAAGCTGGGGTAAACACAGAGAATCTGGTAATCTGGCTCTAGAAAAGAGAATTCTTAATTTTCCAAAAAATTTCCTCAAGTCTGCGAGTTTTAATAAAGAATATCATAGTACCGCACTATTTTTACAGTAAAACTGTGGAGGCTACCTCACTATTTTTAAATCAAAACTGCGAATGCCAAGAAAAATACATAAAGAATAAAAATTCAGATTTACTTTTCAGGGATTCTGATAATTCATCTATCCAACCCGGTTTTAAACTATTCAAAAGAAGAAAACTCTTTCAAAATTCAAAATGAAAATCAAAAAATAAAGCTAAGTTCATTATCCCCAGCAGAGTCGCCATTTTTTTATGCGGATAAACCCTTCTTGCGGACAAGAACGATCTCCCTAGTATCCTAAGGATATCTAGAAACAAATGACCAAATGAAAACCATTTTCTCTAGATCATTTATGGTTTAGAATTATTAATTAACAAAGTATGAGGACATTCCCCTACCTAAATTCCATTGCTTGCTGTAATATTTATATCTAGTCGCTCCAAAAGAGGTCACTTTAGCATATAAGACCTACAATCAAAGACCAAAAAATGATCAAAATCACCTGCAGGATATAATAATTCAGAAAACACTAATCTATCTCAGTGGTCAAGGAATCCAAGAATTAAATTACTCAAATAGATACATGAACAATTTAATGAGAAAATAGAATCCATTTGTATTAAGTTATATAATAAGGAGTAACCTTACAACCTTGTCGCCTTGATGTTATACAGGTTCTTCCGGGGTCCTAAACAACCGTTTTCCTTCGGTTTGACAAGCCTTCTCCTCTCTGAACTATCATGAAACTATGGATATGAGTATGTGATCATTCTCATACCAATGATGCCAAGTATAGAGAGCATGATTTCTTCAGCAATTTTCCTCAAAAACTACTAAGTTCTAAGTACCTTCTTCAAACTAAGAAGTATCCTTGAGACTGAAACATGAGTTCAATTTATAGGAGAATGAATGAGATTTCAGTTTCATAAAGAGGGGGATAAATCCCTCTCATGAAGGGATGTGAGCTCGATATACCAAGGGATAAAATCCATTAATGAAGGGATAGAGGTTCATGAATGAAGGGATGAAGCTCGACCAGATTACGCTTCTAGAAGCCTCCAGTTGGGAGAATATTCGAACAAATGTGCTTCTAGAAATAAATTTTTCTTTTATTTTACCTTTTACGGGGGTCCGCAGGTGTAATAAGGAGAATGTGTGGGATGTGCAGTTGTTTATAGAGCCAAAAGCTATGGGTCCGCAAGCAAGGACTAGAAAATGTGTGGAGTTAGGCGTTTTAGGGTTTTAATGAGCTTTTCTCCAGTTTCAATACTTGGTTTAGGAATTTTGAGGTTTTTGAATTCTAAGGAAGCATAATATAGGTGATAATGAACCCATATAGACAGTTAAATGTCATGGTGACAAAATAATGTGTAACCCAAGCTCAACAAGAATATCTTAAATATCAATCTTATTGTTATACTTCTATTATCAAGGATATCATGCCTATTTCAAACATTATAAATAATATCAATACACCATAAGAATCAATGTCATTAGAGGAAATTTTAGCCTAAATGTACCCATTAAATTTTCACGTACATAATATGTACAAACCAATCAAAATAATTTAAATTTAAAAAGAGGTATATTTAAATATTTTTTAGGGAAAATAATAAAAAAAACTACTTTTTTATTTGTATTCTTAGCTTATCTCCTCATATGTTTACTCAAATTTCAAGTGTAGAGACTTAGTATATGTGGAATTAAATTTCACATTCAACGAGTACCTATTATGCATACTTCTGAGAAGACCCACATTGATAAAAATTGAATATATATTTAAAAAATCATGTTGAGCACACTTTTTTAATGTATCTTCATTTTTTTTTATAAATGTGGGTCTTCTCAAAACTATGCACAATGGGTACTAGTTGGATGTGGAATTTAATTATGTATCCCATGAGTTTCGCCACTTGAACTTTCAGTAAACCTATAAGGAGGTAAGCCAAAAATTCAATCAAAAAAGTAGTCTTCTTCTTTTCCCTCCAAAATTCATAACTTGTATTTGATTATTTTCCTATTATTTGATTATTTTTCCTTAAGTGGCCACTTTTAGGATGAAATTGCCTCTAATGGATAGCCTTATTTAGATCAGTAAATTCATCATGTCTAAAAATGACAGATGGTATCCAAATATCAAGTATTCCAATATATCAAAATTCAATGTTTCTAAGAAGTTTCACCATGGATCAATACCAAATGTACCATCTCATCATAGGTACCATCAATCAAATTTAATTTCGTATGCATTATGATTCATTTATGAAGGTGTTATTTCCATCATACCTTAGGGCTTACCTCTACATCAATATTCCAACATTAACATAGCATTGAAACAATGCACCATACATACATTATAGCATTCAAATACATATGTACTTTCTTATTTGAGATTGGTAGCTAGAGCACTTTGTCAACTCTTAATCAGGTGCCTCATTTTCAACGCTAACCCTTCTCTTCCTCCATTAGACATATTTTACTGCATCTTCTATGACCCTCAAGAAGGATCCACTTATTGCATCTTAGCAGGAGGTTAGAAATATCCAAATAATCCATTATACATGCAGGAGGCATACTCAATTATCAAATCAATAAATCTAAACAAAAGTAAAGACATAAGGAACTAGCATAAATTGAAAAATTACTTATCTTCAATGAGAAGTGATCATCTCCCGCTTAAACAAAAATTCAAGAGGCATCACTGTTCAATTTCCATATAACATTGTTTCCTTCATTATATTTCAACCGACTTCACCAATGGATAATTAAGAGTATCCCATCTAGGGCTACATAAAACCTGTCACAATTACTATAACATCTTCAATTTGATCATGCTATAGATTCATGATTGCATAAACCAATAATTTGACATAATCCAGGCTTTTCTTCAAATACATAAACATGAAACCCTAAAAACGATATTTCCTAGGGTTTCCTTCAAGTCGTAGTATTTGTTGGGCTAGAATTGTGAATTACGGATAAATCATGCTTCCCTAGATAGGTGCTAGTCTAGAACAACAGGTGAAATACTATACGACTATTTCTCCTAACTCAGAAAATATACACAGAGAGGATTGGAGGATTACTTATTCAGTCACTTCCAATTGGCTCCTTCTGTTGCTTCCATTGCAACTTAAAATTCAAGCGGTTTGTGAGCTAAATGCTTCCTGCAAGAAAGAACACTGAAACATCAAAAGATGCAATAATATAGATATCTATTCAAGCTAATTAGCTAAATCAGTAAAGCATAAACCATACACATCAACTAAGATCTTGCAATATGGAAAATCAAAGCCAATACAGATGCATATAGAGAAAAATAAGAAGTACTCTTTATTGATGACAGAAGGAGAGGTTACAACCTAGTGACTGATTTGAAGTGAGCTTCCAACAACATTCCCAAACCTCATCACAATGTAAATCTCTCCGGCATCAACTTCACAAATCTAGCTCTCAATTGAAAATTCTCCAGCATTTCTCTACTCAAATTATTCCCTCTCAAGCACTCAGATCTATGATCAATGTATAGATGAACTGTAGGTAGTTTTTCAATCAATGAATTTCAAATAATAGGAAAGACATGTTTCCATTCATTTAGATGTCAAATGTACACTTGGATCCAAAGCTTGACACATGTGAACTCTTCTAGAAGGCACTGGCCAAGTAGAGATTTTGGAACAATGAGAATTTCTCTCCCAATGTGACCAATGCACCTGTGAATGTCCGAAAGAGCTTTGAAGAGAAGCCTTGCATGGGGCTACCTTCATATGCAATGCACCTAGGCCCCTTAGAGCCTGTGTTGGTGAGCTCTCATAAGCTATATAATAAGCTTCAAACCATGGAAACCTTTGCTTGATGAAAGTCTTGCTTGATTTGTCTTGTTTCTTGTCTTAGGGCATGTAGCAACTGAAATGATAGGGAATGATAGACCCTTGACCATTGGTCCTGGAGATGATGCCTAGTTAACCAGGTCATTGGTAATGATGCCCAAATTTACCTATAACAATTTCCCCCTAAAGCATGAGATCCAAATAATAAGAACATTTGATTGAGATGCTTTACACTGTGATGAGTCTGGAAACGAAGCAGAGTGGTCACCTGCATAAATATTAAAATACATTACATCATGATATATCCTCTTTTTATCATAATTTCTGAGGGTAGGCATTCCCATATTCAGCACATAAAACAATCTAATAACATGTACATAATTTATAAAGTCGTCTTCAATGGAATGTTGCCCAGATGTAGACAAGCCTACAGATATAGGCCCATGTTTGGATGACAATCTGTATGTAAGGTCACCATATATATGATGTGTACAACAATCCTGAAATCACATCCTGGATGGTTGAAACTAGATCCGGGGTCTTCTTATCTCGTTCACTCGATCATTCGGGTACAAGTATAGCCATGCAAATATATGATTTGTAGTCAAACATGGAAAGACATCGTTTGATTATTAGAAAATGATGTGAGATGTTAACAAATGCGAGAGAACCACCATTAGTGTCAATGGCCCTCAAGGTATCGCAGTACATTTCGTAAGGTGTAAATAGATCATTTGATGTCAAATGCCAAACAAGATCTTTCGGTCAAAGGTCCGAAAGCGAGGATCTTGTTGATGTTGTAACAAGCCTCATGGTACTGGAATCTGATGTTTCTAAGTGAACTTCCTGGATATTTATTGTCATTGATAGGAAGTCACCTTATTGAAAAACAGGAGTTACTTATTTCGGAGACAAGGGTATGACTTGATATAGCAATTTTCAGTGATGACGGTCATGAAAATGAAGGTTTACGAGCATTGCAGAAGGATGAGTTTTTAATCACTAGATGATTTCTCTTGAACATATCAGCAACACTGTGATGAGTTGGCAGCATTGACCCAAAGCCGAAGTGAAGGTATGATGAACCATAGGTGTGAATGAACCTTCAAGATGATTACCCAACCCAAACAGTCACGGACATGGAGTGAAAGAAGTGTCATGTTCAAGAGAGACTTGCTACCAGAAAGAAACTTTTCTTAGTTTTCCCAAATTTTCCCCTGTCATTTGTCGACCAATACCTCTTTATTTTTTAACAATCTTGAGGAGGATAACATTTTCTTGATCTATAATTCAACCCTTCGGGAAAATAAAGTATCACTATTTATTAATTTAACGAGTCTAGCGATGAATGAAACTCGATTCTTGCCATGATCGACAAGCCCGTCACTATTTTATGTTTTAACAAGATTAACGACATTGACAGCCCCATCCTTTTTCATATTTAGAGAGTCTGAAAAAGAGGATGAAAGAGAACTCCATAAAGTACTTTTCCGTAAATTTGTCACTTATATCTGAAAAAGTGTAAAATAATATTTGAGAGAACCTCTTTGGTCATGTTTAACTAAGGTATTCCTTTTTTATAAATAATCTATCTCAGCCCAGAAAAGGGTTAAACTTATACTGAGTAGATATCAATTCATTTACTTTAACAAAATCTAAAAGACAAATGCTCAGAAATCTTTTCACATTATCAGAGTCTGAAAAGAGCTGAAAGAAGACTCTAGGGGTTTTTGTTTCGCTGTTATCGAAGATTGAAAAAGAGATAAAAGTGTGCTTCAAATCATTTTTCGTTTTTAAAAAATATTGAAAAATAAGGAGAAAAAGTATGCTTTGTGGTCAAGTCATTGTTTAAATAAATTTGCATGACTAATCTGTTCATCAGTTGTATTTCTTGTTCATAACAACATCAAATGGATTAAAAATACCCGTTTCATGATAAAAACATAATAAAACTATAGTCATAGCAATAAATTTAACTTGAAAACAATTAAATGACTATAAAAAATAGTTTCATTATCCATTTTTACCATTCCATAGTTACCATTTTCATTTTGGAGCTCTGAACTTGATTTTTCCCCCGAACTTCAGTCGTTGATTGTGGTCGTTTCTGTGGATGGATTTCGTCGCCGTTTCATCCAGGTTAGTGCCATGAACCTCCTCTTCCCTTTGGTATTCATTTCATTTCCATTCTTTGCAATTTTTTAGGGTTTTTAGGCCCCTAGGGTAAATTTTTCCCAAAATGAGGGAAACGCACCCCTAAATGTCGAAACCTGCATTGCATAGCAAGTACAATGAAGGGTACCTGCATGTGCAATGCATTGTCTCAGCCCAGGGAGTGCATTGGGTGCAATTCAAGTTTTTGATTTTCATGTTGTGCCCAAAATTTGCCTAGTTTTTTGCAATGATTGGAGTCTAATGGATCTTATGGTTGTATTTCAGGTTTCCATTAGATTAAAATGATGATTACATGGAGGGAAAGAGAACATGAAGAAAATGATATGATTGCCTTGAATTATCTGAGTACTGTAAGAGCCCTAAGAGATTGTGGACTGCTTAAGTACTTTAAATTGTCGGGAATGAGGCAACAAATATAACTCTTGGAGTTCTTAGTTCGAGCATGGGATTTGACTATAGATTCATTTCACATTAAAAACAAAGTGGTTCCCATAACTGTTTTGGATGTGTATTTTCTCACAGGTTTGTGGAGGAGGGGTTTTCCCATTTCTCTCATAGGGTCTACCGTTGGAGGAGAGACAGTGAGGGATTATGTTATGCAGTATTGATATCCAGGGGCAGAACCTAGCAAAGATGGAAAAATAAACATCCGGGATGTCAGGGATTTTCCTTTGAGAACCATCCTTTTCATGATCACTAAACTTGTTGGCACCATTACACTACATGTAGCGAATAGATCGTATATGCAGTATGCTGTAGAGTGCTTATAACCAATAGTCTTCAACTGGTCTGAAGCTATTTTATCTCAGATAAAGGGGAAACTGAATAAAGCAAAGGGAGGAAGGAAGAAAAATTCTAGTTGTGGTTCAATCCTTACCCCCTTCTCTTTGGAACGGATTCCACTGATGCAACCACAACATGTAACATTGGATATATCTAGTCCTCGAGATTCTTAGATGTAGAGATGGGTAGAACTCATCGGTTGGTAAGCAGGCCAATCGACCGTTGTGTTCTCTACTGCATTATTTTCTTGGTTCTGGTGACATATCGTCGCCATCGATGAGTATGCATATGCAGGCATCAATTTTCGAGGAGATCCAGATCTAATATTACTAGAAAGCACTCAGTGGGGTACAATAGGTAAGAATGATTTGACCATGTTTTTTTTATTTTTATAAGGTTTATACAATGTTTTTGTGTTTTCATTTCTTTCCAAGACTAAACTAAATGTTTGATGTAATGGAGATATTGGTCATTTTCAACCAGTAGAGGAACCAGAGCGCGAAGCAGATGCGCTAGCAAAGAGGGTTGTCGGGAGAGAATTCCTTCAGCACCTTGATATGGCTGAGACTCTGGCTGAGCTTTAGCAGCACACAGAGGGGTTGACCTTTAGGATTCCGAATTTCTGGATCGAAGAGCTTCCCATGTGACTGCAGCGACACACTATTGGGGTTCCTAACCATTGGATGCAGTTGCTCTGTAGGATTTCTAGATCTATAGCATGTTACCATGGGCACCACTAGTTTACTTGTGACATTTTTCATACATTTTGAGGTCAAATGACCAATGTGTCTTGGGAAATTTTTTTGTAAAAAACTATAACTATCTATCTATATGATTTCAGAGTTTTTCCTATGTTTAATGCGCAATCGTATTCAATGATGTGAATGTTATCCTTACCTATGTTGCAAATGTCTGTGTAAAACTTGATTAGCTAATGAATCAGTTAAAGTGTTCAAATTTCTAGAAATGTGTTGATATTGAATGAAATCAAAATGTCTTTCCAAAAGCTGAACTCTTAGGAACAATCTAAGAAGTGTTGAATTTCTAACAGTATAAACACTAGTAAGTTGTAATACTAAAAGTTGTGAGTTTAACCTCATGATTATGCGGTTAATACCAAATGAAATGGCATCAGAGAGAAGTTCGATCAACGCGCTATACTCAACGATATTGTTCGTTGATCTACCGATACAAATCCCTTGAAAAATCACTAACTCACCGTTCGGAGCGAAAATGGCACATGCTGTAGAGGATAGATTCTGCGTACTATGACTAGCACCATTAACATATCCAACAAATGGTTCCGAAGATTCTGACATCTGCCAAGAAAACTCTAAAAACAAATTAAGATAGTGAATGAAAATCAACATCATATAAACAATATAATACAAAAAATTACTACGCTCATGATTAAGCATAGTAACATTTCAAAAACAACCCATTTCTAGGCTGTGTCAATGGAATTCCATCGTAATCAACTAACTCATAGGCACCCTTAGCAAGAAATCTTTTGACAATATAGGGGCCATGCCATAATGGTTTGAATTTACTTGTACCTATTACATCAGCTTCTTGATCATAAAGAAGGACCAAGTCGCCCTCTGAGTAGATGCGAGGCTGGACATTTTTGTTGTATTGCACCTTTATACGTCTCTTATGTGCTTCATTGGAAAATTGGGCTTCACGACGCGTTTCATCTAGATGGATGAGGTTAAGGAGACACACTTCTTCTTCTGAGGTGTCAGGTAACAAGTCTATCACGAGTTTTAACGATGATATTTCACATTGGATTGGTAAGATAGCTTCCAAACCATACACCAATTGAAAAGGAGTAAATTTGGTTGCATTTCTCACTGAGGTTTGATACGCCCACAAAGTGGAGTACAGGATCAAGTGCCAGTTCCTTTTATGGACTCCTATCATTCGTTGAAGCATTTGTTTAAGAATTTTTTTAATAGCCTCAACTTTTCCATTCGATTGTGGATAATAAGGTGTAGAATTATCATGTGAAAATCCTAACTTGGTAGTCAATTCAGACATCATATGGTTGCGAAAATTCTTCCCATGATCCATAACTATAGCTTGTGGGACCCCAAACTATGAAATAACGTGGTTGAAGAAAAACAATGCAGCTGTCTATCCTGTGTTGTTGAATGTAGGCATAGCTTCAGCCCATTTGGTAAAATAGTCGACTATGACAATAATATAACCATGCCCCTCGGATGGAAGGAGGGTCACAAGTCATGAAGTCAATACCCCATTTCGTAAATGGTCTAGCACATACAACAGGATGCATTAGCATTGGGGGTTTGCAGACTTTACGATAAAAAATCTGGCATGCATGACAACTTCTGACTGTGAGGATGCAATCTCGAAAAATAGTAGGCTAAAGGTAACCAGCATGGAGTATCTTCTGTGTGGTAGCATATCCAGATAAGTTTCCACCACAAACCCCAGCATGACAATCATTTAACACTTTTTTGGCCTCCTCATGAGTGAGGCACCTCCTTAAAATGGTATCGACACCACAACGATAAAGTGTATCACTGACGATAAAATAATATTTGGCTTGGTATTGAATACGTGGCTGATCAAAGTGAGAGGTATTAGGTCGAAAATTTTGCATTTGGAGACAAATGATGAAATCCCCATACCAAGAAAAAGATGATCTGATCAGAAACAAAGACTCTTCTGGAATATATGGTTCTGACGTAGTAGCAGTACTATCAGAGGGAAGGTCATAGAGAAGCTCAGCCAAAACTAAAGACTTCTTTGACTTGGATTTGATGAATTCCAAATCAAATTCCTACAAAATGAAAATCCATTTTGAATATTTTCCCCCCAGAAATTGACGTGATAAGATGTAAGTCATGGGGTTGCAATCCGAAACTATTGTTGTTTTTCAGAGCAAGATATAATGGCGAAATCTTTCGATAGATTGTATAGCTACCAAGGCAAGATTTTCCACGTACGAGTACTTAACTTCCGTATCATTGAGATTACGACTCAAATAATAGATTGGATATTCAATTCCATCTTCTACTTGGACCAAAATCATAGCAATAGTCGTTTTAGCCGTGACGATATATAGGAAATAATAATTTTGATAATTAGGAGGATACGTTAATGACGCTCAGACAAGATGGTCCTTGACAACATCAAAATAAGCTTGCATAACTTGGTCCCAATGGAAAGGAACCCCCTTTTTCAATAATCGAGTAAATCCTTTAGCCATTTTGGCGTAGTTTGGAATGAACCTTCTCAGGAAGTTAGCCTTTCCTTGAAGTTTATGTATCTGAAGTAAGTTTGATGGTGCAGGAAAATCAAGAATGGCCTGAACCTTTGGTGGATCTATTCGAATTCCTTCTTTTGAGACTACGAATCCGAGCAATCGACCAAAACCAAGACAAAACACACATTTGTGTCAATTGATGCCTATCTTTTAGTGTTGGCAGCGTAAGAAAATGGCTCTCAAATGCATCAGGTGATCAGTCCGATTTCGTGAATGCACTGGTAAATCATCTAGATATGGTTGAACAATGTGCTTGATGTCATTGAAAGCATTATCCATTTCTCTTTGAAAAGTTTCCCAGTGTTATTTAAACCAAACAGAAGTTTCGTATATGCGAATGTGCCCCAGGGACAAATGAATGTTGTCTTATGTTGGTCATATGGGTGGATATTGATTTGATTGTAGCCAGAAAATCCATCCATGAAAGAAAATATTTCGCATCCAGCACAATCGTCAATAATTCGGTTGATAAAGGGAGTAGGATAGTTGTCTTTTGGACAAGCCTGATTGACATCCTGATAATCAATGCACACTATAATGGTTCCTTGTTTTTTCATAACAGGAACGATATTGGAAACCCAGTCAGTTAGCGGAACAGGGTAAATGAAACCAACATGCAAAATATTTTCAATTTCTGCTTTGATGGCAACGACTTTCTTTGGATGAACATGAAGAAGTCGTTGGCGCACCAGTTTGACATCAGGATACATATTAATAGTGTGTTCAACTATAATAGTATCTATGCCTGGAATTTCCTCATAAGACCAAGCGAATACATCACGAAATTCACGAAAATGAGAGGGATATGAATCAAGTTCTGATGGAGAACAAGATACACCGACATGAATATTTTCTACAATGCCAGGTTTGGTTGAAATATCGATAGAAATCGTTTCTTCGATATTTGATAAATTTCGCTCAGAGTCAATTGAATTAATCGGTAAAGAATTTGAAAAGAAACTTTTGATGGATGGGTGATATAGTTCACTTAGATTGTTTTCTTCATAATCAGGAAGATGGGAATGATGATGATAATCTTCCCATGGTTCTCCTTCTAACATCATAGCTTCCAAAATATTTTCATCTGTAAAATTTTTTGAGAAAAATGGATCAGATGGAGTATCAAAATCTAAGGAACGATCAACCCAAACACTCGGCGACGCTGATTTCGGATTTGCCGCCCAAGCCAAATAGATTGATTGCTATTCCAGCTCAATAGGGCTGGGCGGTTAAATTTCATCCAAGGTAGAAATATCAGAATCACTCGTACTCTCCCTTAAGCCAGATAGAGTGGAAGAGATTATGTAGTAGGTCTCTATGCTTGCAATTTATGCCGATGTCGCAGGCGGCGGTAATGCAAAGGTTCCCATAAGAGTGGAATCCTTTAAGAGTCCTACACCGATGTTCTAGATTTCTAGTTGGGGTAAGTGAACAAACTTAATGCTTCCAGTTTCCTACAAAGCGGAGGCAAAAAAGGATAACTGATTAATGATCGTGATTGTACCTTTATGTGGAAAGGAAATCATTCTAAAGTATGTAGGAACAATGGCAGTCATTGCATATACCCATGGTCTTCCGAGTAAAATATTATAGTCAAGGGGTCCGTCAACAACCTCGACATAAATACTTACTATTTTCCCCCTTAATTCAACATGAAGGTTATTGATAATACCACAAGGTTTATATGTTCTTGGATCAATAGCCTTCAACGTCATTGATGATTGCGATAATCGTGGCGAGCCAAGTGACTTCCAATAGTTTAGAGACATAATGCACGTAGATTATCCCTAATCAATAATAGTGCGATGAACAAGGTGATTGATAACATTTACTTGTATGGAGAATGCCAATTTTGCTGGTAATTGCGGCACATAGCCCGTATGATTAAAGACGACAAGATTAGAATTAGTCGGATCAATTTCACCAATGGCCGACAATAAATCCTGCTTCTGGGAGGGAAATTTTTGTAATACCTCAAGAGCAGACATAGCTGAAGGGGATTGAGCCAAATATTCAACTATATTATAATTTTGTGCAGCTCTTGCTCAAGGATTATATGTCGATTTATGAATTACTTCCTTTGGTGGCTTAATTGTTAATTCAGGAATAACATTAGGTGGTACTGATTCGGTAGATGGATTCGTTGTCAAGGTAGTAGGTTGATCAATGGCCAGACTACCATAGTATTTATTTCGTGTCGACACCAAAATATCTTCTGAAGTTTTGTGGTGGATAAAATTAACACTTGGGAACTAGGAGCTGGATCCGTAGCAACCAAATTAGTGTCTGGATTGGGAAATGGGTCTGTCAACACAACTGATCCATGAGAAGTTTTGATGATTTTTGAGACTTCAGCACGGTGAGGAAAATCCCTAACAAAGTGTTCCTCGTTACAGATTATGCATGTATAACAAGGTTTCCGTGGTACAGACGGTTGATCAGATGATCTTTCCTGCGGGTTAGAAGCTTTCTTTTCCTTTGATTTCCCCTTTTTCTTACCTCCTGGTTTCTTGTCACTTTTTCCTTTATCAAATGACATGACATTAATTTCAGATAGTATCAGGATCAGATGCAGTAGTGTGGTGTGTATTTTAAGTGCCTATCAAGCCGTCTCCGACATGAGAGTCCTTTATTTGAGGAGGAACATTGAAATCAGATGTGCATTAGGCATTTTTTCATAGAGCGTGCCAGACTGAGTGTAAATCAAGTCTAAATATTGGGCATGAGTGATAGCTTGCTCTTCAGTGATGATGCCACCTTTAGCCACATCCTCAGTTATAGATGGTAACAGGGACTTAATGAACCATTCAATAAGGAGCTGATTGGGAAAAAATGTCTTAACCATTCATCGATGGCGATGCCACTCATGAATATGATCAGAAATGTGAGTAGCATTAGTGTGTTTGAAGTTGGTCAAGAGTTTCATTCTAGTTTTGTATCTGATCGCTAATTGGAAATGGTTCAAAAAGACAATAGCTAAAGCAGTGAAATTGTCAAAAGAATCTCTAGGTAACTTAATGTACCATTTAGCAACCGGACCTATGAGCATACGCTGGAAAAGATGTAGTCGAACAGAATCATCCTTCATGGAGTTTGATGAACACCATAAATGATAAGTCATGACATGAGTCAACGGATCTTCTCCAGGGTTTCCATTGAATTTAGGAATATCAGAGGGTAATTTATGAGGTATCACTGGCCACCAAGGAGCATAATTTATAGGATCATTGGTTAACCGATTTAAGTATGGTAATTACAAGGTTTCAACAAAAGGAAATTGTCGATTAAGGTCAAGTTGAGCATAGCCAGGGTAATATGGAATTGCTTGGGCAACAGGTCTTTGAGCACCAGCATACAGAATTTGCTGCTGATAACCCATATAGGGGCTGTTTTGCATAGCAAACGCTTGAGAATTCTATTGACCAAAACCTCGATATGGTACTTGTTGAAATGAAGTTTGAGGCATTTGCGCTTGTGGCTGCCAAGGGGTCTGTCCACGAATGTTTTAACCGAAATTAGTATAAGTTGGATTCGGTTGATATGTATAACCAGGTTGTGTTTGTGACATCCCATAAAATGGTATACTAGCTTGTGAATAAATGATTCCTCATACAGGTTGTTGTAAATTAACCAAAGGATTTTGAGTCTGTGGACTGAAAATTTGATGATATTGAGTCGAAGAACCCACCTGATAAGGTTGATGTACAATATTTTGATTCTATAATAGGGGTATAGATGTATTAACAAGTGGTAATGAAGTGGGTGGAACAGGTTGAACAGGTTGATACGATTTTGCAACCGTTTGTGGTTAGATAGGCAGAGTGGGCTGCCATTGACAAACATGCATGTCAACATTAGTTTGACCAAAAAGTGACTGAGTACTATCATATTTGGTGACCAAATATCTCCCCCCAGCATAAGGAGGATAATAAGACGGAAAATAATTTTCTCCAAATGCTGGGAATCCAGTTGATATGGTAATTAAAGGAATTGAGCCAAAAGGACCGACTTGATATTTCCCTGATGATGTATGTAATGAATCAAGTCGTTCAATACTAACGATAGGACTACAAGTTAAAACACCAAATGATGACATTGGAAAAGACTATGAATGTGAAGATGCACCAGAGAAAGTGCCAGACATTGATTTGTAACCTGTTGGGATCGAAGGGCCACCGTGAAAATATGACTCTAGTGAGGTATTGAACATCGATAGAGTAGCGAGGGTAGGAACTGACGTAATTGGAACCGCAGACCCAACAGAAGATGTTCGTTCAGACATGGTTTTTCGACAAAATGTATACCCTCAAAAATCAACGGGAGATTGAATGGAAATAGGATCAACAAAAGCAGATGGAAATGATTGAGGAAAATATTGGTACAAGTAAAGGTCCCCCCCAAAATGGGTTGGAGTTAAAGGTGTATCGTCTTGTGGGATTTCTTCAATCGCAATTAAACCAGGAGGAAGAACCTCACTGTTAGGCCCAAAATATATTTCAGACGGTTGACTGTGTGATATAGGAGTTTCAATAACTATAGAACTTTGTGGGATGACCAAGGTAGGAACAACTTCCGGTTGTTCGACTTCAGGATTTAGATTTTCTGGCAAAAGAAGAGATAGGATCTGGATCAATTTGTGATTCAACAACGTCAGGTCCAGGAGGTATGGTCTCAGCGATTGAATGGATCGTGACCATGGGTAGATGTGAAGACTCCATTTCGACAACAATAAAGGAACTGGGATGCATTGAAACAATTTGAGCTAACTCTGGTTTAAAAGATTATGTTTCGCCAGAGGTACGAACTATACTTGATTCGGCAGATCGTGATCGCCTTCACCTACTAGAAGTAACTTCTGATGGTAAAGGTGGTTTTAAAGCTAATATACACGAACAATGGGCGATATGATTTTTTTATTCCACGATTACTGATTTATTTTATCCAAAAAACAAATAAACAAAAAGGAGGTAATGCTAGGAAAAAGTGTTTTCCAAAAAACTATGCGCTGCAAAATACCTCCTAGCGAACCAAGAAGTATGGGCAGGTAATCTCCTCGAATGTTGTGTTCGGTGTATCACAATTTCAAGGTAGCTGAATCAGTTCACTATGGACTGATAGCACCTAAAATTTGTCCTCCCAAATATACCTAAAGTTATGTGGAGGCCCAAGTCCGTATTAGCATTGTCTGATGCGAAACCGTACGGTGAGAGCACCCATTTATACTTATCGTACTGTAACATTGCCCGATATACCCAAAAGTACATGGACGAGCTACGATATACTTACGTATGTGGAGTGAGGTATCACACTCGGAATGTATCGCAGAAAAGTTAACGAAAGCTGCTATGTTTTATGACGTCGGAACACGTCTCTATCCTAGACCTTCTAAATTTTACAGTTATGGTTCCAATGCGTTGTTATGTAAATTGAGATTAATTTTATGTTGATCTTGCTTAAAAATTTTCCTTTCAAAGGTTCACCATGATCATGTGTATGAAATTCCTAAAATGCAAGCTAAGAATGATAAACAAACTTTCACTTTCAGTTTTTTCAATGAAGAACCTAGCTACTAAGGGGAAGAGAGCAAATAATTTGTGAGAAAACAAATCAATGAACAAAAACAAATCAATGAATCACAAACTAAATGCAGATTTCCTAATGTTCCTTTTGCAAAACACACACAATCCTACATGCAAATGAAAATTTTTATTTTCAGTTTCCTTAATGTTATGAATGCAGAAAAGAAACTAGGTGCACTAGATCAATAATTCAAATGCTTTTTACTTTCAAGAAACGAAGAATACAAACAACAATTTCTCTTTTGAAGGAAAAATGAGGATTTCAACAACAATTTCTCCTATTAAGGAAATGAAGGTTTTACGACAATTTCCTATTTCAAAATCAAATGATTCTTAATGTGAACATAAAAAATACCTTGAAATCAACTTGTCAATGATAAAGAAAAACTTTTTAAACAAACATTGAACAAATTTTCAGCCAAAGGAGGAAGAAGTATACATATTCACTCATCAATTGAGCATCAAACGTTTCAGAATGCAGCAGCAAACAAAACTAAAGCAAGTTTCAAAGTCAAATTCAAGGGAATTTGGGTACTTTCAGGAGTCAATGCAGTCTCAAACGGGAGACAATGCTCTGCAACGCAAGCTAGGAAGGGAGACAGTGCTCTACAAAGCACTGTGTCCAGTCCAAGGGTGCATTGGGCGTAGTATACAAAGAAAAATACTACTGTTTAACTCACTGTATTTTCAAATTAAGCTCTAAAAAATATTAATATTTATTTGTAATAGCTACTGGGTGGATAAACAAATAAAATCAGAGGCTAAAACACCTATAACTAAGAGAAATCCTTTCCCCAGTGGAGTCGCCAATTTTTTGGGCCAGAATTATGAATTAAGGATAAATCACGCTTCCCTAGACAGATGCTAGTCTAGAACAACAGGTGAAAGACTATACAACTATTTCTCCTAACTCAGAATAGATACACAGAGAGGATTGGAGGCTTACTTGTTCAGTCTCTTCCAATTGGCTCGTTCTGTCACTTCTGTTGTAGCTTCAAATTCAAGCGATTTGTGAGTTGAATGCTTCCTACAAGAAAGAACATTGAAACAACAGAAGATGTAATAATATAGATATCTATTCAAGCTATTTAGCTAAACCAGTAAATCATAAACCATACACATCAACTAAGATCTTGCAATATGGAAAATCAAAGCCAATACATATGCATATAGGGAAAAATAAGCCGTACTCTTTATTGATGATAGAAGGAGAGGTTACAACCTAGTGACTGATTTGAAGTGACCTTCCAGCAACGTTCCCAAACCTCATCACAATATAAATCTCTCCAGCAATAGCTTCACAAATATAGCTCTCAATTGAAAATTCTCCAACATTTCTCTACTCAAATTATTCCTTCTCAAGCACTCATATCTGTGCTCAATTTATAGATGAATTGTAGGTAGTTTTGCAATCAATGAATTTCCAATAATAGGAAAGACATGTTTCCAGTCATGTAGATTTCAAATGGACACTTGGATCCAAAGCTTGACACATGGGAACTCTTATAGAAGGCACTGGCCAAGCGGAGATTCTATAACAATGAGAATTTTGCTCCCAATATGACCAACACACCTATGAATGTTGGGAAGTGCTTTGCAGAGCAGCCTTGCATGGGGCTACCTGCATATGCAATGCACTTAGGTCCCTTAGAGCTTGCGTTGGTGAGATCTCATATGCTATATAATAAGCTTCAAACCATCGAAACCTTTGCTTGATGAAAGTCTTGCTTGATTTGTCTTGTTTCTTGTCTTAGGGCATGTAGCAACTGAAATGATAGGGAATGATAGAACCTTGATCATTGGTCCTAGAGATGATGCCCAGTTAACCAGGCCATTGGGAGTGATGCCCAAATTGACCTATAACAGTATTCCTTTATGTATCCTCCATACTTTATTTCTTCTATGAAAGGTGTCTTCTCATGGGTGATCTCAATGAATTTTCTTCTTCCCACCTCTGATACCATGTTAAATTTTCTTAGGGATATATTGTTATTTTTTTAGATAACTGAATTCATGTAGTTGTGAAGAAAAATTTCTTATGACATGCCTACAGCTAGAAACCAAAACCCTAGCACACTTGTGAGTATTAGACCCTACAATTTGAGACCTTTGCGAGTGAACTTTCCACTAACCATATCAGACCTATGTGAGAAACCAAAGAAATAAGAAAAATTATAATAATTATGATGTCCAAATGAGGGTCACTTGTATTTATAGTCATCTGTGGGTATCCAATTTCTCTTTTGTGCCAACATGTACTTTTCTACACATGTGAGCTTCAATTCCAAATTACATTATCCATTTTCCAAATTGAGCAGTTCAATGGTCAAAATTGGTCCTCTCAAAAAGAGGAATATCGTCCCATGGTTGGAATTTTGTCAGTGTGCTACCAAATTACAAATAAGACGTGTTACAAATTCAAAATTTAGGTGCTAGATTTTATGTGAAATAATGCAACATCAATACTCAATTCGATATGGGTATTCAAGTTAAACACACAATTAGATGGGATGGTCTGACACACAGGTATGCAGGTATTCTCACTGGCCTATTTTATGGACAAGTATGCAGGTATTATCACAATTCGATTTGATTTTTGCAAGGACCATTTGTTTTGCGGGGTTTGGTTTTCTCAAACCCCAATTTTATGTTCTTGAGGTGATTTTCTTTGCATTTAACTAGCCACCACTAACAATAGGATTTTTTGATGTGAAAGTACATGAGATTTTTCAAAAAATTATTCAATTTTTGAAAGCACCATTTATTTTATGTCATGTAGGGTTTGGTTTTTGCAGGTTTTGATCATAAGTTCCTATGATAATTCCCTTTGCATTTCACAGTGCTACTTCTAGCCATGATGTTTCTGAGAAGGTGTAATGTAGCCTCCAGGTGCCCCAAATATATTCATTGGTAAGAGGCAACCCAAGTAGTTCCTTTCCCATTTCTAAATGTTTTTCCATGTAATAAATGACCTAACTATAACAAACCCGACATTGTCACAACAAATTTATTATTATTATTATTATTATTATTATTACAAGTACATCATAATCCTTCATATTGATCATTATTCATTTCCTACAATTCGTATACAACAAAAGTATTATCTAAATATCCTTATTCTTCTATGTACTTCACTTTTAGCTTGACCTAAATTTTATGTTCCATTCAACCAGTTTAACGTAAACCTATAAAATTTCTCCAAGGGGATTTATTATTTAAATTTATTAACATTTGTTAAAAATCCTACCCTAGGATACATTACTTAGGAATTAATTATTTTATTATCTCATCCATAATTAAAAACTTTAGCGCCCTTTACCAAATAGGGTCTTAAGCCTTTCAACATGGGTATTTCTAAACATTTTGCATACAAACGGTTAACTACAATATGATTGTGTGTATATATTTATAATAAGGTGAATAGAATTTACCATAACATAATATTCATGTTCACCTTGCTTGTGGCACATGTAAAAAATCAAAATTAAAATATACAAACTAATTTCATAAAAATGGGTTATTAATAATTACCACAAAACATTCAACTAATGTAAAATTTCTAAAAATTATGAGTAGTGAATACTTACCTACAGACTGAATATGTGTCTTACTATCAATTATGTAGTCGTGGCACTATTTGAATATTGATGTCCGCAAAAACATTTTGGGGATGAATCTCCACCCAATTGTAGGATAAGCTACACAAAATCTTTCTACAGTTGGCCACCCAGTAGCCCTCAATCAACTACTACTTCTAGATAATCCCTTTTCTATCAGTAGTTTTATTCCAAAAGAATGAATTCTTATCATCTCCCTTTTCATCAGTTATATAGAACAAAGTATTCCAAAAATGGAAGGGCATTAGAAAGCGATTTGCATGCAAAAAATCTATCTGATGAAACCAACTCACAAAATAGAAGAAAATATAGATCAATGCTTAATAAATGAGCCTCTTGGAGGGGTAAAAATCCTTTACATTACCTAAATGAAAAAAATTTGGATGACACAAATGAAAAACCCTCCTTTCCATATATGGGAGTCCATGGGGTCACAATATAATCCTAGCCTACCTAACAATAATAATGTAAGGGCACAACAATAATAATAGTGGTATTTTATGGGGCACAATAATAACAATATGGGTACTACAAGGGTACAAAAATAGCAATAAGGGGGTTACACTAACAACAATAAGTGAATATACTATTAATATAGGGACGTAACAAGCCCCTCTCCTTCAAAAAAGTGTTTTCCTCAACACTTGAGTAATTCTGGATGCTTCTGTATAAAATTATCATCCTCCCATGTGGAATATTAAGTGAGTAAGTTCTTCCACTTGATGAAATACTCTAAAATTGATCGATTTCGTAGCTTTCGAGTTCTTGTTTCCATGACTGCTTCAGGTTCCATTGTGATTTTTCCTTCCTCATCAAGTTATGGAAATATTGTTTGAACTGGAACTTTGTCACTTATAACCTTGTTTAAGCATGAAATATGGAAAACTGGGCGCACTCGGGAAGATGAAGGAAGCTCCAATTTGTATACTATAGTACCAATCTCATTAGGGGAATTTTGAGGTCTAGAATGGGCCTCCTAAGAAAAATGTACAACAAAAATAAACTTTATAAGAGCGAATAGGATTCAAGATGATGATGTCAACCATGGGGTGTGATTCACCATTTTTTAAGTAAAAGGGTGAAAAGATTAAAAATTAATCAAATAATAAAACTACTTTTTCAACTTGTATTTTCAACTTATCTCCCAAAGTTTTTACTCTAATTGCAAGCGAGGGTACTTGTTGGATGCAAAATTTAATTCCTCATCCAAGGCGTACCCACGTTGAATCATTTTGATGGACCTTGCTACACGAAAAATTAGAAATACATGAAAAAACGTGATTGAAATCACATTTTTTATGTGTTTCTCATTTTTCGTGTAGCAGGATCCATCAAAAGTATGCAACGTGGGTACTCAATGGATGATGAATTAAATTTTACATCCAATGAGTACTCCCGCTCGAAATGTGAGTAAAACAATTGGGAGATAAGTTGAAAATAAGAGTTGAAAAAGTAGTTTTTTCTTTTTTTCCCTCTAAAATTTGATGATGCAATCAAATTTTATCTTATTATTTCTACTATTATTTTATAATTTCCTTAGGAGGCCCATTTTAGAGCTCAAAATTCCCCTAATTTTTCAACACTTTGTAAGGACCATAGTACTTTGGCGATAATTTATTATCCTTATTAGCTTTCCCGAGGGACTTTTGTTTCTATGGTTGTAGTCGTAAAAATATCCAGTCGCCTATTATTTAGTTATCACACCAACCATACATGCATCCATTATTTATAAGAAGTGAATGGTAACCTTAGTCATGTTTTTTCCCTTTTTTTCCTTATGCAACATAATCATTCTTCTAATATTATGCATGCAAAGATTGGTAATTAATACACACTATAACCAGTGAGTGCTCATGATGGTTCATAGGTCCAATAGAGGTTTTATTGTCTTTTATCCGCATCCATATTCAAATGTCACGATCACAACTTTTAAAGAAACATTATGACTTTCTACTCTTTCACGAGGTCATTAATCATGCATCATGCATCTCATGTTAATTGTAATCTACTACAAGTTTAATTAAAATCATACCTGAGATGATCCCCACTAGCATCATACCTCTACCTCCTTTTTCCATAATTATTACCAAAAGGCACAAGTATTGCAACCTTTTTCTTTGATACCAATTGTAACATACCCCAGTAACCTCACAGGAAAATGCATGGAGTTAGGAATTTTTTTTCAACATTTACCAATGTGTAACTTTCTAAATTGCTTTCTATATCCCCTAATTAACCATTAGAATAACCATCATCATCACCTAGAGAAATATTTAGTAAAACTCATAGTGAGTTACATAACCATTAACTCTCCTTGTTATAGCATATTAACTTAAATTTCCTCGTATAACTATGCATCGATCCCATGATAAATTTAAATCAGTTAGTAAATCGCATAATTGATAATATAAAGATCACATCATGATCTGAATTTGAATTTTAGTTATTGTTGTGCTAATTTAATTTTCAGATATAAAACTTATTCATTGATCTTATGCTTGATGTGTAGGTTCCCTTTGTTGCTTATGTGTGTCAAAGAGGAATTAAAACTGAAATTTGTGAGTGTTTTTGAAAGCATAAAGCAGGAATTCAAATGGTTGAACAACAAAAACATAAATGAATAAAAACCGCAAAAACCGATACAATAAAATAGATTTTTGATGAAGGAGTTCACCCCTCCTGGGCTACATATTTGGTCCAGCTCCATAGATTGGGCCTCTGTATTAGATAAAATTTGATCAAAGTGTTTTTTACATGCATAAAATTCTCTTGGAACTCATTCCAATGAGTTTTAAACATCGAAATATATTAGAAACGACTTTTTGTTTACCCAATTTGGTTACCAGATGCTCTGGGCATGGCCTTCCCTCCTAGTGGCCCTTAGCTTTAAAAATATTCACGACAACAAAAACCTATGTAGATGACCTCTTCTGCCTCTACAACCTATTCCAATGGATCCAAAACATCAAAATATACTTAGAATGACTCTTCCTGCACCCAATTTCGTCGAATATTTCCTCAGTTATGGCAAAACCAATTTTCCCTAGTTTTTCTCCACTAAATCTAGAACTCCGCTAGTTAACCCCACTAAATGTGGAGCTTCTTCGTATTTGGCGGATCCGCTAATCCTTCCGCCAACATGATCCGCACTAAATTAATGGATAAGTATGAGTTGAATGTGATAAACGAGCTCGTTTAGCGCTAACCCTCACTTAGCGCAAATGACGGATTAACATGGCCTAACCACGTATTAACGTAATTAAATACATATTAATATTCATTAAAAAAACTCCACCAGATTCACTTAAGCTCTAGGTCTTGGGCGGGTGGACATGTGGGAGGGGGTTGGAACGCGGGTTTGGCCCCCTCCGGACCCCCATATATGGTGTTGACACTTTAAATAAGTGTGAATGCCCATATGGTTTAGAACTTCGGTGGCTGATGGAGTGGTAAGGCATGGTTGTTGCGCGCGGGTGGTCATGGGTTCAACCTCGACTATGCCATACAAAATTTGTTGGACTTGACATATGGTTCAGACCATAGTCTCAAACGTTGGTTATAATGTATGTTGATATGTGATATGTGTGCGCCCATGACTATAGTTGACATCTTTGATAAATATATATGTGACCAACCAACATGCCATGGTGAGGGGGCACGTGGCAGCCTCCAGCTGTGCCATGTGGCCCTTCCCCATTGGCCTAAAATTAACCATTAAAAACATAATAATCCACCATAAAATAATTCCAAACTTAGGAATAGGAGAAAAATTCAACTTCCCCAAGCAACATTGGCAAATCTGGTGATGACACTTGTCACAGTGTCACTCGCAAAAAATTGGAGAATATTCCCTGAATATTCCTGAGATTATGACTCAACTACGAAGTCATCAGTCTATCACTATTCTGCACAATTATTAAATTAAAATAGTCCTAATATAAATCCTAACTAAATAAAGACAAAATTAGATAGAATAAAATTAATTAAATTATTAATTATAAAATAAAATGAAAATAAATAAATAAATAAATATTTAATTTATTAATATTTATTTGTTTCTTTGAATAAATAAATGTTAATATTAATTCGTAAATATTTATTTTATTTATATTAATTTCATTTTATTTTATTATTAAGTATCTAGGGTATTTTCTTTTCTTATCTTATTAATTATAACAATAATATATAAAAATATCGATTATTAATTATCCTAACCAACTCATATTAAAAATATTTTTAGGATTTTAAGCTAGTTACATTATCTATTAATTATTATTAGTTCTAATTTAGTAATAACTGGATATTACCAACCAAAATTATTATTATTAATTATATTAATAATATTAAATATAATATTCAATTAAATTAAAACTAGTTTATAATATTAAAAATAAAAATTAATACTTAATATTTATAAAATTAAAATAAATTATTCAATTAAAAATATTAAAAAATAGTAGATAATTTATAAAATATTAATTAAAAAAAAAAAATCAGATAATTTACAAAATATTAAGAAATAATAAATCAGAAGAAAATATTAATTATTATTATAACTCTTGTTGGCTCTTTTTATTTCTCTTTAGTATAAAATCTGGACCTAAATCCCTTCTTTCAATCCTTCATTCAAAAACATGTCCTCAAGATGGATCCTCGTTGGGATTCGAAACGCCGATAAATGTTCTTTAACACTGTGAATAATCCAGTAAGCTCTTCAATAACCGACAACCATAGGAGTTTAAAAACTAGAAAAAATTACCTATTTGGGAAAATGAACAACAGATCATAACTTACTCATACGAACTTGGATTTTGATAAAACAAGTTGTTTTGGAATCCTAGTGACGAGCTCTATCCGACATTCAGGTCTGAAAGATTTCTGAGCACTTTCAATTTTTAGCTAAATATTGAGCTTCTGATAATTCCTCCCTACTAAAATCCTTTTGGAACCCGAAAGGTCTCTTGATTACTAATTATGTAGATGAGGGGATTATTGCCTCACCCTTCCAATCTCTATCCATTGAAATTTTCCCAATTTCATCATTTGGAGCTTTTCATAAAAAGTCAACTTTTTCCTCTATTATTGTGACCTTCCTTTGCTTTCATTGACACCATCATGCTGCAATATATCTGAATTTGCAAAACAACAATATATTTTTGCAGAAACCATATTGTTTCCACCTTGGTCAATAATCAAAGGAAAAATAGAAAATTTCTCACCTTGCACATTGTCACCATGGCTATTTTTAGCTGCTTTTGCTTTGCATTTGCGTTGACTCTTGACCAAGTATCTTCTCCATTGCCATGTACCTTTTTGAAACTAGAAATAAGAATTTTTGGAACCCATGTCCTCTTTTCCAAGCTTCTTTTTCACCTTCTCTTTGACCTTTTCACTCGCTTGCACTGACATCTTCTTTCCAACACTGCTCAACATGACTGTTGACTACTAGAAATGTTTTTCACTTTCTTTCAAAGGAAGCATGTTAACATCCTAAAACAACCCATTACAAGCATAAGTATCTTTATGAAAAGTTTGATTCAATACATATCTTTGTTTGATCATCAACAATGTCAAGTTCTGACTTCCATTCACTATCGTCTTCATTTCACTTGCATGCACAAGAGACAAACCTGTCTTCTTCTTATGTGCTTTAATTATGTACTCAATACCATCCTTAAACAAGTGGTACTTGTTCTCATGGTGATGAAATACATCTTTCCTATCATACAGATAAGGACTTCCCAATACAATACTTGATATCTCAAGTGGTACCACATCAATCTCAACTTCATCAAGAAAGCTTGAGTTAATGGCAAAGGTTAGTAAGAACTTCCTTGTAACCTGCAAGTTTTCATTCTTTCATATCCAACCCAAAGGATATGGTCTTGGATGTCTAATTATTTCAAGGCCTAATTGCTTAACCAAATATTTGGAACTCAAGTTAGCTTGTGACCCACTATCAAAAAGTGTATCAATCTTGGTATGTTTAGAGACAACTCTAATATGTAAAAGTTCTATTCTTAGTTCTTCATCATTAGTATCATTTGAACAATTTGAAGAACTAGTTCATGCAACATGTTTACCTTTCAAACACATGGCTCTAATTTTTGTCTCATCTCCTAAATATGACCCTAAGTCTTGTTCAGCTATAGCAACAATTTTCCTCTTCTCTTTGGCTTCCAGTCTGTTTGCTTTCAATTTTGTATGAATTTTCCAACAATGGTCTTCATCATGGCCAGTATTTGAATAGTTTTTGCATGTGAGTTTTTCCTTCTCTCTTTTTATAGAACTTTTTCTTTTTCCTCTTCCAAAAAATTTTCCTTTCACTCTACCCTCACTTTCTCCTTTGTCATCTATTTTATTTTTCCCATTGCCTCCAAGTGTGTGGCCTATACATAGAATTCATCTAAATTTCTTGGGTTAGACATAAAAATATTATGCTTCAAATAGGAATGTAAACCCCCAATGTATTTCAAGAGAGTATCTTGGGAATTCAAGTTTATTCCTAGCAACAAATCTCTCTTCCTAAACTCCTTGGTACACTCTTGAACGATTTTACCCTTGAGTTGCTTAAATTTTTTCGAACGCATAATAGATTTTTTCTTGTAGGCTAATGGATAAAATTGTATTTTAATGGAAGAAATAAACTCAACCCAATAAATGGATATCTTACCATGGATTCACATTTCCATTAAGTGTTTGCTTCCCACCAAACTAGTCTAGCTCCTTCTAGCCTTAATGAAGCCAACTGGATCTTGATGTCATATTTATAGAGGCTTTTAATTCTAAAATACACCTCCAATTAACGTATCTAATTGTCAAAAATATTTTCATTTACCTTGCCATTGTACATGGGTAGTTCAAACTTAATGTCCAACTTGAGTAATGGAGTCTTTCCCTTTATGGATTTTGAGTGAGTGTGAGTGGTATTTGTGGTGGAAGTGGAAGATGATGTAGATGGGGATGATGAGGATGATGAAGATGGTGGAGATGGAGGTGGATTTCATCCACTACCTTTCAAAATATTCTCTTCATCCTTCTTACCATATGAATAACCTTCTCCATGTGGAGGCTTAGAACCTTCTCCTGGTCTGGAATGAATGCATCATACATGATTTTAACCAATATCTGAATGTCTTTGAAGTCTCTCTTGAAATCCTCTTCTTATGAATGTCCATGAGTCTCTCTAACACCTGACATAATGGCTAAGGATTCATGCTCAACCTATGATGCCTGTATCTCTTCAATCACTTCAGCTTCTTATACAAATTGTACCTCTTCAATCTCAATTGTTGGAGATAGAACTTGAGGTGCTTAAAGTACAACTATGAGTGGAATTTTGGGTGAGGATGACACTATTTCATCTCTCCTTGTTCTGCTTCTAATATCAGGACTTGCAACCAAAAATTTACCTTCACCTTTCTACAACTTTAGCGTTATCAGCATCACAAAATTGCAACCATTAACTTGCACAAAACTTCAAGCAACTATCAAGAAAATATCCTTGCCTTTCAACTAGGCTCTGATACCAAATTGATTTGAATTTGAATGTTAGTTATTGTTGTGCTGATTTCATTTTCAGATATAAAACTTATTCATTGATCTTATGCTTAATGTGCAGGTTCCATTTTTTTCTTGTGTGTGTCAAAGAGGAATTAAAACTTAATTTTATGAGTGTTTTTTAAAGAATAAAGCATGAATTTAAATGGTTGAACAACAGAAACACAAATGACAAAAAACCACACAAATTGATACAATAAAACATAGTTTTGATGAAGGATTTCACCCCTCCTAGCTTACATCTCCTTGGTCCAGCTCCATAGATTAGGCCTTTGTATTAGCTCAAATTTTATCAAAGTGTTGTTTAAATGAATAAAATTCTCTTGGACCCTATTCCAATGAGTTTAGAACATCTAAATCTACCTGAAATGACTATTTATTTACCCAATGCTTTGGGCGTGGCCTTCCCTCCTACTGGACCTAGGCTTAAAAAACCTTAACGGAAACAAAACCCTATGTATATGACCTCTTCTACCTATGTATCCTAGTCCAATGGCTCCAAAACATAAAATTATACTAAGAATGACACTTCCTGCACCCAATTTGGTCGAATATTTCCTGAGTTATGGAAAAAATAATTTTCCCTAGTTTTTCTCCACTAAATTTGGAAGTCCGCCAGTTAACTCCACTAAATGTGGAGTTGCTTTGCATTTGGCGAGTCCGCTAAGCCTTCCGCCAACATAATCTGCACTTAATTAGGGGATAAGTATGAGTTTAATGTGATAATCGGGCATGTTTAGCGCTAACCCGCACTTAGCGCAAATGACGGATTAACGTGGCCTAACCATGTATTAACGCAATTAAATACATATTAATCTTCATTAAAAAAATCCGTCGGATTCGCTTAAGATATAGGTCTCGGGCACATGGACATGTGGGAGGGGGATTGCCCCCTCTGGAGCCCCATATATGGCACTGAAACTCTTTAAATAAATGCAAAAGCGGTGGCTGGCATAGTGGTAAGGCGTGGTTGTTGTGTGCAGGTGGTCGTGGGTTTCACCCCGACCCTGCCATAAAAATTTTGTTGGACTTGACATGTGGTTCAAACCACAGTCTCAAACTTTGGTTATGATGTATGTTGATATGTGATATGTTTGCACCCATGACTATAGTTCACACCTTTGATAAATATATATGCGACCAACCAACCTGCCATGGGGTGGAGGCACGTGGCAGCCTCCAGCTGTGACACATGGCCCTTCCCCATTAGCCTAAGACTAACCAATAAAAACATAATAATCCACCATAAAACAATTCCAAACTTAGGAATGGGATAAAAATTCAACTTCCCCAAGCAACATTGGCAAATATGGTTATGACACTTGTCACAATGTCACTGGCTGAAAACTAGAGAATATTCCCTAAAGATTCTTGAGGTGCTAACTGGATTTCCAAGTCATTAGTCTGTCACTGTTCTGCACAATTTTTACATGTTTGGTAAAATTAACAAAATACCATAACTTACTCATACAAAATTGGATTTTGATGACATGAGTTGCGTTGGAATCCTAGTGGCGAGCTCTATTCAGTTGTTCAGTTCTGAAGAATTTCTAAGTACTTTTAGTTTTTAGATAAATAATGAGCTTCTTATCACATCATCAAAGAAATTAACATCATGAAAATGACACAATGAAAAATCACATCATTAGACACCGATATACCCTAGTAACTTCATAGGGTGAAAACCAACAAACGTTTAATTTTATAATTAAACGCTCATGAGGGTTTTAACCCCTCACTCAATGGTTAGAAGGGATTCCATCCCTTTACCATTGTTATAAAATATTACATATAAAAATAATATTAAATGAAACATAACTAGCTATAAGATATTACAATCATCATGATACCATTTATCCACGGATCCTCAATCTCTATCTTTGTGCTCAAATTGTTTCCTTCAATGGGTCATCCTGCAGTTGGAACTCCTAAACCTGCATGGATTAACAACTCTTTATCTTCCAAAATGTTAAATTTGAACAATCATTTTCTCTAGTTTCCCTCCCTTCCTACCATTGTTACTGTCAGCACATTTGATATCATGATTAGATAAAATATTAATAAACCAATAACCAATCTTTATTTGTGACACTTCCACAAATATTTGTATGCATGTATAAAACATTAAAAAAATGACATGAAATCCTTTAACATGCATTCGTGAAAAATAAATCACTATCAAGCATCATATTTCTAACAAACACTAACAAAATCTTGCATGTACTTTCATATTATTTCCAAAGAAAAGCTTAACGACTATATAATAATATTGTGCATTCAAATGCATAACAATATTTCAAGATAACTATCCCAACAAGAAATTTCCTTTATGCCTACCCTTTTGTTTTCTTTTCGAAAGGGATTAACACAATAGATTCTATATGTATGCATGTGAATGCATGTTCTTTTCCAAAAACATATTTTCCACATAAGAGTTATTCACAAAGAGTATTGTGTGTAACAATTTCAGCATTATTTCAAACAAAGTTAACATACTAGTTGTAATTTTGTGCGTGCAATAACATACCTTGTTCTTCTTGCATGTAAAACATATATTTATTTCCAAAATAAACTAAACAAATATTTCATGGAAAAATAAACACCTCTCTTTTCCAAGGGATCAAACGCATACCACTTATTTTTACATGCATGCAAAGGGACATTTCCCTCTCATACAAAAGATCTAACCCAATAACTATGCATAATATTCTCCCAAAATAAAGCTAATACCATAGATTATCCCTTTAGGTTTGCAAAATACATATTAATTTTCCCAAAATAATTCTAACACAATCAATATTATGTGATTGCATCTCCATTTTCTCTAGAAATCTAATACCCAAAACTATATTTTTTCCATGCATGCAACCATATATTTTTTCTATAAATAATCTTACATAATAAAGCATGTCTTTACTATTTTTTCCTCTCGATGAATCTAATCCAATAATGCATACAAGGATATATTTTTCTCTTCTATTATTTTTGAAGAGTTATAATACAATAAATGACTCCTTGCACACACACACACACACACACACACACACACACACATATTCCAAGGAATTTAACACCCTAATTATTATTTTTCCAAAATATAGCTAACTCACTAGCTATTATGCATGAAATACAAAGTATTTTCTTATCGTCTCACACACCAGAGAGATTTGTAATATTTCCTCAAGAAAAAACATGAATAACAAATCCTTCTCAAGTAACACAACCAATTGCCTTTTATGCAAAGTTTTTATGTGAACTACTTCTCACAACAGTTATTTATATATTTTTTCATGAATCAAGCTCCTAATGCATGTAAATCACATAATCAATTCTAGTAGATAAAATATACTAGATCATTATTCATGTGCACCTAAGCACATGCTCTTTTCCAGAGTCCAATATTCCTCTTTAAACTTTTAATGCCTATGCATCATGAGAACATACTTGGTAATATATTAGATGAAATAACTTAGTTCTTTTTCAAGAATTATCAACATAATTATTATGTCTATGTGCACATAAACAATTATTTTTATCCAGTTGAAAAATAAAATAGAAGCACTTTGTTTTACTTTGTTTTTCCCGTTTTTGTCATCCATTTTGGATGCCGCTTAGGAACATATGGAAACGAATTTAAAAAAACAAAATAGGTTTTTGTGTGGAACGGGATTATTAAAAAATAACCTCTCTCATTTTTTTCACAGGTGTCATGGTTTTGAAGATTTGAATGAATCTTTGCAGCCCATTTTTCCATATTTTAATATTAAATAATTTCTTGTTTTTGTCATCAAGTTTGGACATGGTTTCCAAAATAATGAAACCGGGTTTTGGAAACACAAAAGAGGTTTGTTTTTTTAACGGGTTCATTAAAAATAACCTCTCTAAGTTTTTACACAGGTGCTACGATTTGGAATATTCGAATGAATATTTGCAGCTCATTTTCCCATATTTAACTATTAAATAATTCTCTTTTTTGTCATCCATTTTGGACATGGTTTTCGAGACATGGGAAATGCATTTTTAAAATATTAAAGATAATTTTGGTCATAACGTACTCTTTTACAAAAACCTCTTTCATGTTTTACATATCTATCCTTGTTTGGGAGATACAGAGGCATATTTGGACTCTATTTTACAATAACTCATGCACTTCACAGAATTATTTTAGCCATGAAAAAATTTTAAGAATTCAAAGCACATGAAATATTATAAGAATTCAATGAATAAAACACTTATTCCTATATCCATTAAATTATATAGAGGTTTTCTCAATAAATAATCCTTTTTTTTTGTAAGTTGGGCTAGTCTATTAATTCGAAAAGATAAAGTTACATATGCTACAGGTTGGGTTGGAAAGCTGCACTTAACCAATCCCTGCCTTGGTTACATGATTTATATCCTACCTCGGGGGAGGAAACTAGCCTGAACAAAACTTAAAACAAAAAATTACATTATGCACAGTAGCACTGGAATATCTAAGAAACACAAATTAAATAGTAGCAAAAAGGCCAGCATGACAAAAAACATAGGAGAAATTTTCATCTTCATCATCACTGTTGGGGACCTCCTCCTCAATGGGGCACGCAGGAGCCTACTGAGAAGCTTCCTCTGTATTTGCCACTGTACGCTTGGAATTGCGGACCAGTGCGCAGGAGATGGGGGAGTCCGGATCTACGTCGTCGGGGACACACATCTGGATGCCATCGGAGTCCATCACCCAGACGTCTAAATCCACATCTTCCTCCTGCTGAAATAGCAGCAGGTCAGTTTTGCGGTGTTAGGGGTGCGTCTGGGGAGAGATGGTGGACTTCCTCAGGCTGCGTCTTCCTCTCTACGTAGCTTGCCCATGGGCTTCTGCATGCTGCTCACAATTAGGACTCTGATGTGCACAAGTGCAGGAAGATGATCCTTCCATCGACTCTAGACGATTGTCCTTGCAACGGTGATAACGGCCAAGGAGAGCCCCTCTCTATCCTCCTCGGATATTTCGTTGGTGAAGTCTGGGTGCCATTGCGTGTAGAGGGAGGGGAGAGTGGTTCAGGATAGGGTACAAAAAAGGGCAAGCAGCGTTGGGGCTTAGGGGGAAGGAATTACCAGGGGACAGGTGTGCAGGAGGGGGTGCGACAACCCTAATGAGACTGCACAACGCTATGGTGAGAATAGAGCTTTGTAACCTTCTAAAGTTAGGGAGAAGCCAACCAGAGTTAAGGGGGGGAAAGGCAGAGATAACAAACCGTAGATTGAAAGGGGCTGAGACCTCATCTTTTTTAAGGGGCGGGGATGTGTGCGATGAGGATAACTGTAACACCCCCAATTTATGTGTTTGAATTTCAAAGCTAGACATTTGAACTTTAATCCTAAGGGGAGCGGACCCCAAAGGATAAGAAATGTGTGAATGTAATTCAATATCTATATTGAGGAAATAAATAAAATGATTTTGTGTAGATTGACCAAACTGGGATTTATGAGATCACTTGCTAAATCCATGAGGATGGATAAGGCAACTAATCCCCAGAATCTTTCAAAAATCCTTGAAATAAATTATTCTAATTTAGAATTTTTGAGGAAAAAATCTAAATTTCTCCAATGATGAGGAAAGTAGTTGGGAAGAGGTAAAAAGTTGGAAAAGCTGAGGAAAAGCATAAAACAGATTTAAAGAATCCCTAAAATGGGAAGCCTAGGCAAACAGGAAGAAAATCATCCTACTATTCTGGACGCAGAACCAGAAACATGCTTTGGGGAACAATAGCTTAAATAAGCTACTCTTGTACAGATTAGGGGTTTATCTATTCAAGGAGATGATCTCAGCTCGGGGGTGAGTTCTGGGAGACAAAAGGACTCTAAGGTTGGGAGGTTGGTCAATTTCAATAGTGGTATGTCTCTAAATTGAATTATGTTTTTACTTCTTATGGTATGAATTGGCTACATATAATTGATGGAATTGCATGCTAGACTTATTAATGCTACCTTAGAATTATTTATTTATATTTGACTATAAGAGGTAGGATTAACGTTCATGTTGCATAAAAAGGAGAAATCTATGTACAGGTTGTATGTAGTAATATTCCACACATTGAACAGAAATCTCAGCAGAATTAGCTTCAATCTCTGTATGGTTGTGGGAATCACACCTAGGGAAATAATTCATCAGAACCTTTAAACCATAGCTGGTTTAAATCTAAGAATACATATTTTCCAAAGATGATCTATATTCTAACTTTAATCTGCTTCTGCAATTTAAAATAAAAAAAAAGGTTCATTAAAACTAGGTCAACCAGACTCTCATCTATTAAAATCTGAAATTAATACAAAACTACATTGTAATTGTTCCTGTAATCAAAATTACAATGGAGTCAAACATATTATTATATGTCATAATGGATGCAATAAGAATGAAATCTGCTAGCCAAATAGTAGGAAAAATTTATGTGTGAGTGCTGGAAAATAAATTATATAAATGCCAGACCTCCATGTCGACAAAGTGATAGGACTGAGAGGCAAAGACTGAAACTATAGTTAGAGAAATCGTTAAATGTTGAAATAGACCTGCAACTTCAATTCATATTTCACTTACACAGAACTCAACCACGGATTTCTGTTGAAGTCGTGATACACTTATCTATATCAATACCCCGAAGGGAAAATTGAGGGATTTAACAATGTAGAAAAATCGAGCAGAGTAAACATTAGAATCAACATTCAACATAAAGTTTTCTGCCTGGAAAAAATGTAATATTACAATAAAACGTAACGAGATAATAACCAGAGTTCTATCCATTTCATGTTTGTATTAAACACTAAAAGATCTGGACTGGTGTAGCCAACTAAACACATTAAGTAATATTTAGTTTCGCAAACCATTACATATTACAGGTATACAACTTACGCCAGTGATAAAAATAAAAATTCTAAGTATGATATAGTACTCATCTAGAATATGCGAGGTACGCGCCTACCATATCAAGAAGTATTATAAACTGGCTCTTTTGTCGGTATTATTTAGATAACCAAAGTTATGTATGGTCGCTTTGAGCGAATGATGGCATGTAACAGAGGCATATATGGATAAAAAAAAAAATCCAACAATTAATACTGAGTAGTAATTATAGAGTTCGTAGGACAAAAAGAAAAAAAACACAAACCCAGCACTAACACAGATCTAAGTTCAAAAAGAAATTTTCGAGAAGTAATTAGAAAATTTTATCGCCCACAGGGCCAAATCCTGCTCAGTTCGAGCGTCTGAAAGTCTGGAGTGTTGCGAATACATAAGTTACAAAACAAAGGGTAAATCCCTTTGGGAGATAAATTTCTCATCCAAGACTAGATATATAGGGAAAATAAACAACATAAGATATATAAATGTTTCCTCATTCGAATGAACCACTACTTCTCCAGTAGCCGCAAGGCTCACGCGTACCGACCTGTGAAAGATAGGGAGAGCAGATACCATTAGTGAATAGAGTAATGATGATGTTGGTGGCATATTGATGTAGAGGAATATCACCCATACCTGCGAGTAAAAGAGCACATTAAGTGTATTAGCAGAAAAAAAAAATTGTCCACAATGAATTTCGAACCCCGAACCTGGGGAATGTAAATAGAAGAAGAAGTGAATCTGAAATAAGAATTTAAAACCTTACCTGGGAAATGTAAGGATCCGAGAGGAGACACCTGAGTCGGAAAGGCATGGAAGAGTTAGGCGTAGGTTAGGATAATAGATTAAACCCAAAAGTTAAATGTAAACGCAGAAAGGAGGAACAGAGGCCATAACGTCGAGACAATCTTACCTGTGAGAAATTTCAGCTTCCCCAAAAAAAAATTTGCAAGGAAAGTGTCCTCGAGGGTCACCGAAACTCTTTAGTATCCTGTCAAACGCAACGTTTGTCAAACGACCAGAGAGGTCCTGGTAAAATGTTAACCAAGGACGTAAAGTCCCAACCATATTAACTTTGATCTGAAATGAAACATGGGGAGAAGGGTTAGAGCATAGAAAATAGTCGGGGATGCGAAACCTGAAATAAAATGAGACCACCATGCATAAGCGATAGCAGGCATAATAAAACACGAAATGCTCACCCCGAAAGATACCGTGGGTTTACCTCTGCACGTCGACAAGAGGAGAATAGCCAGCGGCGGGAGGAAGCATGTACGCTCGAAGGCCGAGTAGAGCTGCCATCGCTATGGCTAGCTGGAAGAATGGAGAGACTGACCAGAAAGCATAACCAAGTTACGGCTCTATCTTTATAATAAACATAACAAAAACCCTAACGCTATACAGCCATACAGGGGGCTCAAATCCGATGATCTACACATGGATCAAGGCATGAAATGACTGTTGTATTGGGTTCGGAGGTCAATAAAAGCCCAACGTACCCAGGACCTGCAATATATTAACTGCACAGGTTATTCCGTAACCCAGAAGCCACCAACCAAATGTGAATCGTAGATTGCCCAAGATATGCGTACATACAAAACTTAAATTGATGCCGATGTACCACTGAACCGAGAGTTGCAAGAGCAATAAAATATGACAGACCCGATCTCATACGCAATGTCTGATATATACTCTGTATACACGCAGTTAAAACAATATAATCCATATGCACATAGAAGTAATAACGTGTGACTACGACTGGGTAAGAATCAGTGGGTCATTAATAGTATAACCACAAAACGTATCCAGAATTTGGATTTGTTGGGTGACACTATGTCATAACGCAATTCGACCAAATTACATCATCATATAAATAACTAGAAAATAAACGTTAATAAAGGTGAATCTTATAGGTATATGGGGGAAAGCTCGGTTAGAGGTTCCCATAGGACGTGGAAAAATATATATTCGATATTTATATATATTGGGAAGTTGTAGTTATATATATGTATAATAAGCATATATATACATATTGATAAAATGACGGAATGGTTATGGATTTTAAAAGCCTTAATGGTTATTATAATAAATAGAAATTGAAATGATATTTTAAGTTTCTTGACCCTAAATACCATATGTGTTAAGGGGAATACATATAACTGATGTGTAAATCAGAGAGTAAGAAATGTTGAATTGTCCAGATATGGAATAGACTTTAGATCATCATTATACAGAGAAAAAAAAAAAAAATTTGTTGGAGACGGGAGGTGTGACAAATGGTATTAGAGCCCATGTTATAAAACTGGGCTGTTGTTATTGTGCTCACTGTTTTTAAGTGTTCCTTGAATAAATAAGTATTGTGGAAAATTTGCTTTGTAAACCTTACTAATTTGTGATATGTAGTGTACAGTTGTGCTGAAATGGCTGAGGGGGAAGAAATTTATGTGGATCTGCGTGACGAGTATAGTACACCAGACCCCAACGCTCCAATGATGGCTATGTTGCACAGGTTGCAACGAGAATTAGCTGAACTGAGAAGCCAAAATGACAGGTTGTCATCAACCAGTAAGGAGCAGGAAAAGCTCATCAGAGAACTAGCTTCACGGAACAACCAAGAAGGCAAAGGTTTCGGAAAGAGGAAGATGGATGAGTCTGATGATGATGATGCTGCTAGACATCAATATAAATAGAAAAGGGAATTACAGGGGGAATTCCGAAAGATCAAACCTCCCTCCTATGATGGGGAGAAGGAGGAAGATGCTAAAGCTTGGTTGCTGAATATGATTAAATATTTCCAGGTTTATGAATACGAGAGCAATCTGAAGGCCAGATTAGCTGTTTACCAGCTACAAGGTAAGGCTACCTTGTGGTGGGAAGAGACAAAAATGGTTCACGCCATTGATGAAAAGGCAGTGACTTGGGAGGATTTCCAAGTTAAGTTCAAAAACCGCTATCTAAATGAACGTTACTATGATGATAAAGCCAAGGAATTTCATGAACTTAGACTGGGACAACTCACTATCGATGATTTTGTCACTAAGTTTACGAATCTATTGAGATATGTCCCTTATATTAGGGAAGAGAAGGCAAAGGTACAAAGGTTTCTGAATTGTTTGCCTGTTGTATACAAACAGAAAATTGAGTTTGACAACCCAAAGACCATGACGAAGCTGTTAGAAAAGACAGATTATGTTACCAACAGTTCAAAGGAAAAACTGAACAAGGGAAAAGCTGGGTAAACAAGAATGAGTTCAAAGGGAGGAAACAGAAACCAACATATTTGAAGAATTTTGGCAGAGATCATCAGCGGAAAAAGTTTATTAAACCCAAAGAAAGTCAAACTTCTCAGTCACAGGTGTCCTCAAAACAAATAGATGGAGACAGTAAGAAGGAGGGCACAGTAAAAATGAAGGAACCCTTGAAATGTTGGCGCTGTGAAGAACCGCATATTTTGAGGGACTGTCCTCATCGAAACATTCATATGATCATGAGGGATCGAGAAGCGACAACAGTAAATGACATAGCCAGAAATATACCAACTATCTGTGCAGCCTTGGAAAATCGGCAAGCAGAACATCAAGCAACCATGGTGGAAATGGAGGGTAAGATTTCTGACCTACCTATTACTGTTTTGATTGATCCGGGTGCTTCTTTGAGTTACATTAATCCTGGAATTGTAGAAAAATGTAATCTTAAACCTGAAACATTTCAGCAGTCATGGTTGGTACAGCTGGCCACTGGAACTAAGAGAAAGGTAACACATAAATTGCCCAGAACAGCAATCAAATTAAATGATTTTCAAACAGAGGTAAATCTGAACATATTGCCGTTAGGATCTTATGACTTGCTGATAGGAATGGATTGGTTGGAAAAGAAGAAAGCCCTGATGAACTGCTGGGATAAAACCCTGCATTGTGTGGATGAAGAAGGGAAACCTTTTACTCTCAAAGGAAAACCAAAATCCATTTCAGTAAGACAAATATCAGCACTACAATTAAAACGAACAGCTAGAAAAGGATACCAAGTTTATGTAGTACATGTGGAGGAAGTAGAACAGAAAACTGGAGAAAATCTATTGAATGATTTACCGGTGGTAAGGGAATTTAAGGAAGTCTTTCCAGATGAGATTCCTCATCTTCCCCCCAAAAGAGAATTTGACTTTACAATCGATCTGGTGCCGGGAGCAACACCTGTTTCCCGAGCCCCTTATCGAATGAGTCCTCCTGAACTTATGGAACTGAAAATGCAATTGCAAGAATTGCTAGATAAAGGTTATATTAGACCAAGTGTGTCTCCTTGGGGAGCACCAGTCTTATTTGTGAAAAATAAAGATGGAACTTTTAGGATGTGCATTGATTATCGCCAACTGAACAAGTTGACTATTAAGAATAGATATCCTTTACCTAGAATTGATGATCTTTTTGATCAGGTGAGAGGAGCTTCAGTATTTTCGAAGATTGACTTAAGAACTGGGTATCACCAGCTCAGAATCAAGGAAGAAGACATCAGCAAAACAACTTTTCGAACTAGGTATGGACATTACGAATTTGTAGTCCTACCTTTTGGATTGACAAATGCCCCTGCCACATTTATGTGTCTGATGAACAGTGTGTTAAATAAGTACTTGGATAAATTTTTTCTTGTGTTCATAGATGATATTTTGGTCTACTCCAAAAATGAGGAGGAACATAGAGAACATTTGTGGATAGTGTTGCAAACTCTGAAAGAAAACCAGCTATATGCCAAGTTTAGAAAATGTGAATTTTATAAAGATAAGATTCAATACTTGGGGTCATATTATTTCTGAACAAGGCCTTTCTGTTGACCCTGAAAAGATAAAGGTTATAAAAGAATGGCCTGTACCAACTGATGTCTCAGCAGTAAGATCATTCATGGGGATTGCAAGCTATTATCGCAGATTTGTAGAAAGATTCTCTGCCATAGCACATCCATTACTTCATTACAAAGAAAAGGTGTCAAATTTGTGTGGACTGAAAAATGCCAAAACAGTTTTGATCAATTAAAGCTAAAACTCACTACAGCCCCTATGCTGAAGATTGCAGATCCTGATAAAGAATTTGTTGTATGTACAGATGCTTGTAGAGAGGGGTTGGGAGGAGTCCTTTTGCAGGAAAATTCAGTTATTGCCTATGAATATAGGTAAATGAAAATACATGAACAGAATTATAGTGTCTATGATTTGGAATTAGCAACTGTTATCCATGCTTTGAAAATGTGGTGGCACTATCTTCTTGGGAAAAAGTTTACATTGATGACTGATCATATTAGTCTCAAATATTTCTTTTCCCAAACTGATCTGAATGCAAGACAAGCCAGATGGCTATCCTTTTTAAGTGAATTTGATATGGACATAAAACATATCAGAGGGAAAGAAAATAAAATTGCAGATGCGTTGAGCAGAAATGCTGGTCAGAAGATCAACAGCCTTGGGAGTAGTGCACAGATCGATGTGGAGGATTGGGTGGAAAATGTAGCAAACCAAGATCCAAGTTATGAAACACTCTTGATGAAAATTCAGAAAAAAGAGAAAGATAATTTCACTCAAAATCAAAAAGGGCTGATCTGTTATAAAAACAGATTGTATATTCCCAATGTAGAGTCCTTAAAAAGGAAAATTTTGGACGAGTACCATAAACAGCCATATGCAGGACATCCAGGATATCAGAAAATGTTAACAGCCCTGAAAAAGAAGTTGTTCTGGCCAGGAATGAAGAGAGAAGTAGCATAATATTTAAATAGATGCATGGAATGTCAACTAGTCAAAGTTGAACATCAGCATCCTACTGGTCTTTTAAACCCTTTACCGATTGCAGAATGGAAGTGGGACACAGTTTCCATGGATTTTATAACAGGATTGCCCAAAACCAAATATCAACATGATTCAGTGATGGTGGTAGTAGACACTTTAACAAAAGCTGCCCACTTCATACCAGTAAAATCTACCTTTGGAACAACTCAAGTAGCAAATGTGTTCCTGAAGGAGGTAGTAATGCTACATGGGGTTCCAAAGGTGATTGTATCTGACAGAGATGCTAAGTTTACAACAGCCTTTTGGAAAGGACTATTTGGAGGTATGGGCAGAAAATTGAATTTTAGTACTGCTTACCATCCTCAGACCGATGGTCAAACGGAAAGAACTAATCAAATTTTGGAGGACATGCTGAAAATGTATGTGATGGATAGACCATCAAAGTGGGAAGATTATTTACATTTAGCTGAATTTGCCTATAATAACAGCTACCAATCCTCCATCAAAATGAGTCTGTTTGAGGCACTGCACGGAAGGAAGTGTCGTACTCCTTTCAGCTGGAGTCAGCCAGAAGATAAACTAATGTTGGGACCAGATGCTTTACAAGAAATGGAAAGAATTGTCAAACAGATACAAAGAAACATAAAGACAGCACAAGATCGTCAAAAGAGCTATGCTGATAAGAAAAGAGTGCATTGAGAATTTAAAGTAGGGGAGCATGTGTATTTGCGTATTAAACCCAAAAAGAGCACACTTTATGCTGGAAGTTGTGCGAAACTGGCCCCTAGATACTGTGGTCCTTTCGAAGTATTAGAAAGGGTGGGACTAGTGGCTTACAAGCTGGCCTTGCCACCCCATGTTAGAGTTCATGATGTATTTCATGTTTCATTATTAAAAAGATATGTGCATGATGCTTCTCACATAGTTGATTGGAATGTTGTATAGGTGGAACCAGAAGGGGAGTTTCTGTTAGAACCGCTTCAAATATTGGAGTGGGAAGAAATTGAATTGAGAAGCAGAACAATAGCAAGAGTAAAGGTGCAGTGGAAGCACTTTACTGCTGAAGAAGCTACCTGGGAAAAAGAAGCTGAAATGATGGAAAAATATCCATTTTTATTTGCAAAATGAATTCTAGTAGTAGAATAACAACACCGAGGACGGTGTTTATTTTCAGAGGGGGAATATGTAACACCCCCAATTTATGTGTTTGAATTTCAAAGCTATACATTTGAACTTTAATCCTAACGGGAGTGGACCCCAAAGGATAAGAAATGTGTGAATGTAATTCAATATTTATATTGAGGATATAAATAAAATGATTTTGTGCAGATTGACCAAAATGAGATTTATGAGATCACTTGCTAAATCCATGAGGATGGATAAGGCAACTAATCCCTAGAATCTTTCAAAAATCCTTGAAAGAAATTATTCTAATTTAGAATTTTTGAGGAAAAAATATAAATTTCCCCAATGATGAGGAAAGTAGTTGGGAAGAGGTAAAAAGCTGGAAAAACTGAGGAAAAGCATAAAACAGCTTTAAAGAATCCCTAAAATGGGAAGCCTAGGCAAACAGGAAGAAAATAATCCTTCTATTCTAGACGCAGAATTAGAAACATGCTTTGGGGAAAAATAGCTTAAATAAGCTTCTCTTGTACAGATTAGGGGTTGATATGTTCAAGGAGATGATCTCAGCTCGGGGGTGAGTTCTGGGAGACAAAAGGACTCTAAGGTTGGGAGGTTGGTCAATTTCAATAGTGGTATGTCTCTAAATTGAATTATGTTTTTACTTCTTATGGTATGAATTAGCTACATATAATTGATGGAATTGCATGCTAGACTTATTAATGCTACCTTAGAATTATTTATTTATATTTGACTATAAGAGGTAGGATTAACGTTCATGTTGCATAAAAAGGAGAAATCTATGTACAGGTTGTATGTAGTAATATTCCACACATTGAACAAAAATCTCAGCAGAATTAGCTTCAATCTCTGTATGGTTGTGGGAATCACACCTAGGGAAAGAATTCATCAGAACCTTTAAACCATAGCTGGTTTAAATCTGAGAATACATATTTTCCAAAGATGATCTATATTCTAACTTTAATCTTCTTCTGCAATTTAAAATAAAAAGAAGGTTCATTAAAACTAGGTCAACCAGACTCTCATCTATTAAAATCTGAAAGTAATACAAAACTACATTGTAATTGTTCTTGTAATCAAAATTACAATGGAGTCAAACATATTATTATATGTCGTAATGGATGCAATAAGAATGAACTCTGCTAGCCAAATAGTAGGAAAAATTTATGTGTGAGTGCTGGAAAATAAATTATATAAATGCCAGACCTCCATGTCGACAAAGTGACAGGACTGAGAGGCAAAGAATGAAACTATAGTTAGATAAATCATTAAATGTTGAAATAGACCTGCAGCTTCAGTTCATATTTCACTTACACAGAACTTAACCACGGATTTCTATTGAAGTCGTGATACACTTATCTATATCAATACCCCGAAAGGAAAATTGAGGGATTTAACAATGTAGAAAAATTGAGCAGAGTAAACATTAGAATCAACATTCAACATAAATTTTTCTGCCTGGAAAAAACATAATATTACAAGAAAACGTAACGAGATAATAACCAGAGTTCTATCCATTTCATGTTTGTATTAAACACTAAAAGATCTGGACTGGTGTAGCCAACTAAACACATTAAGTAATCTTTAGTTTCGCAAACCATTACATATTACAGGTATACAACTTACGCCAGTGATAAAAATAAAAATTCTAAGTATGATATAGTACTCATCTAGAATATGCGAGGTACGCGCCTACCATATCAAGAAGTATTATAAACTGGCTCTTTTGTCGGTATTATTTAGATAACCAAAGTTATGTATGGTCGCTTTGAGCGAACGATGGCATGTAACAGAGGCATATATGGATAAAAAAAAAATCCAATAATTCATACTGAGTAGTAATTATAGAGTTCGTAGGACAAAAAGAAAAAAAACACAAACCCATCACTAGCATAGATCTAAGTTCAAAAAGAAATTTTCGAGAAGTAATCAGAAAATTTTATCGCCCACAGGGCCAAATCCCGCTCAGTTCGAGCGTCTGAAAGTCTGGAGTGTTGCGAATACATAAGTTACAAAACAAAGGGTAAATCCCTTTGGGAGATAAATTTCTCATCCAAGACTAGATATATAGGGAAAAGAAACAACACAAGATATATAAATGTTTCCTCATTCAAATGAACCACTACTTCTCCAGTAGCCGCAAGGCTCACGCGTACCGACCTGTGAAAGATAGGGAGAGCAGATACCATTAGTGAATAGAGTAACGATGATGTTGGTGGCATATTGATGCAGAGGAATATCACCCATACCTGCGAGTAAAAGAGCACATTAAGTGTATTAGCAGAAAAAAAAATGTCCACAATGAATTTCGAACCCCGAACTTGGGGAATGTAAATAGAAGAAGAAGTGAATCTGAAATAAGAATTTAAAACCTTACCTGGGAAATGCGAGGATCCGAGAGGAGACACCTGAGTTGGAAAGGCATGGAAGAGTTAGGCGCAGGTCAGGATAATATATTAAACCCAAAAGTTAAATGTAAACACAGAAAGGAGGAACAGAGGCCATAACGTCAAGACAGTCTTACCTATGAGAAATTTCAGCTTCCCGAAAAAAAAAAATTGCAAGGAAAGTGTCCTCGAGGGTCACCGAAACTCTTTAGTATCCTGTCAAATGCAACGTTTGTCAAACAACTGGAGAGGTCCTGGTAAAATGTTAACCGAGGACGTAAAGTCCCAACCATATTAACGTTGATCTGAAATGAAACATGGGGAGAAGGGTTAGAGCACAAAAAATAGTCGGGGATGCGAAACCTGAAATGAAATGAGACCACCATGCATAAGCGACAGCAGGCATAATAAAACACGAAATGCTCACCCTGAAAGATACCATCGGTTTACCTCTGCGCGTCAACAAGAGGAGAATAGCCAGCGGCGGGAGGAAGCATGTACGCTCGAAGGCCGAGCAGAGCTGCCATCGCTATGGCTAGCTAGAAGAATGGAGAGATTTACCAGAAAGCGTAACCAGGTTACGGCTCTATCTTTATAATAAACATAACAAAAACCCTAACACTATATATCCATACAGGTGGCTCAAATCCGACGATTTACACATGGATCAAGGCATGAACTGACTGTTGTATTGGGTTTGGAGGTCAATAAAATCCCAACGTACCCGAGACCTGCAATATATTAACTACACAGGTTGTTCGGTAACCCGGAAGCCACCAACCAAATGTGAATCGTATATTTCCCAAGATATGCATACATACAAAACTTAAATTGATGCCGACGTAACACTGAACCGAGAGTTGCAAGAGCAATAAAATATGACAGACCCGATCTCATATGCAATGTCTGATATATACTCCATATACACGCAGTTAAAACAATATAATCCATATGCACATAGAAGTAATAACATGTGACTACGACTAGGTAAGAATCAGTGGGTCATTAATAGTATAACCACAAAACGTATCCAGAATTCAGATTTGTTGGGTGACACTATGTCATAACGCAATTCGACCAAATTACATCACCGTATAAATACCTAGAAAATAAACGTTAATAAAGGTGAATCTTATAGGTATATGGAGGAAAGCTCGGTTAGAGGTTCCCATAGGACGTGGAAAAATATATATTCGATATATATCTATATATATATATATATATCTATTGGGAAGTTGTAGTTATATATATGTATAATAAGCATATATATACATATCGATAAAATGACGGAATGGTTATGGATTTTAAAAGCCTTAATGGTTATTATAATAAATATAAATTGAAATGAGATGTTAACTTTCTTGACCCTAAATACCATAGGTGTTAAGGGGAATACATATAACTGATGTGTGAATCAGAGAGTAAGAAATGTTGAATTGTCCAGATATGGAATAGACTTTAGATCATCATTATATAGAGAGAAAAAAAAAAAAATTGTTGGAGACGGGAGGTGTGACAATAACAATGAGTAGGCTTCGCACGCATCTGTGTGCTATGATTGAAAACCTTATCTGGCTCGATGGAAGGGGGATGGCTGCAATACGGGTTAATCATGATGGTCATTAATTGTGATAGAAGCGAGGTGATTCTCTGGACATGGTGACGTAGTTCCTGTCCTCTCGTCATCATTTTTTATTCTGTGAGTCTCGTGCAAGTGCCTAATGGTTTAAAGATCCGTAGCATGTGAGGCTCTGTGCAAGAGATATTTTTTTCCCAGGGAGTGTGGGATGTTATTATCAAGCATGTCAATTCTATCACCTACATCCTGGTCTCAATAAATAATCTTGATTCTTTATCATATGAAATTTTCCATGAAAATAAATTCAATGATTATATCATCATGCCCCATATGAAAACAAAATAATTTTCAAAGAACATAGTTACTTACCTTTTGATGCATGCTTGGAATCTTTATTCCTCTTCCTTGGCTCCATTCTCCATATATTCTCTCATTCCTTCCTCTATTTTTCTCATAGGCTTACAATAAATAGAATTTAGAAAATGGAATAGTTTTTCAAAATCATGAAACCATTCCATAAAGTACCCATAAATCTAATTTTTCCGAAAATCACAAAAGCACTCCATAAATCTCTCATGTTTTTCTTTTCAAGGTAGATTTGATTTTTACTTATGAGAAAAATATCACATACCCATAGTTTTTCGAAAACTATTAGTCATTATTTCTAAAACTCATAAAAGATACCAACTTGAAAATATAATTTATTTCTATAGAAGAATATAAATTCTTCTAAATAAAAAAATTAAGAAATAATTCTTCCAATATTCTTACAATTAAGAATTACAATAATATTCTTCATGTAATGTCAATATAAGAATTAATAAAATTTACTTATTTCACAACCCTCATTTTACTAGAGTTTTTACGGTGGCTTACGCTAGGGATATTGCACATCACATTCCACAATAAAGGTTTTTGTGAAGTATGGCATAGCTAAGACCGTGCTTGGCACATTACCTCTTTAAGATGTTCAAAGGCCTTAGTTGCTTCAAGAGTCCATGAAAATTTATCTTTATTCAATAATGTTGTTAGAGGTGTTGATATTCTCCCGTAATTCTTAACAAACTTGCGATAATACCCTGTTAAATTGAGAAATACTCGCAACAAATTTATTGTTGTGGGGACTTTCTGTTCCTTAATGGATTTAATTTTTTTAGGGTCTACCTTAACACCCTCCTGAGATACAATATGACCCATATATTCCACCTCTTGTACTCCAAAGAAAAATTTGGAGGTTTTTTCATATAATTGTTTCTCCTCCAATAGTTTGAGCACCCTATCAACATGTTGAACACGATCCTTCGAAGACCTGTTGTAGATTAGTATATCATCAAAAAATACTAACACAAATATTCTAAGGAATGTTTTGAAAACTGAATTCATCAACCCTTAAAATGTAGAAGGTGCATTGGTAAGGCCAAAAGTCATGACCAAAAATTCATAATGACCCTCATCAGTTTGAAATATTGTTTTCCAAATGTCTTCAGTCTTCATTCTAATTTTTTGATATCTTGAGTGAAGATCCAACCTCGTGAAATAAATTGCTCCACGTAATTCATCCAATAATTCATCAATCGTAGGAATGGGAAATTTATCTTTAATGGTGAGCTTATTGATCTCCCTATAATATGGACACATGCACCATGATCCATCCTTCCTGTGCACCAATACTACTGGAGAAGATAAATTAATTTGACTATGTTGAATTATACCAGACTCTAGCATTTCTAAAATGATACGTTAAATTTCTCTCTTTTGGACATAAGGATATCTGTAAGGTGTGATGTTTGGAGGAAAAATTCATGGAATCAAATGAATAGCATGATCATGATCACGAATATGTGGGAGTCCTTTCGGAGTTTCAAACACCTTGGAATGATTGTCCAATATTTTTTGGAGATCTGGAGAAATAAATCATTTTGATGTTGGAACTTTTAGTGAGCATAATTGTGAAATGTTGCCTCCTTGTCCTTTCTTCAAAATATTTTTCATGAAATTATAGATTATTATCTTTCCCAGCTTCCCTGTGATACCTCATAATTCAACTCCCCTACCTTCCAAAAGAAAATTCAAGAAAATTTCTTGAAAATTAAAAGCTATCATCCACAAAAATTGTAACCATTGTACTCCTAGTACAACTTCAACACCACCCATTCGAATGGAAAGGATTGGACTATTAAATACATGTTCCCCCATGGTTTGCTTGATATTATGGCATTTTCCGGAGAAATTTATAGTTCCTCCATTTACAACCATCACTTGACACTCTGGTGATGGGCATAAAAAACAATTCAATTCCTTGGCTACCTTGCAATGAATAAAATTATGGGTACTACCCGAATCGATTAACACTATTAAATTTTTCTTCTTGATATGTCCTTCTAACTTGATATTTTGAGGAGTGGTAGTTCCTACCAATGCATTACAGGATATGGTTGGATTTATTTCTTCTTACTCTAGTGTTGGTTCCTGGTTTATATCCTCTTCTTTTGAAGTTTCTTGTTCCCTTTCTTCCCCCTCTTCAAAATCTATGTAAAAAAAAGTTCTTCTCAACACACTTATGACCTTTAGTGTATTTTCTATCACAGCTATAGCAAAGCAATTTTTCTCTTTTTTCTTCAATTTTTTGTAGTGTTAACCTTGTATGTTTTGGAAGTCTAGGAGTAGTAACACTTTCATCTTGATAGTAGTGAGTGGTAGGCTTCCTTGTCGCCATAATTTTTCTTTCAAATTTTCTTTCCAACATGAATGCCTTCTCCAATGAATCAGGTTCCCAAAGCTGAACCTCATGTTGGATGTTATCCTTTAAATTCTCTATCAATACATCAATCTCATTTTCCTCTACAATATCAGTTACCCTTATATTCAATTTTTGGAAGTCCTCAATGTGCTGCACCATTCAGCCCTTTTGTTTGAGATTTATCAGTTGGCTAAAGAAGGTGTTGTTCTTTGTATCCTCATAATGCATTATCATTTCCTCTGTAAAAATTGACCAAGTGACAATTTTTTTACAATAGCAAAGCCATCAATACCATACGAATGTATTTTTTTCTAAATATAAAGTTGCAATATGTACCTTTTGTGTGTTTTGCACATAATGGAGATCAAATTATTGCTTCATATCTAGCATCCATGATATGGGATACTTGCCATCAAACTTCCTCATATCGATATTTGGAATATGGTGGGTCTTCTATCCAAAATTAGAGTCTATGAAATCCAAATTAACATTTTTTTTTTCTCGTCATGAGTTTCCTCTACTACCTTTTCACGATTAGGAATATTTTCCTGTGGAAACTGTCAAACCTTCCTTCAAGCCTTCCATGTTGCCTTCTATACCATCAATATTGGCTTCCATGCCATTATTCAAACCATCCATATTAGCTTCCACACCATTCATCTTAGCCTTGATTCCTTTATTCAAACCATCCATTTTAGCTTCCATTTCATTTTTGGTTACTTTTTGTAACAAAGAAATGTTTTGCACTTGGTCTCGTAATTTTGATATAGCATGTTGCACTCTTCATATTCATGCATCAAAGTAGAGCTTTATGATGGATTAATGGGTGTGGAATTGTTTTTGGGAGGAATTATAGAACCCAACACTGCTATATATGCTTCGATATGCCCTTGGAATCACTTCAAACTAATTTTTCAAACAAAAGTTATGCAATTTTAAACAAAGTACAACCTTTTTTCTTTCTTCTGTGAAGCTCAATATTGAAACTGATGTCTCTGTTTGATTTTGGATCCCAAATATTTGAACTGTAGTCCTGTAGTATCCATCTGAGTCTTCTTTCAAATGCCACAGGCGAGACTTGATTTGGATTCTTCAAGGCAAAGTTATGTACAATCTCCCACAATGACCTAATTATACACTCGTTTAGTAGAGTGAACTTGTATGACATACCACATGTCACTGTTTTTCACTTTGGCTTTGAAATAAATACAGCATAAGCTACAGTTTATGCACTTTTAGTCACTTTTTATAAAATTCCAATCCAATATCTGAAACGAAAGTTGTGACAATTTTTCCTCAGCTGCCTATTTGTGATGAAAATGTGGAGCCTGCAAAAGCCCTAACACCCACAAATCGTATCTCCGAAAATATAGATAACCAAGGTGTGAATTTTTTATATGACGTTTCTCAAGATTTCAACTCAAATGGTTTGTTTTTAGCTTCCGAAACTTCATAGAAAAAAGGTTATAGCAAAAATACCACGATCACTAGTTTGCAATAGCAAAACCCTAGAATCTAAAGCCCTGATACCAAATGTTATGAAACCAACTCACAAAATAGAAGAACGGATATATCAACACCTTTGAAACCAAACTTTTCGAGGGGGAAACCTCCTTTACATTACATAAATGAAGAATTATTATATGATACAAATGAAAAAACCTCCTTTCTATATAGAGTAGTCCATGGGGTCATAATATAATCCTATATGTTAGGGGACACCAATAAAAATAGTGGTATTTTACGGGGCAGAATAATAACAATATGAGGAAAACATGGGTACAACATTAAAAATAAGTGGGCTACACTAATAAAAATAAGGGAATATACTAGTAATATAGGGACCTAAAAATCTATGTGTCAACATGCCAATTTTTATTTCTCTATATTAAGTTTTACTTTACTCAACATTTTTTCTTAATTTAACTATTGCTTACATTATTCCTTTTTACATTTGTTAAGTTTATTTATTCTTAATATTTTTATGGTTTATATATTTTTCTTCATTATTTATTATTATTATATTTTCTTTACTATATATTATTTATTTATTATTATTATCTTTTATTTATTATTTATTTATTGATTTATTATTACGATGAATTACATAATTCCCCTCTCTAAGGAAATCCATTTCAAAGTTAAGTTTAGTCATTTAACTTCTTATTATTTATTTTATTTAGTTATTACTTCACTTTTTTTCTACAACCTATGTCGAACTAGTATACGAGCTAGCATTGAAAGTTACACAATACCGAGGAAATCTCAAGGAACCCCAAGTCATTTTTCCCAACTTTAAAAACTAGGAATAAAGGCTTATCAGTCTATACCATAGCTCCAAGGCTCACACCTCATCTAATACCCATGGAAATCGTCTGATCCCAGTACTCAAAGACTAGTACAAGCATCTTGCAAGGCTGGTCCAACTCCCTCCACACTCAATAAGGTGCAACCCCCTATGAAATGACTTCCTATGCATACTTATATATTTTAGCTTCCCAATCCAATATAATACACTCGACCTCCTCAATATGGCCCCATATCCCTTCAAGAGTTATTCATCAAGAGATATACAAGGAAAAAGACCCACAATCATATGTAGTGCTAATTGAGTCTATCCACATCCCATATGGTGTTACATATTCTCCCTCACAAGTATGGGCTTCCAATAAATCATCAAATAAATCATCCCTCTAATTTCATTTGTGGATTTCTTGTCAATTAGCACATCTCAACAGATAGACAATTTGTCACATCCTTGATTTTGTCCTTAAATTTGTTTTTTTTATTACAATGTATACTAATTAACCAAGCAGCTGAAATAAATAAATAAATAAATAAATAAATAAATATATATATATATATATATATATATATATATATATATATATATATGTTACCATTATATTTACTTGAATAACTATATATAAAATGGGCACCAACTCTAGGTTTCTTATATCGTAATGGCATCACTTTATATTATAAGTATATGTAAACATCCACATACTCCTAAATCCATAGGTCCTTTAATTTACCTAAATCCATGCATGGTTCAAGGGTTAATGTATATGGTTTTATGGTGGTGATATTTATTATGGTTGTGTTTAACCATGAATTACCATTTCATGGGTTTGTTCGTACCCATATATTTTTGATACGATCTATGGTTCGAAAGGTCGATAGTAAGGATTGACAATTTATTCCTTCTGCACTTGGTACACATTTTATTCAAGGGGCTTAAATTAACACCACCTCCACCTTTGGTGCAAAATTCCAAAACTTCCATGGTACCACTGTCATGTCATGGGTTGGCGACTCGCTTTATGGCATTATATGTCTCGATTAGTGTTCAATGGCTCAGATGGAAGGGGATGAGAATGGATGGTTGATGTGTCTTTAAATCGAGCCCTAACCCTATATTCCTTGCCCTACCCTACAGAAGTTTTCATTCTTATCCGCCAAGATACCTAAAAGAGAGTTCTAGAGCTCCTTCTCTGTTTCAGGAGAGAGCAGGGGTTCCACCATGCTACCACTTCGTGAAAACATCATTACCCTCGCAGCTCTTATGCTAAGAAGGCTGGTTTCATTTCGTTTCCAATTGTTGGGTGAGAACTTGTACAGTGGTTGAACTGATTATCATAGATAAATACACCATATACTATCATGTTTGAGGGTTTTATGAATTCTCTTAAGGATATGGTTACAGAGGAGGCCTCACTTACGGTGCTGGTTTTATTCTCGGTTTAGCTCCATGAGATGTCCACGCATTGCTAGTGAGTTTTTGGTTTAAACTATTTTTATTATTTTTTTCATAATTCCTATTAAAAAAATTCCTCTTTGTTGTATATGTTAACTGCATATAGTCTAGGTTCGATTATCCTCATTACTGTGAATTTGTCCAGGGTTTTTGTGCCCTTTATTCTAGACGGTGGACTATATTCTGAGCGGAATCTTGGAGGTAAAATTTAACCCTTACCATATCTTTTCTTTCTGGGTTTCATCTGGGAGACAGTATAGTCTCACTTATGGCTAATTTGGGTATTTGTTTTACGACACAGGGGTCCATAGAGAATCGAGTTTCTTCATTTATGCTAGTAAAGGTTACACTGACCTATTCCTACTTAGCTATTGTGGTTTTTGGAAATATTATCTACTAATGGCTATGTCTCTAGTGGTGTTACAGGTGCATACCCATTCATTTCTCTCCATAATCCCTCTTTTCGTTGGTTCACATTGATCACTATCCTAATTCCTTGTCTTCTTTGGTCGAATCTCTAGGTTAGTGTCACTTCTGTATTCCCGAAGGGAATTTGGAATGTGAATACAGAGGGCGATTAACTCTTAATGAGTGATTTCAAATTATCTTCTATCACTGGATGCATATGGTTCTTGGGCTAGCAAGCCGTCTGTAATATTTTAGTTACGGTTTTATTTCCAATGCTTTATCTGTAATTTTTTAGCTTATAGTTTGATATTCCAACCTTCCTAACACTAGTCAGCTAGTCATGGTGGAAGCATGGATTTAAGTTGTAGATGAAGTGTGCACTTAAGTAGAATTATGTACTAGTGTTGGTGTACATGCACCTAGATTAGCTTTAGCTCAACTCTAGATATTGCATGTGATGTTCTCTTGGTTTAGTTAGTTAAATTACTTCTTGCATGTAATATGCACTTGGCTTAGTTAGTTAAATTACTGCTTGCATGTGGTGCATGTGCACATTTGCAGAACATAAAGCACACTTAGCTACAGTTAACTTTAACTATCCATAGTTATTTCATGTTCAACTAAGCTTAACTTAGTTTCTTTTATGTATTGATTCTAAAAATAATATTGAAGAATTAATTTCATTCTTTTCTCTATTCTTTCTCACTCCTTCCTTCTATTGCAAGTTTATTCATTGTTTTGCAAATATAGATCTTTGTATCTCAAAATATTACATCGTATCGAAGCTTAGGGATTTGTAATCAGTGCACAAGAAATTTGTATTTGCAGGTTCAGAAGATTGAAGCAACAACAAAGAATGGAGTCTAAATTGGAGATTCCACAACCAGAAATTCTTACTCCATATAATTATTTTGAATGGAAGCCAAATATTCTACTTCATCTCAGAAGTAGAGGCTTATTTCGAGTAACCATGGAAACAGAAGTTGAACCAACATCGACAGTGGAGAAAATAAGATATTTCAATCGCATGGACGATGCCTTTGGAATCCTATGTTTATCTATCTCTCCATAATTAAAATTTCATGTTGAATCATGTTAAACTCGAAATGAAGTATGGAAAACTTTGCAAGGATTGTTTGGAAAACAGGATGAAATGCATGGTCACATTCTCGAAAATGAGTTAAACTCATTAGATCCAAGAAATTTTGAGATCATTAAATATTTTTTCACAAGGTATAAAGCCTTGTTGCTTCAGCTGAAAGGATGTGGGATCGAAAAATCCAAGCAATAAAATCAGTTGATTCTTTCCATTTTATCAAAACTTTGTCCAGAGTTTGAAGTATTCATCTCTACATTCGACACAATAAGATTTGCAACCGGCGCAGCTTGGAAGATGCCCTCACTGGATTATTTTATTCAGTATTTGATGCATGAGCAAGATAAGCTCATCAAAATGGGCACACTTAAAAATTCCAAGGCGCATGCACTTGCAGTGCATGCAAAAGGAAAGGAAAATTACAAAGACCTTCAAAAATTAAAAGGGAAGAAGGATCCTAATCCAAGAAAGGGATGAAATCCCAAACCCCATGATGGATCATCTGGCTCAAAGAAAAGGAAAGGAATGAAAGGGAAACCAATGTGAAATTATTGCCACCATGGTTTTCACCATGAATCTGCATACATGAATAAGACTATAGATCTTATGGCACAGAAACTCCAGAAACACAATCTTGGAGACCACATTCCTGAGAATGCCAAGAAGAAGTTTGGAGAAAAAGCACCAGATCCAAGAGGTAATGGGTATGATTTGATTGCTCTTGATTCTGCACCACAAGAATGTATCATCGATTCAGAAGCTTCACATCATATGGCTTCTTCAAAGGAATCCTTTTCTTCTCTACATGCATACTGAGGACCTCCTATTCTCATGGGGGATAATTATGTAGTTGCAGCAACTGGAAAAGGAAGAGTGCAATTCGAAGATGGAAGTTTTGAGAATGTCTTAGATATTCTAAGGCTTTCTGTGAATCTTCTCTCAGTGTATCAGATGACAGACACAGAAAGCAAAAGGAAAGTGTAATTTACCCCATATTCCGTGAGCATTTATGACATGCAAAACAAATTGAATATTGCATCTGGAAAGGTAAATGATCAATCTCGTTTGTATACATTTTCTAATTTTGTTCCTCAATCAGATTCCATTTTTCTACTTACGCATGCAAATGAAGAAAGTAGGATTTGGCACGAGATATTTGGGAACTTGAATTTCAGATATATGCAACAAATTAGAAATTAAGGGATGGTCAAAGGATTGTTGACCATTGAATTTTCAAATGGTGTTTGTAATGGATGTGCTATTGGAAAGAATCCATAAGACAAATTTGAGAAGGGGCATGCATGGAGAGCCTCTTCACCTTTGGAACTTGTACACAATGATCTCATGGGTCCATTTCTAGTGATTTCAATGAGAAAGGAAAGATATGTGTTGTAATTTATAGATGATTACACGATATTCACTTGGGTTTACTTCCTGAAACTCAAGTCTGAATTTTTTCAACATCTAAATATTTTCAAAGCGCATGCAGAAAAAGAGTCTAGAAAATGCATCAAGATACTCCGCACAGATAATGGGACATAATATATGTCAACAAAGGTATCAAGAATATTTGTAATGAAGCTGCGATACAGTTGTAGCATACAATTCCTTACACTCCAGAGAAAAATGGCGCGGCTTAAAGGAAGAATCGATCTTTGAAAGAGATGGCCAATTAGATGTTGCATGCAAGATATATTTCATTAGAATTGTGGGTTGAAGCTATCAGTTGTGTCTCATACATCCAAAACAAATCTCCTCATAAATCTACTACTGGAAAAACACCTTTTGAGGCTTGGAATGGCATGCAACCTGAATTCAGTCATTTCCGCATTTTTGGATCTTGAGCATGGGCTCGCATTCCTACAGAGAAGAGAAAGTCGTTAGAGCCTCAAAGTAAAGCATGCATGTTTTTTGGATATTCTGATGAAGTCAAAGGGTACAGATTGCTTGATATCAACACTGGAGAGCTTTTTATTGAAAGGAGTGTAAAGTTTGATGAAGATATTTTGCATGCACTAGCGGATGAACTTGTTACCAAGTTTCCATCATTGATGAGTATGGAGATGAAACTTCAGATCAGGATTATGATGAATATGAGTCTTTTCCTGTGATGCATGTTCGACAACTAGTTGTTGAACATCAAGATCATACTTCCGTATGTAGTTCGAAAGATTATCGACCACCTTCAACATAAAAAAGGTGCAGCATGAGTGATATCCTTGATGATCCTTCATTTATACCTATGTTTGAGGAAGATCTACAACCACTCTTAGCTATGGAGCCATGCATGCCCATGCATGCTTATATGATACATGTATTTGATCCACAAACTTATGTAGAAGCAACTAGTCATCCTGAATGGAAAGTTGCAATGGATGAGGAATATAACTCTCTCATTGAGAACCAGACTTGGGATTTGGTTCCGCTACCTTCCAATCATAAACTTTTGAGGTGAAAGTGGGTTTACCAAACCAAGAAAGTAGAAAATGGCCAAGTTATTCAATATAAGGCACGATTGGTAGCCAAAGGCTTTCAACAAGTACATGGTGTTGACTATGATGAGAATTTTTCTCCAGTGGAAAAAATGGATTCCATTTGGCTAGCTCTCTCTATTGCAACAACAAGAGGATGGGAGGTGCATCATATGGATGTGAAGAATGCCTTTCTTCACGGTGATCTCGAGGAGGAAATCTACATGGAGCAGCCACAAGGATACATGCACAATTCATCTCTTGTATGCAAACTAAAGAAGTCTCTCTATGGCCTCAAGCAGGCACCTAGAGCAGGGTATGAAAAGATGGATTCTTATTTGTTATCCCAAAATTTTGTACGATGAAAATCTGATTCAAATGTTTATTTTTTGAATAAAATTGACTGCTTGTTGATCATATTACTCTACATAGATGATCTTTTGATAACAGGTGGTTTAGCTTCTGTCATTACTGAGATTAAAACTGCATTGCATAAGCGGTTTTCTATTACAGACATGGGCTTGCTAAATTTCTTCCTTGGACTAGAGATCAATTAGAGTGATTGTGGGATTACCATTTCTTAACCAAATTATGCTAGATATCTTTTGGCACGATTTCACATGAGTGATTGCATGTGTTAGTATGGATCTTAATCGCCAGTGTACGAAAAAGGCTCACTTTAGCCGTGCATAACAAACAACCCTAACAACAAAGATGGCCGCCAATATCTTAGATCTGCAATTAGTTGACCAAGATAAATGCTGAAAAATATAGATCTATGTATTAAAAGACATTAATAAATAAATAAAAACAAGAGTTGCTCCATGCATCCAATAGAAAAGACAAGAATATGTTTAAAGAATTTTGTATTTATGGCACGTGGAAAGAGAACATAGAAGGATGTTACTAGTCCTCCTCAATGGGATGGGTTCTTGTAAGTCCTCAGCACTTCAGATCTAAAATCCCTCACTCTTGATGGTGTAGAAAACCCAGATAAAAAATGGAACTCAAAGGGAACTCACACGAAAAATTGTAGCAAAATATGACAATGATGGTGGATCAAAGTCAGACCAAATGTTTAGATCCAGAGTGATCTTTAGGAAAAAAAATGTAGTGAATGAATCGAAAAACCCTTCTATTTATAACAAAATATTGATTTAGTTTAGATATTGGTGCATAGTTAAAATATTATTAGCCAAATCAAGATCCAAATTTTATGGAATATTGTATTATATTTGTTGGAGGGAAAAAGAATTTGACTTGGGTCAAATCCCTTTATTTGTAAATAATAAATAAATAAATGATTTATTTATTATTCTAAGGATGTGGTTGAGTAATAATCAAATAAATAATGATTTGTTTAATTATTTATGAATGATTTAGTCAAATTTATGAAGGAATATTATTTAAATAAGGTTTAAATAACTATTCCTAGAAAATAATAAGATAAATAGTGATTTATCTAATTAATTTTCTTGTTTTGGGTTAAATATGACCGATAATATTAATTAAATTGTTTTTTAACTAATTATTCCTTGAGGAAAATCAAACAAATGTAGATTTATTTAATATTTCGTCATGGGGTTTCCTGTTTAGACCATAAACAACTTAATAAGGGTGGTTTACTAAGTTATTTTTCATAGTGAAAGAAATTTTACTTAGGGTAAAATTTGTCTTACATGGTGTACTTAGGTCCATCTAATAGTAACAGGTTAGATAACCAAATATGGTGTAACAGATTTCCCCCAAGCATGCAAGCGTTAGGAGCTAATCATATGACCAAAGTACATTGTAAGAACTCAATCATTAGACACCGAAGGGGAAGTCAGAGAGAGAGAAATATAAGGTAGACCAAAGTGCTAAAGGACTAGACCCTCAGGAGGTGAGACTTACAAGTGCAACAAGTACCTTTTATGAGTGAGTACCTGTGCTATAGGCAGCTAGGGAGGCATACCTATGCCTGCCTAGACAAAGTACACAGAATAATGTGTCTAGTAAACAAGGGATTGAAATATATAGTACATGCTGGAAAAAACATTACCCAGATAAAAATATGATAATGAATCCCACATACATACTGTTCGTGGGATAACGACCAGGACTTATACAATAATATCTATATAGATGAGATATAAATACAACTGAAATTCCCCTGTAAACAGGAAAGAGCTCTAAAAATCTGACTGATACATGAAAACAAAAAGGCGCTACAAGTGGTTGAGGTCGACATAATCAAATCTATGAAGTTGCATCAAAGGCTGTAATGAAGAGGTCATCCAGGCATGTGGGGGGCTACCTGTAGGGCCACCCCTTCATGAGGGCTGAAACATCTCACACACACCTGGTAATCACCGGTCCAATCTACTGCATCACTGAACCATCAAGTATATGTATCTCGATCATGTTGTAAGGAGTTGGAGCTGAGAAACAATTAAATCAAAGGGCTATAAGGGGTCCCTTTCCCTGATCTAAGGCACCAAACAAGAGTGGAAGCTGGAACAAAGGTACACAAACCTCTAGACTTGTCTTCTGGAATGAATGATATGATGTCGACAGAAGGAGGTCCGCCACAGGTGAGGCCATAAGAGATCCTCAACTAAGGAATGACAAAAAATAGTAGAGCGACTCACACATTGACACCAGGGATGATGATGAAATGAGGGGGACTGAGTAGTAGACAAACAACTTCCCTTGTTAGAGCATAAAGTGCATGGATGACTTGGTAGCATCTGACACAATATGAAGGGGGATAGGGGATAGTAGGACTAGAGGCCTGTTGAAGCCTCGAAAATCGTTGCTTCAAACATTGGGGGAAAATCACCCGGTCAAGACCTTAGGACAACTCCTTTTCCATTTGGTATGGTGGCTCCGATTGGATTTATAGGACCATTTTCCTAGTAACAAATGGATTGGTAATGGAATGATTGTATGAATGGATGATGGAAATAAATGACTAAACTAATCTATTTAATTTAATCTATAACTTACAAATAATTCTAAAACTAACCCAGGTATTTAATATGAATACAACTTAAAGATTGTTTCAATCAAACCAATAATCATAAAAACGTATTATAATTTAATTGAAATATGCAGTATCAAATAATGATAACTCTATTTAAGAAATTAAATAGAGTTATAATAACACATTGTATTCAAAATTTTATATATCATTTACACATACTCTAATAGATGAATATTTATATACATTAAAAAATGATATGTATAAATAAACATTTGTAAAACAAGCATATATAAATGATAGAAAATTCAAAGAGAATATCTCATAACATAAAGAAAATAACAGTAAATTGATAGAAATACCAGATTCATATTGATATTTTTCCTGATGTAATTCAATATCCAGATCGAGTTCTTCAATGTAAAACAAACTCCAAGGTACAAAAATGCAATTCTTAGAGATAATTTGCCATAAACCACAGGATTTGATCCTTTATAACATCCAAGCCAAAATATTACAAATGTAGGACCCCTTCTCAAATGCACGGAAGGGGTTTAAATAGGAAATTAATAAAAAAAATAACTAAAACTATTGCTACAATCTATCATTGGAAATTAGGAAACAGAATTGCAATATTAAAATGAAACAGATTCATTGATTTTCTTTCGCATTGAATGTGCTGAGATGGCAGCTTTTGTGCATATCTTTGACCTCTGTTGGATGACTTAGCCTTGAATGCAACTTACCAGTATACGTGGCATCAGAAAACTTTGAAATGATGCAATTAATGGCATTGGAAAGGAATTTAATTGTTGTTTGCTGACTGTGTGGCTTGATTAGATATTTCAACATGATATCCCATGAAATGCCTTGAAGTTTGCTGATTTGATAATTCTTGTTTCCATGTGGTATCGGTCTCTTTTACCATTGGTAATTTACCTGGAATACAATCTAAAATTAAATTGGTGGCATATAAGCTATCATTAACTAGCTGTGTTATATTATTCATCATAGTTTTGGCTATTGATGTGCCTCTTTCTCCTTTGATCAACTATTTTTCCCATTCTGCAGATAGAATTTATTTGTGCCTTTCCTCAATCCTGGGAAGGTTTGCATTCCTTCCTTGCTCCAAGTCTTGCCATGAAAGAAATCCAGAAATTTTCTCATTTGCATCGTCAAATTCAAGTCTGAGGCTAACTGCTTCATCTATAAGAGATGATTTTATCTCATATAAGGGCTCAACTTGTGCCATCTTTTGATAGAGTTCATTCAACTACTAAGATAATAGTTTATTTGTTTCAAGAGCCTTAGTTTTAAATTGGTCAATTTTAGGATAATCCTTAAATTTGTCCAATCTTGCTTGGAATATTTTTTCTTGCTCAACTTTAGCAGTTTTCTCATTTTGCAGTAGGGACTGTAATTTTGCCACTTCTTGAGTTAATTGTTGTTTCTTATTCAAAGCTTGTTGATCAAGCTTTTTATTTTCAATGCCATGTTTCTCTTCCAATTGTTTAGTTCTGAGCCCTTCTTCTTGCAATTACTGCTCCAACTGCATTATTTTTTGTTGATTTTCTATTTCTTGTTCCTCCAGCATAGCTATCTATAAGTCCTTTTCTTTCATCATTTGGGTGACTTCAGAAACTTTGTCTATAGTGGTTGCACTATAGGCGCCTGCATATTGTAACAATTTGGTGAGATCCTCTGAAGGATTCACCTCAGTATTCTTCCAGGGAATGTTCATAAATTCAACTTGTGACGTTGAAAGTGACTCTTGATATGTTGTTCTTCTCTTCCTCTGTTTCCTGACAACAAACCTATGCTTAGGACTATAAAAGATATCTAGAGGAGATATTTCTTCTACTTTCAACACAATTTCTTCTGTAGGATGCTCAGGAATAATCTCCATATCTTGATCTTTCATAATGTCAACTTGAGGATTATTTTGTGACCCTATTTTCTGAGCAAATTATTCATATTGACTTAGCAAATGGGGAGTAATAATAACATCAGCAGAATTCACCACTTTCTCCATGGTATTTTCTCTGTCAAGTTGATTATCTGGCTTATTACCAATATATTCTTTTCCAGTCTGTAAATTAGCTTTGTTTCTTGTACTTTCTTTCTCAGTCTGCATATTGGTCTTATTGCCTATACTTTCTTTTTCTTTTTGAACATCAAGTTTGCTAGCTGTATTTTCTTTCTCAGTATTTAAATCATTTTAGCTGCCAGTGTTCTTCTTATGTACATCAGGCTTGGTTCCTGTGCTTTCCTTCTTAGTCTGTACATTGACTCTATTGGTAGACACTTCTTTTCCTAATTTATTAGTTGCATCTTCCTTTTTCTTCTACTCTATTTCTATATTTTCAGACTCTTGCAAAGGAATTCTTAACTGGTCAAGAGGAGCTTTCAGCAGTCTCTGAATTCTAAACTGCATGAATTTATTCTTGTCCTCTTTCTGAAACTTGGATTTAGCCATGTCATAAACTTGGGAAAATTTATCAATAGAAACAAATAAATCATCGAATTCATCGGGCTCATGCTCAAACCTAGAGATTTGAACCAAAGTTGTGAAATCAAATGCTACTTTTCTCGGATCATAATCCCTGCCTGGGACTGTTTCGAACTTAAGATCTCTTATTTCAATGACTTATTCTTCATCATGTTTTAAATCATTAAGAGTATAATTTCCACAATGGAAGGGAAAAGTAGGCCACATCAATTTCTTGCTGTTCTTTAGACAACTTGACATCCCTCCTTCTGTTAACTGGTAATAAATTTCTTGGGTTAACAATTTGTCGGGAACATATAGAGGTAAGATATGTGGTTCCACAATGCTTCCAAAAACTCTGATATAAGTAAATTTCTCTTCTCCAAACCAGTCGCCAATTAGGGATATATCATTCTTTGCTTTTTTAGGAAAGTCGGGGAGGAAATTGGTCAAAAATTGTTTGATAGACTGGAATCATAAAGCCTTGAAAAATTCTATAGAAGTGATTTTTAAAATGGAACTTCCACTAGTACTTATGGTAGATATGTATAGGGACAGGGGTTTGAGGGGTCCATTTCCAACCCAGAATGGGAAATTCTAAATTGAAACATAGTGCATCTAAGATGTAGGCACATAAATGAAACGGGGTCGTATTTCCAATATCTTTGTCCTTTCTATATTCTAGGATTCTATTAGCTATTTTATCTGAAAGGATAAATCACCAGTCCATGATCTCAAAATTCACAGCAGAATGAGTCAAGGGTACCATTTGTATAGAAAATCTTGCAGAATTATCATTTCTAAAAAGCCTACACATCATTACAGCAGCATAACAATATGGGGATGCAAGAGACTCCACGAAGTACATACCTGATGCTTCATTTTTATGTCTCTCTAGAGCTCTTATCCATTCCCTAATTGGTTCTGACTGAGTCTCATTGCTTGCAGAAAAATCCTTAATGAAGGCCTTGTTATAGATTTTCTGAGGGTCTGGAAGATGGTACATTTCTTTTATTTCCTCTGCTCTGAAAGACCCAAATTTTGTTCTCGAAGCTGACACAAATGTCCTATTTGTGATGGTGATATTGTCTATCACCCACCGAATTACATCATAATAGGGAAAAATATTTTCCCGTGTTGCAATTTGGTGAGGGAATGAATTTGCAAGCGCTTTGAGAGTAGTCTCAGAATCAGAATCTGAGTCTTCTTTATCTGGTACTGTTGCCTTCACCTCAGTGACCTTAGGGTTTTATCTTTCAATAAAGTTGTATACATCTTCCCAAGAAATGTTTCCAAGACCCTGGCATGATGTATCTATAACCAGCTTAATTTTGGTTGGTTTCTCTTTTGGTACTATGGTAATAGCAGTGGCCTTTTATTTCTTAGATCTCTTAGAAATTTTCTTGTATGGTATTGTTTTGCTAGCTCAGCGAACATGAGGGTTGGAAGCTCTATGGTTTTGCAAATGAGAAAAACTTTCACACGTGGTAAAAATGAAGTAAGGAGAACAACTATATGAAAATACTTATTCAATGATCTTAAATTATTATCTCTGTGTTTAAACTTGAATGCTCTCTATGGGAGTCACACTCACGCATTCAAATTAGAATCAATCACCATAATTCATTTGATTTTCTAATTAATAATGAACGTACAATCGGAGATCGACAATTTTGAAATGTAAATATAAAACTTTCCTTTTGAATTTTCCGATTGCGATGAATAAATAATATATGCACAATGTAAAATAGCGATAAAATAAATACTAAGTATCCATCGCATCGGAGGTTTTCAAAAGGGACAACAAATAACATCTCAAGATCTCCGTCGATTTGAGATTTCGATGATGGTGTATCGCATCAGCTCTTTCCAAAGGACATAAGTTGTAAATGATATCCGCCGATTTGCAATTGCGATGATGGTGGGGTCCATCGCATCGGGATTTTATAGAATGAATGAATATGATGTCGTTCCTCTGAAATGCGATTGCGATAAATTGCATCGCATCGGAGTTTTGTAATTGAGTGAATGAGATTTTTTTTGTTTTGTTTTGTGATTTGTGATTTGCGATGGGTTACTTCGGATCGGAGTTTATAAAAAAGGTACATGTAACATTTCTCCTCTGAAATGTGATTTCTGATAAATTGCATCACATCGGAGTTTTGTAAAAAAAATGTGAAACTTTAAGATTCCTTCGATTTGCAATTGCGATTACTTTATCACATCAGACTTATTCAATATGAATACTTTTATGTTCTATGTTGATGCGATAAAATACTTTATATTTCATCAGATCGGAAAATTTCAATGTTGCATTTGTTTACATACACTTGTGATATGCGATATGCAATATATGCTTTTCTAAACAATGAACCTTTTATTGTTTTATTCAAAATGATCAGATTTCCTCAAAGTCTTTTATTCCTATCTTAAAAAGAAAGGGGACCTATTTCTAAATGAAATTTATTCTAAAATTTTGAATGGGGAGGATTGTTGTACCATACAAAAATTGGCGATTCACTGGAAGAAACAGTTATCTCCAAAAAAATAAAATGAATACTATATTTCTAGTAAGTAAAAAGTTTTCAAGATAATGAAAACTATATTAGAGAAATTTTAAATAAAATCTAATTCTGAAAAATCATAAAAATCACTTACAATTTCTTTCTAATTCCTCAAAAATAAAAACATTTATGGGTCTTCTCAAGCCTTGATTGGTTGATAATAATAAAGTAGGGGGCTCCTCCAATTTTAGCTTTTGTGTTTTACTCTATTGTCATAGGTATTGCCTCTGTTGCCCGCAAACATTCATATTATCGACAGGGTTACCTTTTAACCATAACCATTCATTGTCCCATCCATCTAAGATCATGATTCTTTAAAAGATAAATTCATAAGACATTGTATCTTATGTTTTTCTTTTCTTTTTATTTTAATTTAAAAGCCATTGTTCTGGTTTGGTATCCAGTTGATAACAATGCCACTCACTAGTTGTAATTAAACTGAACAAGCTGGCTCGTGATGAGACCCCATTGTCTTATAATTATAAGCCATTACCCTGTTTTGGTATGCAGTGTTGGTAATGTCAATTTTATTACTTATGATCATGGTAAGCAGGCTCGTGATGAGACCTCTTATCTCTTAATTTTAACATATAATTTCTTAGAATTACATTCTAAAAAATCGCAACCTTAATGGATGGGGTGAAATGATTTTATCCTTAAGAATCAATGGATGACAATTTTCAAAGTTTTTTGAATGCCAAAGCTTGGAAATGTATTTACCTTTTATGGATAACCTTTCTCTACTTAATAAACTTATAATGATTTACATTTTTCTCAAGGTTTCAAAATATCATGCGAATGTTTTGAACAAATTTTCTAATTTTAACAATTTAATTTTAAACCATAAAAAACTGTAATCATTTCTATAAAAATTATTATTTACATAAAATAAGTATTTATAATATTTTCTCGAAGATATTTTCAAATAGTAAAAATTGAATTAAAGACTATTTAACAACCTTATTTACAAAACAAAGAAAAATTACAAAAAGGAATATGTACAAGTAAGAAGGGGTTACCTCCTTAACAAAATAATTTCTTTAAAATAAGCCCATTTACAGTATGAGATTATCTCTTTCCTGTTAAATCTTGTAGAATGAATGTATATGAGCCAATCTTTTCAGCAATCTGAAATGGTCCAAGCCACATCTTTTGAAATTTGGTATGCTTACCTTTATCTTCATGTGCTTTATCCCATTTTAGAACAAGATCACCAATTTGAAAAGTTTTGGATCCGGTGGAACTTGAATCAAAAGAATATTTTACAAGCTGTTGGTGTTTTTCATGAATACTTTTTGCTTTATCTCTATCTTCTTCTAATTTAATAATTTGATCAACTCTCAACTGAATAGATGATGAAGTATTCTGTTAAATAAATTGAACTAGGGTTAATGATGGGAGAGCTAGATTTGATTGTGTCACAACTTCTTTTCCATAAACTAGATTGAAAAGTGAAGTTCCTATTGAAGCTTTATGAGTAATACGATCAGCCCATAGTGCAAAAATTAAAGACTTGTGTCAATTATTTTGATTCTGATTAATGGTCTTTTTAATGATTTTGATGAGATTTTTATTAGTATATTTAGCTAAACCATTACCTTGTGGATAATAATTTGCTGAATATTTCAATTTGAAAACCTCTTTTGATTGCAAATTCTATTATACTATTTCCAGAAAAATAACATGCATTGTCAAAAGACAAGAGCGTTAGGTACACCAAACCTGGTAATGATGAATTGATCAATGAATTCAATGATTGCATCAGAATTGGTTACCTTTAAAGGAATTGCTTCTACCCACTTTGTGAAGTAATCTGTTGCAGTAAGGATGTATCTGTGTTGTTTGTAAGAGTGTGGTACTATTTCTCCAATGATATCAAGTCCCCATTGCTCAAATGGTTTCTCAATGTTTTCTGGCTGCAAAGGAAAAGCTAGCTTCCTTTGTCTCCCACTAGCAGTTTGAAAAATCTCGCACTTCCTTACATAATCATGTGTGTCTTTGAAAAGGGTAGGCCAATAATATCCAGCATGGATTATTTTGTGAGCTGTGGTATCACCTCCAAAATGTCCACCCGCTGGTCCATCATGTAATTTCTGCAATACCTTTTTTGCTTCAGTCTTTTAAAGACATCTTAATAGAATTGAATCATAATTCCTTCTGAATAACACATCATCAATGATTTCATAATGTTTAGCTTTTACTCTTAGATAATGTTTTTTCTTATAGCTGAGATTAGAAGGAGCATACCCATTTTTCAAGTACAAGACCAGATCAGCATATCGAGATTCAGAATCTATAACACTTATCTAATTTGCTTGAACGATATTAGTTTGATTTTGATGTTCTGGTATGTTGTGAGCTCCTGCTAACAATCTACAAAAACCTTGTTCTCTAAAAATCTTGGCTGGTTTAATATCAATATCATACTCTTGCAAAATTGTTACCTAATTAGCTCTCTTTTCTCCTACTTCTTTTTGAATTAACAATTGTCTCACTGCAAAGAATGGGACAATAATTTTTGTATGTGTCTTTAGGAGAAAAAGGTCTAAAATGTTTGATTGATTTAAACACAACAAAGTCTTGTTTTTCTACATCAGAGTAATTAAGGTCAAATCTTTGCATATTTGAGCTAAAGAAAGAAATTGGTGCTTCTATTTGTTGATCATTGAGTTGTGTTAAAATAATTGCATAGGATGTTTCAGTAGCCAAGGTATACAGAATAATTTTTTTAGAAAAATAAGGAGCATTCAATGCAGGTTCATTAATGATTTCCTTTTTGATTGCATCAAAGGCTTCTTTCTCTTTATACCCCCATTTGAATACTGAATTTTTCTTAATCATATTCTGCATAGGTAAAAGAATTTGAGAAAAATCAGGAATGAATCTTTTTACAAAATTGATTTTCCCTAGAAATGATTGCACGGATTTTTTGTTATGAGGTAAAGAAATATCAGAAATTTCTTTCACTCTGTCAAGATCGATATATATACCATATTTTGACACAACAAACCCTAAGATTTTTCCTTCGTTGAGAGAAAAGAAGGATTTATTTGGATTTAAAGAAATACCAAAACTTCTACATCTTTCAAATATCTATTTCAAATTATGTAGATGATTGGCTCTTTTCTTTGAAAATACTTTTATGTCATCAAGATAAATAACAACTGATCTCTTAATCATACCCTTAAATGCTATATCCATGGCTCTCTGGAAAGTAGGTCCTGCATTTATCAGACCAAAAGGCATATTTTGGTAAGCATAGGTTCCCCATTTGGTTTTGAAAGTGGTTTTCAGCCTATCATCTGGATGTACTAATATTTGATTATAGCCTGAAAAACCATCAAGAAAGGACATGAGTTTAGAACCAGCTACCTTTTGAAGTATTTGTTCCATTGTTGGTAATGGGAAGTTATATTTTTGACATGCCTTATTTAAATTTCTAAAATCAATGGAGATTATAATATCTCCATTCTTCTTCCTGACAAGTACCATGTTGGAAACCCAATTAGAATGCCTTACAGGAAAAATGATTTTGGCCGTTAAAAGTTTATTCGGTTCTGCCTTAATTTCACTTTCAAGATTTGGATGAATTTTTCTTAACTTCTGTTGAATAGGTTTGACATCAGAAAGCATTGGAATTGTATGTTGAATAACAAAAGTATCATAAGTTTTCAAGTCCTCATAATTCCAAGAAAAAACATTTTTATACCTACTCAGAAGTTTGATGAAAGCAGTTCTTTCCTATGGATTTAACTTGAGTCCTAAATTAGCATTTTGAGGTTTAAACTCATAGCCAAGGTTTACTAATTCAAACTTCAAAGTGGAACTTTGAAGTTTAGCATTAATAACTTTCTTGAATATTTCTTTTATATCATATAGATCCTCAAGTTTAACAACAGATTTGGGAATAGGATTTTCATTACTTTTTGAAGTATTTTGAAGATCATGATCATTTTCATCAATTATTTGTTCATCATAGGATTTCTCTGAAGTCACGAAATTAAAGATATCTTCATCATGATAGAATACTCTCCAATTTGTGATATTATTAGGTACGGATGGCCGAAAGATTAATTAGACAAAAAACGTATCAGGAATGTAATCTTCAGTAGGGAGGAGTTTGGATGCAACATTAGCTAACAAATAAGCTGATGTATTTTGATTTATGGGAATAGAAGAGATATTAAATGCTAAAAATTGAGTGGTAAGGTCTTGCACAAGGGTTTGATAATGTTTGCGATGTCCTGAAAGACAATGGATAGTATTCCTTACTTGTCTTATGACAATTTCAGAATCACCATATACTTTCAAGTATTTGACATTTAACCCTATAACTTTATAAAGCCCTTGGATCAAGGCTTCATATTCTGCAATATTGTTTGTGCACTCAAATTCTGGTCTACATGACATCATAGTTTTCTCTCCATATGGATCAATTAAAATGCATCATGCTCCTGCGCCATCGCTAGATTTTGATCCATCGAAATATAATGACCAAAATAAAGACTTATCTACAGGTTTATATACAGGTTGATCAGAAACATTAATAATTCTAGAAGAATCAGATTGTGAAAATTTTTCAATTTGTGAAATAAAAGTATTTACAGAAAAGGGTGATTATGGTGCTGTGAAATTCCCAAGGAATGATTCAGCAGAATAACCTTCGACGATATTGTTATTAAAAGCTACAGGTTTAGTTTCTTGTTCAAATTCGGTTACAGTATGCATCATGTGTTTTTCTCGCTCAACTTTGATTTGATTTGGTTTCCCTTTGTAGGGAAGCCACATATGTGAATAATTAGTGGAAATATAACCATTAAGCTTTGCAGACCAATCCCTGCTTAAGACTAATCCATAGAATTCAGGAATATCTGCAATTAGAATATCAATTCTTTGGACTATCCTAAGATCAGAAGCTAATTGAATAGTAACTGAATTGATTTCTCCCATGACTTGGAATTTAGAGCGATCCAATTGAACAATGTTAACTGCAGACTTTTGTGGTTCAATATTCAATTTTGCACAGACTGAAGTAGGCATTATATTATATGATGCTCCTGAATCTATCAAGCAATTATGAAAATTCTTGTTGTAGATTTCATAAGTCAAAAGAAAAGAGGTCTCTAAGAATTTGATCTTTCTCCAATAAGAACAATATCAGTGGCATCTACTTTATCTGATGGCTTACCTGTTTCTTTAGCTGCTTTGGAAACTACACCACTTGGTAGAGGAGCGATGGGTGTTACATTTAATTCTTTCAATAACAACTTCTATTGATGTCTAAGTTTGTTGAGTTTATGTAAGGAAATGTTCACTCTAGTCTTCTTCATGTCTTCAACAATGTTATAATCCATAGGATCTGATACCACCAAAGTCTTAGATGTTGTTGTAGGAGGATTAGAAGATGATGGCTAATTTTGAGTGGGTAAAGGAGAAGCGTTCTTTACAGGAGATTTGTCTTTGGTAGTCGGAGTTGTACTTTTATTTTTAGGAATAGATTGAACGGGCTCCGCTGTAGATTTACTCCTTGTACTTACTGGCATGGCTTCTTGTTCTATTTCATTGTCCGAGTTAGGGAGAATGAAATCCCACATCCCATGTAATTCAGCTATTTCTTCTCTTTCTTCTTCTTCTTCTGATACTGGAGGAGTATCTTCTTCTTCTTCTTCCTCTAACTCTGCATTGGATATTGAATTGGTAGGTTTAGATTCAGCTTATGTTCTTTTGAAGTTTTTGAATGGCCTTTTGGTAGAAGTTTCTGCCACTTGCTTCTTAATCTCAACCATCTCATTAGAAATAGTTTTGAGAACTTTCTGTAAGCCTTCCATGTCATATGGATCTTTCGGTGTTTTCTTTTTTGAATCATCCTTAAAGCTGACCTTTTTGGATTTTCTTTCCTCAATAGCATTTTTCTTATCCAAAGCAACAATCCTTCTTTCAACTGCAATCGCTTCTTTCATGTTTTCAGCCAATGTAGGTTTAGTAGCTCTATCAAAAAAAAATTCTATATTTGAAGGCAAAGCTGTTATATACCATTCACTTCGGACCTGCTCACTAGGCTTTGATGTTGTAGGGATTTTATTCAAGATTTCATTGAGTCGAGAATTAAAATATTTGATGGGTTCTTTGGGTTCTGTATTCAAATTGGAGAGATCATTGATTAGGGTAGCTATTGATCTATGATCTCCAAATTTAGTTAAAAAATGTTCTTGAAAAATATCCCAACTTGTAATACATCCTGAAGGTAATGAAAAATACTAGGATCCTACTGCCCCTTGCAAAGTATAGGGGAATAACCTGACTACAACATCCTCATGTTCAACTCCGTTCAAATTTACAGCAAGCATAAAGTTATTGATATGTTCTTCAACTTGTATGTTAAGGTCAGGACTAAATTTTGGTATCCATTTTTCAGGATGATTTGGTAAATCATGTAAGGGTGCGGCCATCGCAACGGCTCCTGGAATAGCCCATGGCCTCTATGCCATTGTTGTGATAACTGTTGAAGGATTAGAAGAGACAACAGGTGTTTGGATAGGTATTTTCGGAGCAGATGATGTTTGGGTAGCTGATGTTTGAATAGCTGATGTTGAGACAACTGTACTTTTCTGAGTTGGGGTTTGGGAAACAGATGATTGAATTTGTGATGAAGAACTAATATCACTCTTTGAGTCCGATGGGGTTTTTCTTGTTTTAACTCTACCAGGTAAAGGAAATTCCTTTGGAGGAATACCAATTTTTTCACTCTGTAACCTAGTAAGAGGTTTGGAAGAAACAAAGTGTGAAGTTACACTACCTTCAGATAATTCAGACTCTTCTAAAGATAATGAGAACCCGTGTAATTTGTGAATTAAAGATTTTACTTCAGGGGACTCAGGAGGTTGATTGTCTGATTGGTTTGAGACTTTGGTAGTGGGTGTTTGAATATTCTTATCAATTTCTTCCCTAGGGATTTGAGATGTAGAAGAAATTGAAGAGGGTGATGAGGGTGAGTTGCTCTTAGAATGGATTGTGGATTGAGATTTACTTTCCATTCATAGCTTAAGCCCTCCTTCTAGCGCCAAAAATTTTTAAGCCTTGAAAATCGCTGCTTCAAACATTGGGGGAAAACCACCCGGTCGGGAACTTAGGATAGCTCCTTTTCTATTTGGTGTGGTGGCTCTGACTGGATTTATAGGACCAGTTTCCTAATAAAAAATGGATTGGTAATGGAATGATTGTATGAATGGATGATGGAAATAAATGACTGAACTAATTATTTAATTTAATCTATAACTTACAAATAATTCTAAAACTAACCCAGGTATTTAATATGAATAAAAGTTAAATATTGTTTCAATCAAACCAATAATCATAAAAAAATATTATAATTTAATTGAAATATGCAATATCAAATAATGATAACTTTGTTTAAGAAATTAAACAGAGTTATAATAAAACATTGTATTCAAAATTTTATATATCATTTACACATACTCTAATAGATGAATATTTCTATACATTCAAAAATGATATGTATAAAGAAAAAATTGTAAAACAAGCATATATAAATGATAGAAAATTCAAAGAGAATATCTCACAACATAAGGAAAATAACAGTAAATTGATAGAAATACCAGATTCATCTTGATATTTTTCCTGATGCAATTCAATATCCAGATCCAATGCTTCAATGTAAAACAAACTCCAAGGTACAGAAATGCAATTCTTAGAGATAATTTTCCATAAACCACAGGATGTGATCCTTTATAAAAATAGAATAGTCGATGGAGTACAAAAATGTAACATCCAAGCCAAAATATTACAAACTCAGAACCCCAACTCAAATGCATGGAAGGGGTTTAAATAGGAAATTAATAAAACAAAATAACTAAAACTATTGCTACAATATATCATCGGAAATCCGGAAATAGACTTGCGATATTAAAATGAAACAAATTGATTGATTTTCTCCCGCATTCAATGTGTCAAGATGGCATATTTTGAGCATATCTTTGACCTATGCTGGATGAATTAGCCTTGAATGCAACTTACCAGTATACGTGGCATCAAAAAAGTCTGTAATGATGCAATTAATGGCATTGGAAAGGAATTTAATTTCCATTTTCTAACTGTGTGGCTTGATTAGATATGTCCACATGATATCCCATGAAATGCCTTGAAGTTTGCTGATTTGCTGATTCTTGTTTACTAATTCTTGTTTCCACCTAGTATCGGTCTCTTTTATCTTTGGTCATTTACCTGGAATACAATCTGAAATTAAATTAGTGGCATATAAGCAATCATTAACCAGCTGTGTTGTCTTATTCATAATAGTTTTGGCTCTTGATGTGGCTCTTTCTCCTTTGATCAACTATTTTTCCCATTCAGAAAACAGAATTCCTTTATGCCTTTCCTCAATCCTGGGAAGGTTTGCATTCCTTCCTTACGCCGAGTCTTGCCATGAAAGAAATTCAAAAATTTTCTCATCTGCATCATCAAATTCAAGTCTGAGGCTAACTGCTTCATCTATAAGAGATGATGTTATTTCACATAAGGGCTTAGCTTGTGCCATCTTTAGACAGAGTTCATTCAAATGTTGAGACAGTAGTTTATTTGTTTCAAGAGCCTCAGTTTTAAATTGGTCAATTTTAGGATAAACCTTAGATTTGTCCAATCTTGCTTGGAATATTTTTTCTTGCTCAACTTTAGCAGTTTTCGCATTTTGCAGTACGGTTTGTAATTTTGCCACTTCTTGAGTTAACTGCTGTTGCTTATTCAAAGCTTGTTGATCAAGATTTTTATTTTCAATGCCAAGTTGCTCTTCCAACTGTTTAGCTCTGAGCCCTTCTTCTTACAACTGCTACTCCGACTGCATTATTTTTTGCTGATTTTCTATTGCTTGTTCCTCCAACATAGCTATCTGTAAGTCCTTTTGTTTCATCATTTGGGTGACTTATGAAGCTTTTTCTATAGTGGTTGCACTATAGGCACCTGCATATTGTGACAATTTGGTGAGATCCTTTGAAGGATTCACCTCAGTATTCTTCCAGACAATGTTCATAAATTAAACTTGTGATGTTGAAAGTGACTCTTGATCTATTCTTCTTCTCTTCCTCTATTTCCTAACAACAGCCCTATGCTTAGGACTATAAAAGATATCTAGAGGAGGAATTTCTTCTACTTTCAACACAATTTCTTTTGTAGGATGCTCAGGAATAATCTCCATATCTTGATCTTTTAGAATGTCAACTTGAGGATTATTTTGTGACCCTATTTGCTGAGCAAATTATTCATATTGACTTAGCAAATGGGAAGTAATAATAACATCAGCAGAATTCACCACTTTCTCCGTGGTATTTTCTCTTTCAAGTTGATTATATGGCTTATTACCAATATCTTCTTTTCGAGTCTGTACATTAGCTTTGCTGCTTGTACTTTATGTCTCAGTCTGCATATTGGTCTTACTGTCTGTACTTTCTTTTTCTGTCTGAACATCAAGTTTGCTAGCTGTATTTTCTTTCTCAGTATTTACATCAGTTTTGCTGTGAGTGTTATTCTTCTGTATATCAGAATTGGTTCCTGTGCTTTCCTTCTCAGTCTGTACATTGACTCTGCTGGTAGACACTTCTTTTCCTACTTCATTAGTTGCATCTTCCTTTTCCTTCTGCTCTGTTTCTATATTTTTAGACTCTTGCAAAGGAATTCTTAATTGGTCAAGAGGAGCTTTCAGCAGTCTCTGACTTATAAACTGCATGAATTTATTCATATCCTCTTTCTGAAACTTGGATTTAGCCATGTCATAAACTTGGGAACATTTATCAATAGAAAAAAATAAATCATAGAATTCATCGGGCTAATGCTCAAACCTAGCGATTTGAACCAAAGTTGTGAAATCAAATGCTACTTTTCTCGGATCATACTGCCTACCTGGGACTGTTGCGAAATTAAGATCTCTTATTTTAATGGCTTATTTTTCAGCATGTTTGAAATCATTAAGAGTATAATTTCCACAATGGAAGAGAAAATTAGGCCACATCAATTTCTTGTTGTTCTTTAGACATCTTGACATCCCTCCTTCTATTAACTGGTATGAAATTTTTGTGGCTAAAAATTTGTCGGGAACATATAGAGTTAAGATATGTGGTTCCACAATGCTTCCAAAAACTCTGATATAAGTAAATTTATCTTCTCCAAACCACTCACGAATTAGGGATATATCATTCTTTGCTTTTTCAGAAAGCCAGGGAGGAAATTGGTCAAAAATGGTCTGATAGACTGGAATCATAAAGCCGTGACAAATTTTATAGATGTGATTTTTAAAATGGACCTTCCACAATCACTTATGGTAGATATGTATAGGGACACGGTTTTGAGGGGTCCATTTCCAACCCAGAATGGGAAATTCTGAATTGAAACACAGTGCATCTAAGATGTAGGCATAGAAATGAAACGGGGTCATATTTTCGGTATCTTTTTCATTTCTATATTATAGGATTCTATTAGCTATTTTATTTGAAAGGATAACTGACCAGTCCATGATCTAAGAATTCATAGCAGAATGAATCATGTGCACCATTTGTATAGAAAATATTGCAGAATTATCATTTCCGAAAAGCCTACACATCATTGCAGCAGAATAACAATATGAGGATGCAAGAGACTCTAGGGAGTACATACCTGATTCTTCATTTTTATGTCTCTCTAGAGCTCTTCTCCATTCCCTAATTGGTTCTGACTGAGTCCCATTGCTTGCAGCGAAATCCTTAATGAAGGCCCTATTATAGATTTTCTGAGGGTTTGGAAGATGGTACATTGCTTTTATATCCGCTACTCTGAAAGACCCAAATGTTGTTCCCGATGCTAAAACAAATTTCCTATTTTTTATGGTGATATTGTCTATCACCCATTAAATTACATCATAATAGGGAAAAATATTTTCCCGTGCTGCAATTCGGTGAAGGAATGAATTTGCAAGCGGTTTGAGAGGAGTCTCTGAACCAGAATCTGAGTCTTCTACATCTGGTATTGTCACCTTCACCTCAGTGACCCTAGGGTTTTCTCTTTCAATAAAGTTGTATACATCTTCCCAAGAAATGTTTCCAAGACCCTGGCATGATGTATCTATAGCCAGCTTAATTTTGGTTGGTTTTTTTTTTCGTACTGTGGTAATAGCAGTGGCCTTTGATTTCTTAGATCTCTTAGACATTTTCTCGTCTGGTATTGTTTCGCTAGCTCGGTGAACAAGAGGGTTGGAAGCTCTATGGTTCTGCAAATTACAAAAAATTTCAGATGCAGTAAAAATGAAGTAAGGAGGAGAGCTATATGAAAATACTTATTCAATGATCTCAATTTATTAACTCCGTGTTTAAACTTGAATGCTCTCTATGGGAGTCACACTCACGCATTCAAATTAGAATCAATCACCATAATTAATTTGATTTTCTAGTTAATAATGAACGTACAATCAGAGATTGGCAATTTTGAAATGTGAATATAAAACTTCCCTTTTGAATTTTCCAATTGCGATGAATAAATGATATATGCGCAGTGTAAAATAGCAATAAAATAAAGACCAAGTATCCATTGCATCGAGGGTTTTCAAAAGGGACAAAAAATAACATATCATGATCTTCGCCAATTTGCGATTGCAATGATGGTGTATCGCATCGTCTCTTTCCAAAGGAAATAAGTTGTAAATGATATCCGCCGATTTGCGATTGTGATTATGGTGGGGTCCATCGCATCGGGATTTTATAGAATGAATGCATATGATATTGTTCCTTTGAAATGCGATTGTGATAAATTGCATCGCATCGGAGTTCTGTAATTGACTGAATCAAGGTTTTTTTTTTTTTTTTTTGTGATTTGTGATTTGCGATGGGTTACATCACATCAGATTTTATAAAACAGGTACATGTAACATTGCTCCTTCAAAATAGGATTTGCGATAAATCGCATCACATCGGAGTTTTGCAAAACAAATGTGAAACTTTAAGATTCCTCCGATTTGTGATTGCGATTACTTTATCACATCGAACTTATTCAATATGAATACTTTTATGTTAAATGTTGATGCAATAAAAGACTTTATATTTCATCGGATCGGAAAATTTCAATGTTGCATTTGTTTACATACACTTGTGATATGTGATATGCGATATATGCTTTTCTAAACAATAAACCTTTTATTGTTTTATTTAAAATGATCGAATTTCCTCAAAGTCTTCTATTCCTATCTTAAAAAGAAAGGGGACCTATTTCTAAATGAAATTTATTCTAAAATTTTGAAATGGGGAGGGTTGTTGTACCGTACAACAAGGCCATAATGTGTGACACGAGAGAGGAACCAAGCAATGAAGGATGGAGGACTATAGCGGGATACAAAGGGACTCGAGATAGACTCCATCAATGCGATTATGACTCAACTCAGATGCTCTAAACAGGGGAGACTTGATGATGCTACCACATAGTAAAGGTCTAATGGGGACAATAAAAACCTGAGTACAAGATGGTAACTCATGACGAAAATTGACACGAGCATGGACAAGTATATAGGCAAAGTGGTGCCCCAAGTACAAGTTTTGCAAGTGAAGAAATTCAATTTTGAGGAGTGGTGAAGTGACGCTTCTTGGAGAAAATGTGTCCTACTGAAGTGTCAAATCATGAAAAACTAACAGATGCCCATTTCAGGGCTTGGTGAGAGCTTTCCAATGGTACAGTCGGTTTGTCAAACTGAGCTACGGTTTGGTCGCAGTAGGCGAAAGACAAATCAGGTGATTTTATTTTAATAAGGCATTTTCCCTCCAAATTCACTCATTTACAAGTGGAGCTGTGGTGAATGTAGAGGGGAGAGAAGACCCTAAATATTGCGGCAATTGTAGTGGAAAAATCGACTGTTGGAATCGAGATCTGTTAGTTGCAGGTAAGAGGCCTAACCCTACTCTTTCATTTCAGTGGATTGAAAATCTAGTTTAGGTCCCGAGAGCTCAGAAATAGACCCCTGCTCCTCTTCATGGCCAGGTCATACTTTTTGGGGCAAAATTTGCGACATGGGTAGTAGGTTTTGGGCAGAAAACTACGACCTGTCCCAAGATTGGGCCTGAAAAGTGCACCCGATAGAGAGGGGTTTCTCTGTGCTATTTTTTGGCTCAGAACTGGTTTTTTATGTTTGGATACATTCTTTCTTATTTTTATATTGAAAAATATGATGGTTTTGTGTAGATATGGTAGAATTACAGATCAACTAGAGAGAGAGAGTCCCGAGCACACTACGGTCGGAGATCCGAGAGGATTAAGGTGTCCGTAGTGCATTGGCCAGGTTTGGGGTTCATAAGTTTGTGGAGAACCCTCTGATGACAGCTGGAGAGCCCTTATTGGCGCAGATTTTTAGTTATTGGGATTCATACCATGAGGTATTTATAATGGAGGGGCACCAGATTGAGTTGACGGTCCAGGATATATATTTTGACTGGTCTCACACCACTTGGGATGGTCGGGAATACTCAGCCAGTGTTACAGTAAGGGTGAAACATCATGGAGTTTGTAGAGTGCCATTTTCAACTAGGTCTCCATGTCAAGGGGACACAAATACCCATCAGGGATCTAGAGAGGTTAGAGACTCGTGATGTGGCCACAGCAGTGCTGCAGATCCTAGGAAACCAGGGACTCCACCACATCACTGGAGGGCAGATGATGCTTGTGGAGAGTCTGTTGAGTGAGAATTACTATGGGTGGGCCTAGATGATGTTGTTGTCGTTGAAACTATAGTTGTCATTATGCAAGCGAAAAGTGAACCATGACTGTGCATATGGGATAGTGTTGTGCTCGCTCTTATTTGAGAAGATCTCAACACTTCGACCTCGCATACAACTCCAGGATGGGGGCCCGAGGGAGTCCAAGATGTGTTAGTGGGGACGAATAATGTGTAGAGGAGGAGGTGGGGCAGTTGGACGATTAATCTGACCCGAGTTCTTTACTCATTGGTATCAACTGCCATTGTACATAGACGACGATCCCTATAGTGGGATTAGTTATCATGGGTACCTAGACTTGCCACTGCCCCCTGGTTGAGTATGGGGGCCCGATGGTAAGTGACAAGTTGCTAATATTTTATGTGCATTGTAAAGTTTTAGAATATTGTATATGGTACTGATTCGTTCACTTCTGGTATGCAGATACAACACTGGTAAAACCAACCCGGTGTATGGGACGGCCTCCAATATCAGGAGCTACAGGACCTAGTGGATTAAGAGCGCCACAAAATGAGGATGCAGCAACCCTCCTAGAGGACATCTGTCGTAGATGTGAGAGGCTTCTGACCAATGTTTCAGAGCACGGATGGAAAGAATTGGATGACCAGTACATAAATCCATGTATTAGTCTACACTTGGAGTGGCAAGGGGTCATGCGGTACATGGCGATGACCGAATAGGGGATGCGCGATCTACGAGCTGTAGGAGAAGAACCATTGGCGCAGAATCCTCCAGATAGTGATTAGGTGTAGGTGCAGGTGGTGCCCCCAATTTTCAGTTTTTGTAACATGCTATGGGCATGTCATATGTATCAGAGTTGATGGACTCTAAAACATATAATACGACACATATTATGGATATGCATTGGCTTGATGGTTTTATGTTATATTATTGTCTAGTGTTAAATGTGTGTGCTAAATGCCAATCTAGAATATTATTTGCAATGCTATCTACATAGTGATTTTGTGCTCTAGGTACATGACTGAATGTAATGATTTAAAATTCACGCATCAAAATCTTCACACGTAAATATCTTCTAAAAATGATAGGATTATGCACACGATAGACACCATTCAGTTGCATGACAAGAAGCAGGGAATCTAAATGAACATGAAAGTGGAGGATGCGATGGGAAAGGGCATCGGCTAATAAATATTTCACTGCATCATATTCAGCTTGATTATTGGTAGCAGTACCAATGCATACACCATTTGAGAGAACAAGCAAATGCAAGGGTGTAAAGATGGCCCAACCTGCCAAGGCTAGATTCTGGGAGTAGCAACTTGCATCATCGACATAACCGATATAAGGTGTGGATAGGAGGTCCATCTAAAAGTTGCCACAAGACAAAAAATGGGAGGATGATTAACAATGATGACAACCTGAGCGCATAGTAGAAATCAAACAAACACTATGAGAGGGAGTGATCCGGGTAGGATGTCTACTACTCGCACACCGATGGGAAGGTGGTGTGTGGGAGCTACCTTGGGTGTAGCTTGTGCTCAGGCCACGAAAGTCACCATACACATGGATGGTGCCATTCCGCTTATGGGAGGGAAAGATGAGGTCAGGGGTGGATAAGGCTTCCATGATGTCAGCATCACAATAGAAGATGGAGTGACTCGAGGAAGGAAGACCACAGGACGCAGTGAAGCTACCTTACTCGTCATCATGCGAAGAAAGGTTCAAATGTGCATCGTCACAAGGGATGATGGAAGAACAAGCATATAAAGGATCTACCGATGTTGAGCCCAGGGTGATCACTGAAGGGAGGTCGAGCGAAACAAAAGGGGAAGATTCAGAGGGAGCTTCCACCAAGGGTCTCATGGATGATGATAGGTAGAGGATGGTAGCCAGAGGCTCTGCCATCTCAACATTAGGAGGGGGAATTTCAATGGGAGCAGTTAAATCCTCAAGCTGGCCTATATCATATTGTGCAAGGATGGGAGAGGTGGATTGGTTCTGTTTAACCTCGTACTCCCAAACTACCTCTAAAGAGGCACGGTAATGCGTAAGGCAGGGACAATGGTGGGAATAATGGCCATGGAGATCACACAAAGCACAAGGTTCGTTGGTGTGAATATTCTTATGGTTCTTGGTTGCATTCGAGGAAGAAACAGAGGCTTTAGGGACCGTAGACTCATGGAATGCAACATTAACCACGGGCTTGATACGGGGAAGCTCGGGACAGGTATCGGTGGCATGACCGACGAAATCACACAAAGCACAAGGCTTTGGGGGTGGAGGAGGAGCAGGTTCAATCAGGACAACCTTGTCTTTTGATGCCCTCTTGTGAGCTTTTCCCTTCTTACCTAAAGTTGTCGCAAAAGGAGAAGGTTCTTGTTGAGGTGGTTGAGGCACTGTAGCAGTGGGAGAAGTCATGGGGACCGGTTGAACTGGGGTCAAAGCAAGATAAGGTTTGCATTGAACAGGTGGGGCAGCGGCTGGGGAATCAAGGTACCGGACAAGAATCCCCAAGGTTAGGTGAGGAAGGGATAGGGTAGCCATGATAGGTACCGAGGACACTCTAGGAGGGGGAGCTAGGAACGGTATCTAACCAGAGGGGTAATGGCCAGGCGAGACGCTCCAAGATGGCTAAGGCCTGGAGGAACCATTCTAGGAGGATAAAGAGGATCATGCATACCAGCTGTAGGTGAAGGGATAGGAGGAGGACGGGGTCCAGAAGGTTGAATCTAAGGGCTAGGAGTTGGATGCAGAGGGCGAGGTTGCTAGCTAGCCAAAGTGAGCTACTTGAGGGAAGCCCAAGACGATTGCATCATGAAAACATTTGATAAGCTGGGATCAGAGATAGGAGCAGGAATACCAGGGACTGTACCAAGAAAAAAGGATTCTTTGTAGACTCCAGGTGAGACACTCGTCAATGGGTCGAAGGTTTTCTTATTGGCCACTGAAGAGATGATGGACTTAGGGGAGGTTTGAGACTTCGGTTCGTAATATGTCAACTGGTCAATAGTGACTATATTTCCATTATGGGGAAACGAAATCTTGCCATGAACCACATATGGGACAAAAAACATCACATAGGTGTATCTACGACCCAATAGAATGTTAAAATCTAAGGGGGCATCAATGACTTCTACATCAAGGCAAACAGTCTTGCCCGCAAGAGTAATAGGACAATTACGAAATAGGCCAATGGGCTGTGAGGCATGGCCATCCCACGCTCGAAGAGTGATCATGGAAGGGGCTAGCTCAGGTGATCTGAGTTGCTTCCAAACCGAAGCAGACATCACAAAAGTGGATGCCCCATCATCAATGATACAACGGAAAACGTTGGCATTCTGGATCTTGACTGGGATTTGGAAGGCAACAGAAGCGGGAAGAGGAGGATGTTCTAACCGATCAACATCGAAGACAATCAAGCGACCATATGAAGGATCTATAGTGCCCATGGTAGATAGTAGAGCTTTTTATTGTGAAGGGCACGACTAGAGGAGTTCCAGCATTGAGATGGCAGCAGGAGATTGCGCCAAATCATTTACTATAATATACAAATGGGAAAATTTTCCAGAAGTAGTATTTCGGAATAATGGTCCCTTAGGGATCTTGGTATGAACCTCTGACTTAGGCTGAGGGATCTGCAAAGGAACATTAGTTGTCAAAAGAGGCTTTGTAGAACCTGAAGAAGGGGACTCGGGGACAGACGTAGCGGGAGGCTTATTGTACTGATGGGACCGAGTCTAAAGGTTGAGGTCTAAGGATATAGGTTGGTTAGAATTCATCATGAGAATTTGGTAATCAGAGGTACTAGATGGAGGAGGTTGAGTGGCCGCCTGACATTCAGGTGGTTGGGTAGCCACAAATACTTGTTGAGGGAAAGGGTTAGTAAACACAACCAGCTGACTAGGCGCAACATTGGGAGGACGGAAGGGGAGGATTGTTGTCCTCGCACTGCTGCTTGAGTCTCCCACATTTGCCACATCTGTGGTAAATGAGGACAATCATGTGTGTAATGACCATAAACACCACAACATGAAAAAGGCTTATTCGTGCGAACAGACCTCTCTTGCTTTGGCTGAGTTCCATGTTGTTGGTTAGCAGTGTTAGGTGCATTTCTTGAGGATTCCTCTTCTTTTTGGAAGGAGGAGGATTAGTCGCGCCCTGCTGTGCATACACCTGCCCCTAAGGAGGTGGTGGCTGCTATTGCGAGGGTTGAGAAGGCAAGGGAGGTGAAGGTGCTAATGCTGGAGGAGCTGGAGCACCAAGCTGCAGATATGGATAATAAGGATGTTGGATAACATTTTGGTAAAAAGGAGGTTGGGCAAAAGGAGGAGGCATGCCATATCCTGGATACATGCTACCCGGGGGGGGAGTGCAGGAGGTGCCGGCCCCTCCCTGAGGAAAACCTTAGCCCATGAGAGGCTGAACGTATGGATGAGAAAGATCTCCAATGATACCGTCAATGGCATGAGATGCCCCCAGTGCGTTGGCACCACCGGGTCTAGGAAGATCAGGTAGAACGGTATAAACATAACCTGACTAAGCGTAGATCAGGTCATATTTTAAGGAAATTTGGAGAGCAAATTATTCTGTTTGAGGGGAATGTGATGTGACATCTTTGCCAATAACAGGCAAAAGAGATCTAAGGAACCAGTCCATGTAGACACGGTCTTTGAAAGTAGTGGCTCAACATAGGCTCTTTCTTCTCCAAAATTCTTGAACATTTTCGGATAGGCGAGTCACAGAGGATTGACGGAAACAAGTCAAAATTTTGGTACCAGTGTCATAACGAAGGGGAAGCTATAAATAAGACAGAAAAGCCTGGGCAAGAGTCGCAAACGTGGTATGAGAGGATGAAGCTTGATCAACATACCACTTAGAAGTTTTTCTAGTAAGTGTACATTGGAACAACCGAAGATGGACAAAGTCATCAGTAATGGAGTTAGACGAACACCACATGTGGAAATATCGAACATGATTTGTAGGATCTTCTCCAGCAAGACATTCAAACTTGGGGATGTCGGAAGGGAGCTTGGTCAACATAACCGGCCAACTAGCGTCATGGTGTATAGGGTCATTGATTAACTGGTTAAAATTGGGAAGACTGAGGCCTACCATATAGGGGAGCAAGGAAGAAGTTGGGGTGGTTTCTGTTGCGGTCCCACTAGTAGTATTCCCAGCATTAGGGCTGGGGCTACCACTAGCATTAGGTCCTGAACTAGACATGGTGAAGGTGACAGGGGGAGAAGCGGGGGCAGAAACAAAAGGAGAACCCAATGAAATAGAAGAGGAGTCGGAGTGTGGACTCGCTAGAGGACTAACTCGAATCCTACACGGAGGAGTAATTCTTCCTACCAGAAACTGAGGATGAAGGCCAAGAAGTCTCCGGGATAAATGTCGTGGTGGCACAATGATGATGGCACAAACACAACACAAAGGGAAGGGAGACCATCACGGGCGAGGAGGTGCAGTATCAACTAATTACAATGTTAAAACAAGGGCAGAGAGGTAGGATCAATTGATTACAATGTTTAAAGACTTTCCTTGGCGGTGTTAACCAAGCTCTTCTTCACTTAGGGCGTGTGTGTTAAGTGTGTAAATTTTAATTTTTAAACACAAAAATTTGTTGAGAAAAAGAAAAAGTGTGTTGTATAATTGTAAATAAACCTACAGATAACAGTATATGAAACTGAAATAATAGAAAATAAACAGCTAATAATGCATTAATATAAACCCAAGAAGGCGGGCCTCTCAATAACTAGTCTGTAGGTGGGAAAAAATCTAGTCAAAACATACCAAAATAGCCAATATATCAAAATTTGGGAGGGAAAATGATTTATAGGTCTGATCTGCTGGAAATAGGTGCAGAAAACAACAAAAAAATAGAGGAAAATTGTTGTAAATAAGGTGGTGAAAGGCTATCTCCTGGAGGGAAGCGGAGGCGACCCTAGAGGAAAACCCAAAAAAAACTGAAAAGAGGTTTTTGGATGGATAAATAGCCAATCTAAAGTGGATCTGAAGGTAAGGGACCATATCTAGAAAAATGGCTGAACACACTGAAATTTCAGACAACCTACAACGGCTAAAACTCTTCCACAAAAGGTGGAGGGTAATGAAGCCATAGAGGGCTAGGTTCCCACTTATATGAGTAAAAAATAACAAGTATAGGTCCAAAAAGGGTGGAGACGGAGGTCAAAAAACCTTAAATAGAGGCCCAGACAAACCCAGAAACTTTCAGAAAAACTCCCACAAAAAGTCCAGGTCGCAGTTTCTGACTTGATTTCTGTAGAGGTCACAGGTTTTTGCCTGTTTTCTATGCCCTGGAGATTCAGGTCCCAGGTTTTGGTCCAAAAAGTGTCACCTGCACTTTCGGCACTCTCGAGAGCAGGTTTCAGAAGAATGTGTTATCTCAGCTACGATTGATTCCTATCACCTAGGCAATGGGTTCGAAAACACACAAAAGTTAGAATTTTCAATGTTTTAAGGTTTTATAGGTTAAAAACAACATCAAGAAAAGAAAAACAAGAAACTAAAGAGAAATATTAGGGTTTTAAGCAGTTAGATATGCAGGGATTTGAAAAACAACAGAGGTCATAATCGTAAACCTGTGTGGAGTTACCAGTTGTTAGTATGAACCTTAATCGCAAGCGTATGAAAATGGCTCACTTTAGCTGTGCATAAAAAATAAATATAACAACCAATATGGATGCCAATACCTTTAGATATGCAATTAGTTGACCAAGATAAATGCTACAAAATCTAGATCTATGCATTAAAAGACATTAAGCAGTATATAAAAACAAGAGTTGCTCCATGCATCCAATAAACAAGACACGAATATGTTTAAATAATTTTTTATTTATGGAACCTAGGAGGAGAACATAGAAGGATGTTACCAGTCCTCCCCAGTAGGATGGGTTCTTATAAGTCCTCAACACTTCAGATCTAAAATCCCTCTCTCTTGATGGTGTAGAAAACCTAGAAAAAAAATGGAACTCAAAGGGAGCTCACAAGAAAAATGGTAGCAAAATATGACAATGATGGTGGATCAAAGTTATACCAAAAGTATATATCTAGAGTGATCTTTAGGCAACAAAAGGTAGTGAATGAATGGAAAAAAAACTTCTATTTATAACAAAATATTGAGTTAGTCTAGATATTGGTGCATAATTAAAATATTATTAACCAAATCAAGATCCAACTTCTATGTTATATTTTATTATATTTGTTGGAGGGAAAAAGAATTTGACTTGGGTCTATTATATTTTAGTAGATTGGTGAGACTAAAACTGCAGAAGAAACATTATTTCAACCAACTTCGGGATTCTAGGATCTAGCCCTCCTGAATCCGGAGAGGGATCTCTCCAATAAGTGCAAAGATGGACTTGTCTTTGAAGTTTGGGGTAATGATATTAGGCTAGTTATGAAGGCCAAGGGTTTGTTTTGTTTTTGGATGGTTGAGCATGAATATTGTTTGAGGTGGAAAGTCCTAAGTGCAAAGAGTTTCAAAGGTGAGAAGTTGCATGTGAATAGAACAGCTAGGCTAAAAAGATAGATATAACGCTAGTTTTTAGTCCATTGGGTTATGGAGTCATAACAGGGATTTAATTGAGCAACAACACCAAGAGTGATCCAAGGGGCAAGTCATCTACATCTCAAGATTATTGAGATTGAAATGATGGAATGGGAACAATAAAGTGTTGGAGAGGTGGAAACTCATAATAATTTCACAAAGGATTTATAGTCAGTCCAAACAAGAAAAGCCTCTTAAGTAACTGTTTAAAACCAACCAAGGGCAGGGCTAACCATTGATTTCTTGGGCAAGTTTGTATTAAAGCAGCTTAATTGATAAACAATTCAGTAATCCATGTAATTACCTTCAGAAAGTATGAAAACATATACGAGAAGACAAAATGTAGCTTAAGATCAGATAAAGTACTTTAAAACCTAGTCTGCTTTCAGTCAACACCAAGGGAAACTTTCAGAATCTGCCTTTGGAGAATAGAATCTAGAAACAGGGAAAACCATCACTTTTCTAGTCTAACTTTAATAATAAAATAAGGAAAATAACTTTCAAGAACAATGTTTAAAGCAAACAGTAGGACGAGTGAACTCCAGCATTCCTAACTGCTTAAACTGTATTAAATCATTCTTAAATAAACAAATTGGAGGAAAACATTGAGATAAAGCTTTTCAGTCAGAGAAGGTTACTGATATAGAGTAGGTCCTAACTCTATAAATGCTGTTATTTATCAGAGAATAGTGAACAATATGACATATATAGAAGGAAAACAATAACAAAGAAAGGGGCACTTCACCAGTGATATAGACCAGGATCCCAAGAAACAACTTGTTATTGATGTCAAACCAGTTACAGTACTCAGGTCCAATGTTTCATTTCAACAATCATCTTCACTATCCAGCCTAACTAATCTAACACAAACAGAGCTTCAAGGGCCAGTGAACACTATTTACAGATAGAATTCTCAAGCTCAATTACATTAGAATGTTCAGCAACCTAATCAACCAACCGTTTCTCATCTTCTACAGAAGTATTTATAGAAGAATGAGGAGGTGAGACCTGATAAAAGATCTCTCAGGATAATTAATATAGATTCAAGACTTCTCAGTATTTTAGGGGCTCAATGAAGAAGTTTACAGGTGGTTTGTCTGTATTAAATTTTTTTCATTTATGATTAAGCTCGGTGGGAGATTTTATTGACTTTAAGGCTCTGTGTCATGCTTGGAGTAACTCTGCAGATATTTTTTAGCATTCAAGTTCCTTGCAGAAGTAACCCTCTGGCTGCACTGAAGCGAATATATTCATTTGATCAATAACTTCGGCCTCTGTTTTGAATTATTTGAGGCACAGGTGGCACTTATGGTAGCTGAGGAATCAATTCGCCTCAATTGAGGCGGTGAATGCTTTTCTGAAAGTTAAACATTAGGGGAATTTTGAGGTCTAAAATGGGCCTTCTAAGAAAAATGTACAACAAAAATAAACTTTATAACAACCAATGGGATTCAAGATGATGATGTCAACCATGGGGGATGATTTACCATTTTTTAAATAAAAGGGTAAAAATATTAAAAAATAATAAAATAATAAAACTACTTTTTCAACACGTATTTTCAACTTATTTCCCACAATTGTTACTCAAATTTCGAGTGGGAGTACTCGTTGGATGCAAAATTTGATTCCACATCCAAGGAGTACCCATGTTGCATACTTTCAATGAACCCTGCTACATGAAAAATGAGAAATACATAAAAAAACGTGATTACGATCACGTTTTTATGTATTTCTCATTTTTCGTGTAGTAGGACCCATCGAAAGTATGCAACATGGGTACTCCTTGGATGAGGAATTAAATTTCACATCCAACGAGTACTCCCACTAGAAATTTGAGTAAAAACTTTGGGAGATAAGTTGAAAATATGAGTTGAAAAAGTAGTTCTTTCATTTTTCCCTCTAAAATTTGATGATGTCATCAAATCTTTTTTGATTTTTTCGACTATTATTTTATAATTTCCTTAGGAGGCCCATTTTAGACCTCAAAATTCCCCTAATGCACTTATGATTTTCTTTAATTGTGTTTTAATCCTAGGAATTAGGCTTTTGATAATTATTCTTAGCTGTAATTCCCAAATCTGTCTTCAATCTTCTGTTCTGCTGCATTATGTCTTCAACACTGATACTCTTTAAATCGTAATTTAATTACCACAGTGTCTTGTCAATGTGCAGGGCCATGCTGGGCTCGTATGGCATCACTACCTCATGAAGTAATGACGAGACATGGAACAGAGCCCGTGAATGGTTCCCTTTGATAAATCAAAGGCGTGGGAATCGTCATTCCCGGCCTTCGGATTTCCCTTTAATATAATGGAAAAAACCATTAATCCCTGCAAAATACAAACAAAAATTATAAAATCCTGCGTTATTGGGGAAAAACTGCTTTAGAAGGCGTGGGAGGACCGTAGCCGTTGGATGGCAGCATCCAACGGTGGAGATTAGTTAAGAGAAGGTAAAAAAGGAGAGCGGAGAGAAGGATACGACAGAGTGATTTTGGACTGTCCGATCTGGACATGTGGAAGGTCTAGATCCCATCGGAGGATCGCAATCGGGGGTGGCAAGAAAATGCACTGATTAAAAAATGCGATGCGATTAAGTGTTGGTCGTCGATCTAAAGATCAGACCGACGGTGGGGAGTGAATCAGAAGGTTTTGAAGTGGAGGTAAGACTTGTGGTCGAAGGGAACGAGGATTGTTGGATCATGGAAAAGCGGGGAGGAGATCAATGACGGACAACCAATCAGGGATCAGCAATCGAGGGTGGTAAATAAACGCGCCCAATGAAAAGTTGCGATGCGATCGACACCGGCCGTTGATCTGAGGATCAGATCAATGGCGAGGAATGAATCAGAAGGAAAGGTGATCGAGGGGACAAACAAATGTATGTGATTGAAACTTTGGGATGCGATTTTGCACGGGTCGTTGATCAGCCTTAGATCAACGGTCAATATCTTTTCAATTTTGCACAGGTGGAAACCCTTTAATACTTGTGAAAACCTAGAGTTTTTTATAAAATTCAAAGGTCTATGGTATGGGAAGGATGTATATATATTAAGGGGATAGGCAACCGATGGCGGGGCCTTTGATTATATAGAATGTGAAGGGCCCGGGGCTTTATATGAAAAGGGCCTATCGCAATCGGAAGGTCAGGCCTTCGTCTTTTTGATCTAGCCATTTTGAAAGTTTGCGAGGCGATTCAGTGCTTGGGACTTTTAACCTTGGTCCCGGGCATAAGTCGTATGAGTAAAGCGGGGGAGGGAAGAGTTTATACAATGAAGGGCCAATCATAATGGGAACTTCGGGCCCAGACTTTCAATCAACCCATTGAATTTTTTTGATGTGATAAGGGATTTCGGCCTTTGTGATTGGTTTTACAAAGAAAACAAAGGACCAAGGTCTATGGATATGGGAATTAATCGCATCGTAATTTTTGATGCGGCCTTTTCAATCAACCCATTTGGATTTCTCCGATGCGATTGCACAATTGGGTGTTTTCAATCTAACCATTTTTATATTTAAGACGTGACTTTAGCACATTAGATTAAAACTTTGGGAAAATGGGTTTTATGACTTTACAAAAGAAAAACATTGATCGAAGATGGTTTATACAATGATTTAAGCGCCGAATGTGGGCTTTATGGTTATATGGAATGGTAATAAGATCGGGGTTTTTTTTATACAAAGGCTAATCGCATCAGAGTTTTTGTAATGGCACAAAGACATGCACACTTAGACATTTGCGATGCGATAAGAACCGAAAAAGGGTTAGCGCTTGGTTCCAGCCTCAAAGCGTATGGTGGGGAAGTGGTTAGGACTTATCCCAAGGGGTCTTATGTCCATAGTAATAAAAAACTTTTTTTTATGAATTTTTTTCAGAGTTTTCAATGGATTTGGGGGTTTTGGTAAGGCTAAAAAGTGAGTTTTTAACCTTGTAAAAATGATTTTCATGAAGGGAAGAAAAGGAATCATGAAAACAAAGGAGATTTATGGATAAAAATGGGAGCAAATGAAGGTTAGTTTTGAGTGGAAGAAGGGGGAAAATGATGGTTTTTCAGTAGTCTCTTCTCATGAAATCAATAGAATTTTTGAGTATAAAATGGAAACAGTAAAGAAGTTTTGGACAGAAGCATGAGGCCTTCAAGAGTCTTCAAGAGCCAATACTTTTTGTAATAAAATTTGTTCCTTGAAGGCTCCAAAAAGTCTTAGCCACCTTTTTCTATAACAAATTTTATAGGTGGCTAAAAGTGGCTCCACTTGGGGACGGTGCCTTCTTGAAGGCATCAAGAACTTAAGACTTGCATTCTCTGGGAGGCTGACCTGTGCCTGATCCATTGGGTTGCTTTCCTTTGCTTAAATGATCTTCTTTTGAAAACATATTAGCAGCCATAAAAACAATGGTTCTTTCATCAACAAGCTCTCTACCTACCCAATCCTACTGATCTAGCATTTTTTCTTCATTAGATTGCACTTGGATTGGCAAACTCTTTTCACAAAATTTTATTCTTTTTGAAAGTAGGAAATCTAATCTATTTATACTCCTTATTTCTCCCTGAACTCAGGTTAAACTGTTGAGTTCAGATGCTTCTCTACCTAATCTACTAATCTGTTAGGATTAAACAGTCCAACAGATTTTTATTCTCTAATTTCTACAGCATAAATTTAAAAAGCATTCAAGTCAAAATTGAATAGTCTAACCTGATGCTGGTCTATGGCATAAAAGAAAAGCTGCACATAGACATTATTTTTCACAAAAATAAAAATGGAAGGCTTAAGATCTGAAAATTCAAAGCACTTCCTTCCTCTTTTTACAGCTATGTTTATACTCTTATGTGAGCTATTTCTTCCTTGCTCTTTGGCTCACTTTTTGAGCTAATTAGAACCAGATTTACATCTTTTTGACTCAAGAAAATAGAACATATTTGAGTCATTTTCTCTTTGGAAACTTAGGTTCAGATTTTGATCATGTTTGAACCTTTAATTTCTATCCTAAACTATCTACTGATAAGCCAAGATTAAACAGTTTGGCAAATCCATTTCACTATCCTATCAGTAGAAAATTTAAAGCTAATTATTCACGTTTAGACAGTTTGACTAACTATAAGTGTGTTCTTAAGGAGTGGCATTTGAGCTTGCACACTTTCAGATTTGTTTCTCTTTTTTGGTATGGGGCTATAACTTTCTTTTTTTCATAAACTACCCTCTTTTCTTTCTTTCATTATTTTTTGTAGTTTTGATTTTTATAACTTTGAATGAAATGGTGGATGAAATATTTGTAATGGAAAACAGATAAAAATGCTTTCAGAGCATAACATGGATCAAGAGAAGTAATTCTTAAGCATCCTGCCATTGACAGGACCCCCAAACAATTCTTCTCCATTCAACTCCTACAAGAAAAATGCATTGTTACCAGCAGCTGAATGAATAGAGTAAGGGCCAAGCCATAAGTTGTCAAATTTTCCATGCTTTCCCTTTTCTTCCTTCCTTGAGTCCCATTTTAAAACCTTGTCGCCAACTTTGAAATTGTTGGCCTTTGTTCTTCTGTCAAAAATCTTTTTAATGTTGTCCTGTTTCTGCAATGCTTTGTTATACACCTCCTCTCTGGTTTTCTGAAGATGAATGGTTTGATTTATTCTTCTGATCATGTCATTATCTTCAGTTTGCAACTCTTGAATCAACTTCATTACTGGTAAACCAAGACTATTTGGAAAAATTGCATCAGTACCATACACAAGCTGGAAGGGTGACATGCCAATAGATTTCTTCAAAGTCAATATGTCAGCCCAAAGTGCATGAACTAGCTTTGTATGCTAAGACTTTTTATTGTCTTCCAACAATTTCTTGATTATGTTCACAAAAATCTTGTTTGAGGATTCTGCAAGTCCATTACCTTGGGGGTAATAGGCTGTGGAATGCCCCAATTTTATCTGATATCTATGACAGAATTCAACCATCCTCTTTGATCCAAATGCTGCTACATTATCAGTGATGATGTTGGTAGGACAACCAAATCTGGAGAGAATGTTAGTCTCAATGAATTTTATAATAATAGAGTCATTGGCTTGTCTACAAGGAATGGCTTCTATCCATTAAGTGAAGTAGTTTGTGGCAGTAAGAATCCATCTATGCTGGGCAGAATATGGTGGATGGATTTCTCCTATGAAGTCAAGTCCCCACTGTTGAAATGGTGCTTCAACAGTGATTGGATGCAAAGGTAGGGGAAGCAGTTTTCTTTTGCCTTCAAAAAGTTGAGATTTATGACAGGCAATGATCATTTTATGCATATCATGAAAAAGAGTAGGCCAGTAAAAACCAGCCCTCAAAATTTTGTTGGCTGTTGTCTTCCAGTATAAATGAACTCCACATTCTCCTTCATGGAATTCGTGCTTAACCTTCTTTGCATCCAACTCAGGCAAACATTTAAGTAATAGACCACTTGCATTTTTCCAATAAAGACATTTATCTATAATGCAATAGTTTACAAATTTTAACTTTAAGAATCTTGCTTTTGTTTTGTCAAACCAGGAGGTGTATTTAAATTAAGAAAAACATAAATAATATCAGCATACCAAGGAGAATTCATAACATGATCTTGAACTATAGGAGTTGAGAATCCTTCTTGGTCATCCAAAGCATCAATCATATTAATATCAAGAACTTCAAAATTTGATTTAGCCATTAATCTAGCTAGACCTTGGCCTTTGATGAGTTTAGTGGGTTTTATCTCTAAATCATACTCAAGGATAACAGTAATCCACTTACCTCTCTTACCATCTGGGTCCTGCATTAGAATGTATTTAACAACTAAGTTTGGGATGAAGGCAATGATGTGTGAGTGAAGGATGTACACCCTGAAGTCTTTCAAAGCTTTAACCAAAGCAAAATCTTGCTTCTCCATAATGTTATACTTCAAAGGGGCATCCCTCAATGCCTTACTAAAGAATGCAATAGGTTGCTCTTGTCCTTGTGGATTTTTCTGCAAAAGGACAGCAGCTATGGTATGTTCCGATGCGAATGAAAAAATATAAAAATCTTTTGAAAAATCAGGACTTATAAGAACCGGTGTTTTGGTTAACGCTTGTTTCACCAGTTCAAAAGACTTCTTTGCTTCCAAGGTCCATTTTACCCCTTGCTCCTTCTTTAACATGTTTGTGATATTCCTTAGGAGCTCAGCCAAGTTGGGGATGAACCTTCTCAAAAAGTTAATCTTTCCAATGAAAGACTGCAACTTTTTGATGTTTCGAGGATGAGAGATTTGTAATATGGCTTCAATCCTCTTTGGATCTATCTTTATACCCTCTTCAGAAATAATGTGCTAAGAAGTTAACCTTCTTGGAGACCAAATAGTGTCTTCTTAGGGTTTAAAGATATCCCAAACTTCCTGCACTTCTCGAAAACTTTTCTCAAATGTTCTAAGTGCTCTTCATCTGTTTTTGAAAACACAGTGACATCATCAAGGTATATAATGATGAAGTAGCCCAGTTCTTCCGAGAATGCTATGTCCATGGCTCTTTGAAAACTTGCTCCAGCATTCATTAAACCAAAGGGAATTTTCACATACATGAATGTGCCCCATGGTGTAGTAAAGGTTGTCTTTAATTGATCAGTAGGGTAAACTAAGATCTGATTGTACCCTGAATAGCCATACAACAAAGAAATTCTCCTAGACCCTACCACCCTTAGTAAAATATGATCCATCTTGGGTAAAGGGTAGTTGTCTTTTAATGAAGCTTTGTTTAAGTCTCTAAAGTCTATACAAAGCCCGATTTCTCCAGTTTTCTTCCTAACAGACACTAGATTAGACACCCACTCAGAGTATTTAATAGGGACAATAATACCAGCATCATAAATTTTCATAATATCCTTCTGAACCAAAGGCAACTGAACAAGATTTATTCTGCACAGTTTCTGTTTGAATGGTTTTTGGTTTTCTTTGAGGGGAATTTTGTGTTGTATTATTTCAGTGTCATAGGATTTAAGATCTTCGTAACTCCATGCAAAAACATCAGAAAATTCTTTAAACAACTCTATGTATTTGAGTTTAATGTGAGCTGGTAAAGTCTTAGACAAATTAATCATCATAGTTTTAAGTTCACTGCCTATATTTTACTCTTCCACTTCAGTCTCTATAGGTTCTAGTTTTGGTTTCTTGGCCACATCGTTAAATTCAAACAACTCTTCTAAAGGCGCTAGACCGCTTGGCAAACTTTCATCTTTAGAGTGCAGAGTTTCTAACTCCTTTGTTCCTAACTCTGCAGTCCTTTCCTTTTTGTTTTTAAGTTTTCTTGTCAGAAAATTAAAATGGACAAGCTCAGGAGACAACTCTTCTTCATCAAGAAAAATTTCTTCCTTGCAGTCTGTTTCATAGTCTGAGTCTGAACTGTTTAGTTCGAATTCATTTCTGAATTGCATGAAGTCTTCTATTTGTTTGTCATTGTCAAACACCTGCCAATACTTCTCATTATCAGGCACAGTTGGTCCAAATTTTATCTGAGCTGTGTAGTCTTTGGTGTTATATGGTGTTAAGCATGTTCTAGCTGCAAAGGCTAAATTGTAGGCCGCAATATTTCTTTTTCTTGGGACAAAAAACAGTTTGGACTCCTTGAATGTTTTCAAAAGGTCCATGACATCGTTTCGGTAGGCCCTAACTCTGGGATGATTTGTGTTATACTCCCCATTGACCTGCCTAATGACTAACTCTGAATCCCCTTGAACTTTAATTCTTTCGGCTCCTATCTTTTTCAATAAACATAAGCCTAGGAGAAGGAATTCATATTCTGCTATGTTATTGGAACACTGGAAGTTTAATTTGAAGGAAATGCATTCTATGTGGTTGTTTTTAGTGTTAGTAATCTAGACACCTGCACCAGCATTGTTTTTAGTGTAGGATCCATCAAAATATATACTCCACAGAGGACTATTCTTGGTTTCATCCTGGTGACTGTCCTCTTCAACTAATGTGCTCAAGGGTTGTTGTGGAAACTCAACACTTAGTTGTATTTTTTTTTTATTCCCCAAGATTTGCGTTCATTTGAGGGTCGTTTTATTCATTGTGAATGTTTAAAAGAAATGGACACCTAATGTGTAGCTCAAGACCTTTGTTTAGTTTTCTAATGTCTTCAAATGCAGCAAATTGTTTTGACACTCCTGTGTTGTGTTCCTCTTCCTCCCTATCGGCCATTAATCCTGTTAAAGTGACTTGTTCACTAAGTGTTTCATCATTAAACATAATAAAAGAATCAAGGCTTGTATTTACAGAATACAGGGGAGAGTTTTGTGGTCTGTCTTGACTTGTAACTGTGATTTTCATATGGGACTCCCTGTAAAGTCTTATATTCTGATTGAAAATAGGGATAGTCACATAGGTCATGTCCATTTGCATAGTCCCTTGTAACCTAGCCCCCCAAGATCGTGATAATAACATTCCACTCTTTGGGGGCACATCAGCCACAACAATATCCATGACTAAACATTTGGCTAGAATATGGGCTAAGTTAAGACAGAGGTCTTTGACTAATCCTAAACATTTTACTCTGCTGGAATCAAAGGAGTAAAGGTCTTTATACGATCTGGTGATTTCTAGACCCAGGCTCTCCATTATAGCTTTTGGCATTAAATTATGATAAGCCCCGAAATCATGCATAGTGTTGTGCAAAATTTTGTCATGAACGTTTAAACTCACATAAAATGGAGGAACAAGTCCTTCTTGATATCTACCTTTAATCTTATGACCAAAAATCAGCTCTGTTTGGTCATCATTAAGATTGATTGTGTCCTCATTTTCTTCTATTTTTAACACCTTCAAAATTTGGGTCTTATATACATGTTGGGCAGCTAACTCAGTCAAGGGAATAGAGATTTTGTTCTTTAAAATTTATTGCTCGAGGCTGAAAGGAATTTGGTTCTTTGAAGAACTTGTCTCAGCTTTATTAGCTGCTAGTCTATCAGCAACATCAGCTTGCTGATTTGTTCTATTTACACTTGACAAAAATGTTTTCACAGGAGTACTAGCTGAAGTGTTAGTACTACTAATGTCTGCACACTGTTTTTCATTGTTTTGAGTGCCTTTCTCTTTTCCATTATCAGAATTTACAGCCACTATTTTATCCTTTTGTTTGACAATTCTAGGCTTTGTTGTAGTGTTGTTTTGTGAAGATTTGTCAGAGGTTTTGTTGTTGGGGGTTTGTTGACTGGTTTTGCTTCTGAGGTCATATTCTTTTTGAGATTCTATGATGACATTTTCTATGTCTTGATGATAATTTTCATCATCATCTCTTCTGTCATCATAAGGTGTGTATAAACCTTTTTTTCTATCATAATGAACTTCAAAGTCATCATCCTCTACCCCAAACATGTTGATATCATATTCCTCTGTTATTTCATCTGTTTCCTCAACCTCACTTACATAGTTTTGATGAAAGGGAGGAGTGATCTGCTGATCATCTTCCCTAGGTTTTTTTGGAGGTTGGTTCCTTCTAAAATTCTGATTCTGGTTCTGGTTTCTATTTTGAGGAGCAGTTTGGTTTTGGCTTGCTTGTGCTCTCTTAATTATGCTCATTTCTTTCATCATCACCTCCAACATTCTCTCCATCTTTGAATTGCAAGTAGAAGGGGTTGATTCCTCTCTAAACGATACTCTCTTTTCAGTTTTCATTCCTATTCTCTTCTCCAATAAGTTGACTTCCACAGAAAGAGCACCCTTTTGCATATCTTCAAGAGTTACAAAATCTCTCTCTCTCAGCTGATAGGTCATGTCAGAGTCAAACCCTTTAGGAAACTTGTTTAAAGCTGAGCCCTATGGAGGTTTTAGTTCTGGGGAAAGGGAATTATACACACTATTGAATCTAGTGCAATAAGCTTGCACACTTTCCCCAGTGTTTCTATGGAGGTCCTTGTAATCAGCGAGGAATTGAAGAGGGTTTTTCTTTACTTCCCATTTGTTTAATAATTTTTGATGGAAGGCTTGGAGATCATTAATAATATGGGGGGCTAGGCCTTTGAACCATTTTCTTACTTCTCCCCCTAAGCTCTGAGAAAATAACCTAAGCTTGATAGAATCATCATCAATTTCATTTATGTCAAAGTAGTCGTTCATATTATCCACATGTTGTGACGCAGTTGTAGCATTGATAGCATCATATAATGGAATTTTGGATTGATAGTCCTGTGGAAGATTGACTAATGGTGCAGGAAGGACTAAGGGAGCATACCATGTTGCCATGATATGTGGTGGAGGTGGATTTACAAGAGGTGGATTAACAAAAGGGAAAGTGGGCTGAAGTGTAGTGGTTTGAACAGTGGATGTAGGGTGAGAAAAAGTGGATGGGCCAGGAATAGACTGCTGAGTTGATCTTGGATGAGAGACACCTAGGTTGTGAAGGAAATGCAAATTAGGAGGTGTTGTTTCTCTTCTACCAGGATTTTCACTTGTTTCAGGAGATGATAGCGAAGAATCAGAATCTAACTGATCTAAATAACCAAGAGACCTAGTTCTAAATGGATTTACTAAGTCAGCTTGTGATTGTTGTAGAGCTGAAAGATTTCAAAGACTGAATTAGCTCTCAAGGGTGATCTAAAAACAGTTGACAATTTATTCTTAGGAGACTTCCTAAGGATACCTTCTGGGTTATCAACTACTTCAGGTGAATCAGGGTTGGGATAAGCTCTAGTGTGAATATTTCTAGAAGCCACTATGCTGTGTTTTTTAGACCCAAATAAACAATAAAAGTTCAACCAGGTATGACAATATTTGAAAGGTTAACTAGTCTGTTTACACAAATCTTAATCCTATAGCCTTCTAACCGAGTTTGACTAATGTTATGATGATGAGGGTTCTTCCCAGTGGAGTCTTAAGGCCTGTTCAGGATTTGTGGAGTCGCCAAGTGGAATTTTTTAGCTCTTTTCAGAGGTAAAAGGTTTTAGGGTCCACCACCATGTTTATTGAATACCAATCTGAAATATTTTTAGGTTTTTCTGAGTTATTTTTCAGTTGTGTGGTTTTTAAGAATATCCTAACTCTGTTTCAAAACTTAGCTACAGTTATGAGACCAAGACAGTGTACTCTTATGGCTAAGCCAACTGATTTTTGAAGGTTAGATAAAGTCTTATGAGAATCCTAGGGTTTGCCTAGTTTGCCACTGATTCAAATAAGTTTCATCATGATTACCATTTCTTGGTAGTGCTTGAAAAGGCTGCTTTTAACTCATGACAATTTTCTTGAATCAAGGGTTTTCTGAGGTCCTTAAAGGTACAAAAAACACCCAAGTTCCCCAACGGAGTCGCCAGAAATGTTAGGAATCTGTGATTTTAGCAGATTGGTGAGACTAAAACTGCAGAAGCAACACTATTTCAACCAAATTTGGGATTCTAGGATCTAACCCTCCTGAATCCGGAGAGGGATTTCTCCAATAAGTTCAAAGATGGATTTTTCTTTGAAGTTTGGGGTAATGATATTAGGCTAGTTATGAAGGCCAAGGGTTTTTTTAATTTTTGGATGGTTGAGCATGAATACTGTTTGAGGTGGAAACTCCTAAGTGAAAAGAGTTTCAAAGGTGAGAAGTTGCAAGTGAATAGAATAGCTAGGCTAAAAATATATATATAACACTGGTTTTTAGTCCATTGGGTTATGGAGTCATAACAGGGCTTTAATTGAGCAACAACACCAAGAGTGATCCAAGGGGAAAGTCATCTACATCACAAGATTATTGAGATTAAAATGATGGAATGGGAAAAATAAAGTGTCGGAGAGGTGGAAACTGATAATAATTTCACAAAGGATTTATAGTCAATCCAAACAAGAAAATCCTCTTAAGTAACTGTTTAAAACCAACCAAGGGCAAGGATAACCATTGATTTCTTGGGCAGGTTTGTATTAAAGTAGCTTAATTGACAAACAATCCAGTAATCCACATAATTACCTTCAGAAAGTATGAAAACATATACGAGAAGACAAAATGTAACTTAAGATCAGATAAAGTAATTTTAAATGTAGTCTGCTTTCAGTCAAAACCAAGGGAAACTTTCAAAATCTGCCTTTGGAGAATAGAATCTAGAAACAGGGAAAACCATAACTTTTCTAGTCTAACTTTAATAAGAAAATAAGGAAAATAACTTTCAAGAATAATGCTTAAAGCAAACAGTAGGACGAGGGAACTCCAGCATTCCTAACTGCTTAAACTGTATTAAATCATTCTTAAATAAACAAATTGGAGGAAAACATTAAGATAAAGCTTTTCAGTCAGAGAAGGTTACTGATATACTGTAGGTCCTGACTCTATAAATGTTGTTCTTTATCAGAGAATAGTGAACAATATGACATACATAGAAGGAAAACAATAACAAAGAAAGGGGCACTTCACCAGTGATATAGACCAGGATCCCAAGAAACAACTTGTTATTGATGTCAAACCAGTTACAGTACTCAGGTCCAATGTTTCAGTTCAGCAATCATCTTCACTATCTAGCCTAACTAATCTAACACAAACAGAGCTTCAAGGGCCAGTGAACACTATTTACAGATAGAAGTCTCAAGCTCAATTACATTAGAATGTTCAACAACCTAATCAACCAACCGTTTCTCATCTTCTACAGAAGTATTTATAGAAGAATGAGGAGATGAGACCTGATAAAAGATCTCTCAAGATAATTGATACAGATTCAAGACTTCTAGGTCTTTGAGGGGCTCGATGGAGAAGTTTACAGGTGGTCTATCTGTATTAACTGTTTTTCGTTTAAGATTAATCTCGGTGGGAGCTTTTATTGACTTTAAGGCTCTTTGTCATGCTTGGAGTAACTTTGCAGATACTTTTTAGCATTAAAGTTCCTTGCAGAAGTAACCCTCTGGCTGCGTTGAGGCGAATATCTTCATTTGATCAACAAATTCGGCCTCTGTTTTGAATGCTTTGAGGCACAGGTGGCACTTACGGTAGCTGGGGTATCAATTTGCCTCAATTGAGGCGGTGAAGGAATTTCTGATAGTTAAACACTTATGATTTTATTTAATTGTGTTTTAATCCTGGGAATTAGGCTTTTGATAATTATTCTTAGCCGTAATTCCAAAATCTGTCTTCAATCTTCTGTTCTGTTGCATTATGTCTTCAACACTGATACTCTTTAAATCGTAATTTAATTAACACAGTGTCTTGTCGATGTGCAGGGCCATGCTGGGCTGGTATGGCATCACTGCCTCATGAAGTAATGACGAGACATGGAACAAAGCCCATGAATGGTTCCCTTTGATAAATCAAAGGCATGGGAATCATCAGTCCTGGCCTTTGGCTTTCCCTTTAATATAATGGAAAAAACCATTAATCCCTGCAAAATACAAACAAAAATTATAAAATACTTCATTATTGGGGAACAATTGCTTCAGAAGGTGTGGGAGGAGCGTAGCCATTGGATGGCAGCATCCAACGGTGGAGATTAGTTAAGAGAAGGTAAAAAAGGAAAGTGGGGAGAAGGATACGACGGAGTGATTTTGGACCGTCCGATCTGGACACGTGGACGGTCCAGATCCCATCGAAGGATCGCAATCGGGGGTGCAAGCAAATGCACCGATTAAAAAATGCGATGCGATTAAGCGCTGGTCGTCGATCTAAAGATTAGATTGACGGCGGGGAGTGAATCAGAAGGTTTTGAAGCGGAGGTAAGACTTGTGGTCAGAGGGAACGAGGACCGTTGGATCACGGAAAAGCGGGGAGGAGATCAACGATGGACAACCAATTGGGGATCAGCAATCGGGGGTGGTAAATAATCACGCCCGATGAAAGTTGTGATGCGATTGGCGCCGGTCATTGATCTGAGGATCAGATCGACGACGGAGAATGAATCGGAAGGAAAGGTGATCGGGGGGACAAACAAATGTATGCGATTGAAACTTTGCGATGCGGTTGAAACTTTGGGATGCGATTTTGCGTGGGTAGTTAATCAGCCTTAGATCAACGGTCAATATCTTTTCAATTTTGCACCGGCGGAAACCCTTTAATACTTGTGAAAACCCAAATTTTTTTATAAAATGCAAAGGTTTATGGTATGGGCGGGATGTATATATATGAAAGGGATAGGTGCCCGACGACGGGGCCTTTGATTATATGGAATGTGAAGGGCCCGAGGCTTTATATGAAAAGGGACTATCCCAATTGGAAGGTCAGGCTTTCGTCTTTTTTATCTAACCATTTTGAAAGTTTGCGATGCGATTCAGTGCTTGGGACTTTTAACCTTGGTCCCGGGCATAAGTCATATGAGTAAAGTGGGGGAGGGCGGAGTTTATAAAATGAAGTGCCAATCACAATGGGAACTTCGGGCCCAGTCTTTCAATCAACCCATTGAATTTTTCCGATGAGATAAGGGCTTACGGCCTTTGTGCTTGTTTTTACAAAGAAAACAAAGGACCGGGGTCTATGGATATGGGACTTAATTGCATCGAAAGTTTTGATGCGGCCTTTTCAATCAACCCATTTGAATTTCTTCGATGCGATTGCACAATCGGGTGTTTTCAATCTAACCATTTTTATATTTAACACGTGACTTTAGCACATTAGATTAAAACTTTCGTAAAATGGGTTTTATGACTTTACAAAAGAAAAACATTAATCGGAGATGGTTTATACAGTGATTTAAGCGCCAGATTCAGGCTTTATGGTTATATGGAACGGTAATAAGATCGGGGGTTTTTAAATACAAAGGCTAATCGCATCGGAGTTTTTGTAATGGCACAAAAACATGCACACATGGATGTTTGCGATGCCGTGAGCGCAAAAAAAGGGTTAGCGCTTGGTTCCAGCCTCAAAGCCTATGGTGGGGAAGTGGTTAGGACTTAGCCCAAGGGGGCTTAAGTCCATAGTAATAAAAAACTTGTTTTTATGACTTTTTTTCAGAGTTTTCAATGGATTTGGGGGTTTCGGTAAGGCTAAAAAGTGAGTTTTTAACCTTGTAAAAAATATTTTCATGAAGGGAAGAAAAGGAATCATGAAAACAAACGATATTTATGGAGAAAAAGGGGAGAAAATGAAGGTTAGTTTTGAGTGGGAGAAGGGGGAAAATGATGGTTTTTCAGCAGTCTCTTCTCATGAAATCAACAGAATTTCTGAGTACAAAATGGAAACAGTAAAGAAGTTTTGGACAGAAGCATGAGGCCTTCAAGATGCTTCAAGAGCCAACACTTTTTAGTAATAAATTTTGTTCCTTGAAGGCTCCAAAAAGTCTTAGCCACCTTTTGCTATAACAAGTTTTATAGGTGGCTAACAGGGTCAAATCCCTTTATTTGTAAATAATAAATAAACAAATGATTTATTTATTATTTTAAGGATGTGGTTGAGTAATAATCAAATAAATAATGATTTATTTAATGATTTATGAATGATTTAGTCAAATTTAACAACGAATATTCTTTAAATAAGGTTTAAATAATTATTCCTAGAAAGTAATAAGATAAATAGTGATTTATCTAATTAATTTTCCTGTTTTGGGTTAAATATGACCAGGAATATTAATTAAAATGCTATTTAACTAATTATTGCTTGAGGAAAATTAAACAAATGTAGATTTATTTAATATTTCCTCATGGGGTTTCTTGTTTAGACCATAAAAATATTAATAAAGGTGGTTTACTAAGTTATTTTTCATAGTGAAGGCAATTTTACTTAGGGTAAAATTGGTCTTACATGGTGTACTTAGGTCCATTTAATAGTAACAAGTTAGATGAGCAAAAAATGGTGTAACATCAAGCCAACAACCACACCTTTCTTATCAGGGATAAAGCTTGATAATGGCAAAGACACACCATTTTTTGATTGCACATTGTACCGTCAGCTTGTGGGAAGTCTTCTTTATGTCACTCACTCTCGTCCTGATCTCTCATATGTCATAGGAGAAGTTTCCAGATACATGCAGTAGCCACATGAGTTACACTGGAATCATGCAAAGCACATCCTTTGATATGTACAGGGGACAATCACCTATGGGATTCAATATGTAGCCAATTTTTCTTTGAATCTCATTGGGTTCACAGATTCAGATTGGGTTGGTGAGAACATTGATCGCAAGTCCACCTCCAATTATGTACTTAGTTTTGGATCCAACCCAATTTGTTGGTCAAGCAAGAAGCAGGCTACCATTGCTTTATCATCAGCAGAGGCCAAGTATAGAGGAGAAGTCAATGCCACTATTTAGGCCATTTGGCTACAAAATTTCCTATCTGAGCCTGGGATCAGTGTCCATCGTCCAACTATCATCTGGTGCGATAATCAAAGTACGCTAAATTTTTGTAGAGATCTAGTGCAGCAACAAGGGACCAAACACATCAAGGTCCACATGCACTTCATTAGAGAACTCATTCATGATGGGATCATTGATCTTCAGTACTGTCCTGGTTCCAAGTAGACTGCTGATATCTTCACCAATAATTTCACTGAACACAAGTTTTGATTCCTGCGAGATCGTCTCGGGGTGAAGGACATGACTATGTAGCAGTTGTCTTTTATCTACTTTTGCATTATATTTTGAGGGGAGGTTTTCTTCCCACTTGGTTTTCCCTCTTTCTTCCTTTTTATGCATTTTATATGGGTACCTAAAATGTGTTAAAATATATAATTACATCCCACATGCAGAGTTAGAAAAACATTTAAGTGAATTAATTGAGTTGAGTGATAGATATATTTGGTGAGTAAGTTAGAGAGTGAGTTAATTGAGAGTTGATCAAGTTGAGTTATGTGAGAGTGTGTGCATGTTAATTAGGTTAAATACCCTTCACCAGGTTCATTGTATTTAGTGTGATTGTGATTGAGATTGAAGATTAATGGAAGAGCCACAACTCATTGTTTCATGTGTGAAATACTTGTGTTATTTATGTGTTTGAATCCTTTGCCTATCCAACGGATTGATCTTGTATTATACATCTTCCTCTTCAAATATTTGTTCAAACAAGAGGAGGGTATGTAATTTTTCAAAGGAGATTCTCTTTTAAAGGCTTGATTTTTTTTTTAAAAGTTTTCGAAAGAATTTTTTTAAAAAATTAAAAGGTGCATGGTGCATGGTATAAAGAATTCGTAAAGTTAGAAAAGGAGTGGACTTAATTAAAGGATTTTATCAAAAGTTTTTTTTAAGAAGTATTTTATAATAAGGGTTGCAAAAGTGCATGGTATAATTTATTTTTAAAGGTTGTTTTTTATTAATAAAAAACAAGGTGCATATATAATATTTTGTGGTTATTATTGGCAAGAGAATTTAGGGCTTTGCAAAGTCTGATAGTCCACAAATGATATTTTGCTATTTTGTCAAGCATGACCAGTTTTTTGGAGAAGATTGTGCATTATGGGGGCGCATATTAAAAACCATATTTTTTTTCAGGGGTGATATGGAAGATAGCCTCATGAAAGCATGCATGCAACTATGAAGGAAGTCATGGGTCACAAAGCACATCTAAAGAAGAGTAACAAAAAGGATAAAAAATAAGAGGCATAAATAGTTGTCGTGTTTAAAGAGGTTCAGGCCACAGCCGATGAACTGAGATGTCTAGAAAAAGACAAAGATTCCATAGCTTTGAGTTTCATTCAACATGTAATGGATGAAATGGTTATGTGAAAAGTAGCAAAAGCTACAACTTCCAAGGAATCATGGAAGATTCTAGAAGCAGATTTTGGTGCAAGGGGGAGTGACATCTAGCAACAAGATATGTCACATACAAATATGTCAGACGCAGATCTGAGAATAGATGAGCAAGACTCTGGGAGGACAAAAAATCTTGGTGAAACCCATTATGCAAGCATGCATATGGATGAAGAAGGTGAAACATAGATTGTAAAGAGGGAAGTTGAAGCCTGTGTATGTGAAACAGAGCTTGGTGAAACCCATTATGAAAGGGAAGTTGAAGCCTCTGCATGTGAAACAGAGCTTGGTGAAAACCATTATAGAAGCATGCATATGGATGAAGAAGGTGCAACACAGATTGCAAAGAGGGAAGTTGAAGCCTCTGTATGTGAAACAGAGCTTGAGCATATCAATTATCAATCACTCCACTGTAACGTGGATGGGGGAGAAGATGGTGAATCCCATTGTGATGAAACACATGTGGATGACGATTGCAAAGTGAAATGTGCATTGGTGAATCCAGTCGGAGCTGGTGAGTTTGGTAAAGCTGAAATTGGTAATGAACTTGACAATGAGCACATGCATGCTCGGATATCCCACCATAGGGTTGATGAACATTATTTTGGTGTTATGTGTGGTTTCCTTTTTGAAACAAGGATTGATTATGGTAATATTGCAAACGCAACAATTGATGAATCATTGAAGGTTGAAGCTACCTTTGTAGCAGCAAGATATGAAGCAGTTGGAATTTCTCATGAAGCAGTGTGCGAATAAGAAAAAATTGAGTTTGGCTTAGATAAAGCTATCAATAGAGAATAAATTTGTTTGTTGGATCCAACAATTGGATTTTTTGAAGATAAATTTGATGAAGAACCATTAGCTAGTGATGACTCATTGCACATGATGTCACAAAAAGAACATATTGATATGTTGCTATTTGGTGAGAGAAACCCGCTGGTGTTTGGAATTTAGGTGGAAGACAACATGTTTGCAGCAACAGCGGTTTGTAAAACAGTTGAAAAGAAGGCAGAGAAGGAAGAGAAAGAGGAAGAAGCTCTCACTAAAGAGCATAATAAATATGTATTTAACATTTTTTTTGAATATGCAGGTACTCATAATAGCATGGGAGCAGAAGATGAAAACAAGGTTGTTAATAAATTTTATGCAGATTTAAAGTTCATTGAAGAATGGATTCAGAAGCCAATTGAAAAAGTTGATGCGAGTATTAAAGCAGCAGCTGGAATAAAAGAATTGAAGAAAGCAACATTACCTGATGATGCATGTGAAGAGAATGATATGGAAGTTTCTGAAAACAAGGAAGAATGTAGTAAAACCATTTTTCTGCAATGGAGTCAAGAAGAGATAAGATTCTACTATCAAGAAATATGACAAAAAGACAGTCAAGGACATGAAGCGTAAGAAGCAGAGCAAAGAAGACAATTTGAAGATGTAATGTTGTGGCAGTAATCCATGTTTGAACAAATATTTGAAGAGGAAGGTGTAGAAGACAAGATTAGATTGTTTTTTAGCACAAATTCAAGACATGTCAAAGAAAAATTACAGCAGCAACAAGTGAAGCAATCCTACAACAAGAAAACATAACAAAGAATGAACCAATTTAGAGGATATAGAATTTAGAAGAAGAGAAAAATAAAATGAAAAAATGAAAAAGTTTCGAGTCATTGTAAGCCTAGCTGAGACATAAACCAGTAGGCATGTTTGAGTTGTCATAAGTTATGTTTTAGTTTAGCGGTCGTAATTAAGGGGGAGTGTTAAAATATATAATTACTTCCGGCATGCAGAGTTAGACATACAGTTAAGTGAATTAGTTGATTTGAGTGATAGATATATTTGGTGAGTGAGTTATAGAATGAGCTAATTGAGATTTGATCAAGTTGAGTTATGTGAGAGTGTGTGCATGTCAATTAGGTTAAATACCCTTCACCGGGTTCATTGTATTTAGTGTCATTGTGATTGAGATTGAAGATTAATGGAAGAGCTGCAACTCATTGTTTCATGTGTGAAATACTTGTGTTATTTATGTGTTTTAATCCTCTACCTATCCAACAAAATGGCCATGTTTCCAGGACTCATTCATTTTGCATCACACGTACCTAAGTTATGCTTAAGTGGGGGTGTTGGTGTACATGCACCTAGATTAGCTTTAGTTCAACTCTAGATATTTCATGTGATGTGCACTTGGATTAGTTAGTTAACTTACTGCTTGCATGTGGTGCATGTGCACATTAGCAGAACATAAAGCAAACTTAGCTTCAGTTAGCTTTAACTATCCATAGTTATTGCGTGTACAACTAAGCTTAACTTAGTTTCTTTTATGTATTGATTCCAAAATGAATATTGAAGAATTAATTTCATTCTTTTCTCTATTCTTGCTCACTCCTTCCTTCTCTTGCAAGTTTGTTCATTGTTTTGCAAATCTAGATCTTTGTATCTCAAAATCTTACAACTAGGCACAACATATCTTACTTTGTTTTAAATTTTTCCTATATGGTTGGGTTACCCACCATAGAAGCTTTGGTGAACAACTCTTATAAACTGTTTAGCTTCTACTTTGATTATGAAATTGTTCTTCATGTGTTTATTGACTGTGTACCCATTAATTTATATGTGAGTTAATATTTTTACTTCTATTCCACAAAAATTCTTAAATGAAGAGTGGAGTTTACTTCTAGGTTGATTTAGCTTATTCCATTGGTGTGGAAGCCTTTGAGATTGCTAATTTTACTTAATCATTTCCTATTTTAATGTGTGCTTATGCCTATATTCCTTGATTTTCATTTATTACTATAATTTCAGGAAAAATAACTTATATTCCTTGGATTCCATATTTTCTTTTATAAAATCGTCGTTCTTTATGGAGTAATTATGATATACTAGTCACTGTGCACTGACTACAACGTTGACGTAATAGTTTAATCTATTAAAAAAACTGAACTACTTAGAGGCATAGTTGTTCTACTATAACTCCGTTACTTCTTTAATTCTTTCCTGGAATGGTTTCTTGTATTATTCAAAGAATGATTTTACAATGCATCTACAAATTTAAGCCTAATTAATAGAACAAACAACCTCTAAATTTTATTTAAATTTCCATTTCTAACTTCTCATCAATAATTTACTAGTTATTAGCCACTGCTCTACTTTCTACGATTTTACCATGCAGAGACTCTTCCAACCTATTCCACATGGAATGATTGTGGTTAAGATTTGAAAATACCCTTTTTTGATGGGTATAGGATTACCCATATGTCAAAGTAGTCACAGTTAAGGAGTTCAACGCCCACTCCAATTCAGTAACTTATTATTCTATAAAAATAATAGATTTATTTCAACTACAATAGTTGTAACCAATAACCATTAATTTTCTTATTTTCTGTGATTTTACATATTTGCAATAACTATCATAAAATAAGTTAGAACAAGAAAACTCTAACTCAGAAATTCCTTTAGCCTATAAGGAATCATAGATTTGCAATAAATATCGTAAATACATTAAAACTTCCAGAATGGCTAATTATTTTCCACTTAAACTTTCTAAGTGGTAATATACTTAGATTTCACATAGATATAAAAGAATTTTTATCAATCACAACTTTACAGAATCCACGATAGCTACAGCGATTAGAGCACAGTGAAATTTTAGAGACTGATATTTTTCTCCTTATAAGGTAGATTATTGTTTCCTGGAACCCATCTAGGGAAATATATGGTAAGTTTCCATGTGATTGTTACATATATTTTTCTGTAATAATCACCTAATTTACTAAGGTGATAGCTTACATATTAGAAGGTATTTTCAAGAATCTTGTACAAATTTCTACTCTAACTACCTGATTTCGTATCGACAAAAAGAGTAAAACTAATTTGCAAATTAGTAGAAATAATTCTTCGATGGCAGTAATTTCTAATCTCAGAATATAAATAGTTAAGCTACTAATTCAGAACTCATTTAAGTAAGAATCTAACAGTACCAACATCTTTTCCTTAATTAAGTAAGAATATAACAGTACCAACATCTTTTCCTTAATTAAATAAAAATAATCTCATTGATCTATCATAGTCTTACTATGGCAACCATTACTTCTCTATGTGCACCTAAAATAAAGAAACACTCTACTAAATGTAGAAATGGTGGTAGTCCCTACAATTATTACCACCTTAACTCCATTAAAAGGAACATTAATTGCTACGACATTAATAATTAAATTCATAATAAATTTAAATAAAATCACAAAGTATACAACACAATATAAATTGGAATAAAATCATCATAGGGGTACCTGGAAATCCACATGTTCACCACCCAACCTTCACTGCTGACCTCGGAAGTCCTGCTCAGAAATCAACATACCACTTTGATCTTTACCTTAAGTATTTAATACTTTTATTTCATGATAAAGTTTCTTTTTATTGGTGTTAGAAATTAATGGAGATTAGGTATTTTGTTACGTAGTTGTGATTTTGTTTTTTTTTTTAGATATTTAGTTCCTATCATTTAGAAATCTGTTCTACCAAATGTATATATTTAATATTGGAGTTTAATGAGAAACCCAAGCGGGTGCATTTTCTTGTAGGAGCTCCTGGTGATCTGCAACTGTGAGCTCTTGTGTTGTTTGCCAATTCATGTCTTCCATGTGTAATTGTTGACATGGTATCAGAGCTTAGGAGAGCTGTGAGAATCTGCAAGTAAACTGAGTTGAGTGTGAGAGGTTGGACTTCATTTGTAGAGTGAAAAGTGCAGAGGAGAAAAGGCTCATTGTGTGAAGGCCGCAAGACTGTTGTCATGCTGCATGAGGTATGCCAAGAGCCCGAATGAAGGCCGTGAAGGCGAATTTCGTGGCTCACTTGTGTGGAGCTGCTTTCTTTGTCACAGTTGCTAATATTTTTTTTTCATCCTCCTTCCTTGCTACAGTGTGAAGCCACGAAGGCCATGTAGGACAGATCAAGGATGATCTGATCGAACCGAGGAGGAGGGCCATGAAGGCGAATTTGAAAATTGAAGCGCTTGAGTCTATTAACTAGCGTTTGGACTGTGAGCTGTTGAGAGAGCCCAACAGCAACGTGGTCGATTTCAGTGGAGGATGCAATTGACGTGGAGCCCGTAGGAAGTGGAGGGTGTAATATTTATCTCAGTTGTCTGTTATTTTCATGCTCCAAAGCAACATCGAACGCATTCACTGCATGCTCTACATACAGGAAGGCTTGGCAGCATAGAGAGGAAGCCTGACAGTGTACATAGGAAGCCCAGAAGCATTGCTGATAACTATGGCATTAAGGAGAAGTGGAGGCAACCTTGTAGCAGTGTTGCGTTGCTGCAAGAACGTGCAACAACCTATCACAGCATTTGCAGGCTCTGTGATTACGGGTGGTCAAATGCTTGAATGTTTAGCGCCTGGAGCGATTTATCAGCGCAATATTTTCTAATATTAATTGTCGTACTCCTCCAGTGTGTTAGTGGAACTGTTGAGGTTCTGAACCTGCGTGGATTTGAGCTGCTGCCGACCTATTGTAAGGTGAGAGTAGATTTGTGGATCATTATTTTGTATTTGAAATTTGAAGCATCACTCTGCTCATTTATTAAATGGTTGTGGATCTGTGGTGCACTGAGGTGTTGTGCGAGCGCAGAACCTAAATGCGTATTTATATACAGTGTTTTTTTTAAGGATCTGGAGTTGATTTATTTTTTTTAAGTTGTTGGAGTAGTATTTTTTTTGTTTTTCTCTTTCCAAGATGAATTCCCAGATGGAAGAGTATTTAAATGAAAGCAGCAAGTTGGATGGTTCCAATTACACAAATTGGAAATTTAAGCTTCATACATTGTTTGAGGGAAAAAATTCTTATAGCATTGTCACTGGCGATGAAGTCAAGCTGACTATTGAAAATGGTGGAATGAATGCAACAATTCAATATTGGGAGAAAAGGGAGATGAAGGCAAAGGTGCTACTCAAATTATCAGTTAAAGATTGCATCATCCCTCATATTCGGGATTGCAAGACGGAAAATGGCATCTAGACAGTTCTCAAAGATATGTATGAAATTAAGAACACCAATCGAACCTTGTTCCTTAGGAAGAAGATCCTCTCAATCAAGATGGAGGAGAATGAGTCTGTTTCTTCATTCTTATCCCGAATAAAGGAAGTTAAATATAAACTATTTGATATCAATCAAACCATGGCAAATGATGATATGGTGACAATTACCATGAACTACATGACAGATGACTATCAGATGTTTATAACTAGATAGAATGCAAGAGAAAAGCCTCCATGTTTTGAAGATATTACTGGGATTTTGCTACAGGAAGAGGAAAGGAAGTTGTCTCTCAAACCTCAAGATCCAGATATTGCATTCATAACAAATCTCAAGCCAAAAGGGAGAGCAATGGCTGATCAGAGGAGGGGCAACACATAAAAAAGGAAACCACAAGGTATGACCTTGCATAAACATGACTCTGCTCCTAAATGCTTTTATTTTGGTAAGATAGGCCATATTGCTAAATTTTGTCATAAGAAGAAGGAAAATCAGGAGTGGTACAAGCAGAAAATACATGCAGGTCATTTGGCAGATGCAGATGCAGATCAGAATCTGGATGTTAGATTATTTATGGATGAGGCTGACATTGCCTTAGCTACTGAGGAGGATGAATCAGATATTTGGTTCGTAGATTCTAGAGCCTCCTCGCATATGTCAGGTAAAAAGAAATGGTTCAGAAATTTTAGAGAATCCAACACTGGAGTAAAATTCTACCTTGGAGATAATAGAGGGTATGAGATCAAGGGACATGGAGATTTCCTTGTTACTCTGCCTGATGATAAGATCAGGAATATATTTGATGTGTGGTATGTTCCTGGCATTAAGAAGAACCCGATTTCTGTGTCAAATATTACAGATCAGGACCTCAAAGTAGAATTTTTAAAATCTCATTGAATTATTAAAGATTTGTTGGATCAGATGAAGCCCATTGCTACAGGTATTCGCATAGGAGGACTCTACAAACTAGATGTGAAGAGTACACCACAGAAATCCTTGATGTCATCGGACAAGTCTGCTGAAAACTTGTGGCATCAACAACTTGGGCATATCAATTTAAGTGATCTCCTTCTGCTGCAGAACAAAGGTATGGTAGATGGTGTTCCTGTTTTGAAAAAGTTGCATATTTATTGTGAAGCATGTGCATTCAGTAAACAACATAGAGATGAATTTCCTACCATTAAAGATAGAAAACAGAGGGATATACTCGAACTTGTACACACTGAATTATGTGGCCCAATGCAGACAAGATCGTTAAGTGGGGCCTATTATTTTTTAATCTTTGTTGACGAGTGTACAAGATTCACATGGGTATACTTTCTTAAACAGAAAATTCATGCTTTTGAATATTTCAAGCAATTCAGAAACATGATTGAGAAGCAAACAGGAAAGTTTATTAGGATTCTTTGATCAGATCAAGGGGGAGAATTCAAGAAAGGAGTCTTCATCAAATACTGCAATGAGCATGGGATATAGCAGCAATTTACAACACCTTACACTCCTCAGCAGAATGGAGTTACTGAGAAGAAAAATAGAGCAGTAGTGGAGTGTGCTCGCAGTATGTTGAAAGGTAAGAATATAACCAATGGTTTTTGGGCAGAAGCTGTCAATACTGCAGTGTATTTAAAGAACAGGAGTCCTACTAAAAGTCTTGAGTATAAAACTCCTTTTGAAGCATTGTTTGGCTTCAAGCCTGTAGTAAGTCATCTTAGAGTATTTGGCTATAAAGATTTTGCACATGTTCCCAAAGAGAACATAAAGAAGTTAGATTCAAAGGCCATTAAATGTACCTTCATTGGATACTGTAGTGAGTATAAGGCTTATAAATTTTTTAACAATTCTACCCACAAGGTGTTTTTCAGTAGAGATGTATTATTCCATGAATAAATTGATAATGGAAATCATGTCCAAAACTATGAAGAATAGCATGTATCCTTACTTCCAGAAGAGGAAAGTGAAACAGGAATCATTGAGCAATAGGAACAGAAGCAGGAACAACAACAGCAACAGGATAATGTGGAAGAAAACGAGTTCAGTCCACTAAGAGAAGAAAGAAGTAGAATAATTGAACCCCTATCACTCAAAATATCAAGCAAGCCAAAATAGTTACCAGCTTGATATAGGGATTGTGCGCTCATGACTAGTATGTTAAACATTGTAGAAGCTTCTAATTTTTATGAAGCTAGTAAAAGTTGTGAATGGAAGAAAGCAATGAATGAGGAATATGAATCAATCATTAATAACAATACTTGGGATCTAGTAAAGCTTCCTAATGATAAACAACCCATAGGTTTTAGATGGTTATTTAAATTGAAATTTAAAGCAGATGGGTCTATTGATAAGCATAAATCAAGGTTGGTGGCAAAGGGGTATTCCCAAATAGAAGGTATTGATTTTGTGGAAACATTTGCCCCTGTTGCAAAATTAAATACCATCAGAATGATTATTGCTTTAGCCACTAAGAATCATTGGAAAATACATCAATTAGATGTTAAATATGCTTTCTTAAATGGTGATTTCAAAGAAGAAGTATATTTATTACAACCTGAAGGGTTTGTTAAGAAGGGAGAAGAACAACTAGTATGTAGATTAAAGAAAGCTTTATATGGTTTAAAGCAGACTCCTAGATCCTAGTACGAAAAAATTGATTCTTTTTTCCTCATGCATGGTTATGAGCGAAGCAAAAATGATCCAAATTTATATACCGTGTTTAATAATGAAGGATAGATTGTGGTGATTTCTTTATATGTAGATGATTTGATAATAAGAGGAAGTGCAGAAAATCTCATTGAAGAAATCGAGGAGCAATTATCACAGAAATTTGAGATGAAGGACCTTGGAGAAATGCAATATTGTTTGGGTCTAGAAGTTTGGAGAGATTCAAGCCAAACTTTCTTGTCCCAGGGTAAGTATGCAAAGAGTCTATTGTCTGGGTTTAATATGCATGAGTGTAAGGTTTCATTTGTACCTTTACAGTAGAATAGCAAACTTCAGATGAATGATGGTTTGAAATATGCAGATGCAACATTGTAGAGACAATTGGCTGGTAGTCTTATTTATTTGACTACAACAAGACCAGATTTAGCTTATGCAGTGATTGTTTTGAGTAAGTTTATGACTCAACCCCATGACAATCATTAGCGTGCATCGAGAGGAGTATTAAGGTATCTGCAAGGAACATCAGACTTTGGTACTTTGTATTCTGACTCATTTGATGTTAAGTTGACACGTTATACAGACTCAGATTGGGCGGGAAATCTAGATGACAGAAGATCAATTACAGGTTACGCCTTCAACATTGGTTCCAAGGTCATCTCTTGGTGCCACAAGAAGCAGCATACTGTTGCTTTATCCTCAGTAGAAGCTGAATATCAAGCCATGTGTGCAGCGACATGTGAGGCAGTTTGGTTGCGTAGACTTCTCCAAGATGCAGGGGAAGAACAGACAGAAGCTACGATCATCAATTGCGACAACGAGAGTTCCATCAAACTGGCTTACAATCCCATGTTTCATAAAAACACTAAACGCATAGACACTCAATTTCATTTTGTCAGGGAGAAAGTGCAGTCCAAAGAGATTTCTGTAGAGTATTGTAATTCTTGTGATAATATGGCTGATATATTCACTAAGCCTTTGGGAAGACTGAAGTTTTATTTGTTTAGGGATACATTAGGTGTGTTTAAAAATCCCTTTATCCATTAAGGGGGAGTGTTAGAAATTAATGGAGATTAGGTATTTTGTTATGCAGTTGTGATTCTGTTTCTTTTCTTAGATATTCAGTTCCTATCATTTAGGAATCTGTTCTAACAATTGTATCTATTTAATATTGGAGTTTAATGAGAAACCCAAGCGGGTGCATTTGCTTGGGAGCTCCTGGTGATTTTCACCTGTGAGCTCCTGTGTTTTTTACCAATTCATGTCTTCCATGTGCAACTTTTGACAATTGGGGTCTTGATTTCTTGAATATTAGTATCCACTTGCCTAGACTTTTCCATAAAGTCTTGTCTTTATCTCCTGCTACATTTTTATGTTTTCTTTCAAGATTAGCACCTTTTTTCAGCTAAACAATTTAATGGATATATATTTCCATCAATTAATATTATCTAAAATTACATCTAGAATTCTTATCATGAATGAGTTATCTTATCATGAAAGAGTTATCAATTCCCATTCACCAAGGTAATTTTTATTTGGAAAAGGAGTGTGGTTTTTAGGTGTCTCATTCCAAGTACGTAGATTCCGCTTATTATTTAATATTAAATATTCATTTGCAAAATATTTTTCATGTCCTTTCCACCATGTTACCAGGTGAAATTTAATCTTACCTCATCGGTATTCTACCAATCGAGGGATATTACGTACTCCTCCCGTTTTTATGAACATGGTACTTAGTGTTTTCTCTTCAGTTATTAAAGAGCTTCTCGGATTATCCAAAATATTAAGGAACATTTGTTGACGTTTCAAATCCCAATGGGGATCCATCATTGGGACATTTAATTATTTCTCTTTAGTTGTCAAAATGTCATGAATATAAGTGGTAATTAGTTTTGTATATTCTCTAAATTTAGAATTGGAGAAATTAGATGTCAAGACAGCATTCCTACATGGAGATTTATAAGAAGAGATATATATGGACCAACCTAGAGAATGAATGAGAAAATAATGGAGAATGTGAGAAGTATGCTTTGAAATTATGGTTTTCTTAAATACTTTTGGTAAATATTGATGTTATAATAATTTGAAAATATTTTTTTTGAAGAAGCCTATAAATAGGATTATTTTTCTCCATTGTATGTTTGCTAAGCACCAAGCTGCCAACTGTTAAGTAGGTTCTCCCTGGCCATTGTGAGACGAAAATGGTTGAGCAGGCTTTCTGTATGGAACCAAGGGTTGAGCAAGGTCTCTCCGACAAACTTGGTCAAATTTTTGGCTAAATCTAATAGAATTCTATTAAGTTGGGTTTTTAGCGAGAATTAGGGTTTTCCAAGAAAAATTCTTGGTGTTTTTATGTATGTCATTGCTTTTATTTATATTTATGTTCGTGATTAATATTTATATTTATTTTTTCCTTTGAACATAAAATATGTATGAGAGTGACCGTAATGCATTTTCTTGTGTATATGGTTTTCCTGCTGTTAATTATAGGAAAAATTAAGTAAAAGGGTGGATCTTCATATGAAGGTATTGGATCAACATTGATTTGGTTATATATGCATGTGAAAATGTTGGATAAAGAAAGAACATGTCATATCTAGTGTGGATATACTGCTATTACTGCTATTAGAGAGATTCAAGCATGGGGAATCCATACAACTGTGCATGAGAGGAGATTCTGGTGTGAAGAAGCTAGATCTGTTGTGTGAAGTTTGACTGTGTCAAATCTGGTTGTAAAGAAACCAGATTAGGATATATATGGTGTGGTTCTACATATCAGAGCATATGTTGGATGCATAAATATTTTTTTTGGAGATGTGAGACAAACAAGGTTACCAGATCGGCTACGATTTGGCGGAGAAGAATCAGACAAACTTTCTTCAATCGTCCTTGGTTGAGCTCTCTAGATCATTAAAGGGTGAAAGGTGTGTGCCATCAAATCTAAAATGTCCTTAGTTAAATCTCACTTCCATCTTTGGTGAGTTAGATGGTTTTTAATTAATTAATATGAAGGTAATTGATATGTTGAATGTCGTAGATAAGGTATTCGTGGCTTGCGGGTCAGACATTCGAGTCATGTGGAGCTTTTTGTGATGGCCATGATAGAAAAAGGGCATGGCTCTTAGCACGCGAGGGGTTTCTGTTTTCTGGGATTGAGGAGGAACTGGCATGAAAAGTACCTCGTATGCATGTAATATAACCATATTTATCTTTCAATGGGCGATCAATAGGTTGGTTACCTCGGGGACTTGCAATACTTTTCGTTCCGGTTCTTTTTTTTAGGTTTGAAAAAAAAAATAAGAACAATAATAATAATTAAAATGGTATATTTCAGGAAGCCGATAATTTCTAACAGGCGCATTTGTATGACCAGAAATGGAGAAACGGAGAAAATTGAGGACGGTACATATAATAGCGGGAGGAGAAAATTGAGGACGGTACATATAATAGCGGGAAATGGAAGTGAAAATTGTCTAATATGTTGGCCGTAAGATCAGTGGAGCATAACCAGTTTCTGTAGCTGGAAGCCGAGGATTTACGGAGAAAATTTTGAAGCTTGCCAGTGATTTGGTGAGAGATCGCAAAGGACTATAATGGCATCTTCTCGCGAGTGGAATAAAAGGTAGCTGTGTGCATAAAATCCTCGATGAGTTGTACAAATTGAAAGGGACACAGCAATCCATGTGTATAATTAATTAATTGATGAACTATGTACCTGAACATAACTCCTAGAGAACTGGCGGTTACAGTGGCTGGTGACCCGGTAGATGGGTTCTTTTTACAACAATGTCAGTATGCACAGCAGTGAGAAAACCAAGGCAAGATAATGTAAGAATCAATGAACCAAGAATTATATTATTTATAATCAAGATGATATAATTAGGTATGAAGAATTCTCGAGTTCTAGGAGCTTTAGGGAAGTTAAATCCAGAAATTCCATGGATATGTTGCGAAGATGATAAAAGAGGCTCCGGAAAGATCAGTAAATAATAGATAGAAATTTAATATATAGAAATTTATCTGTTTTAAGTGGGAACTTGTTTGGGGGTGAGACTAAATAAATAAAATAAATAAAGTAAAAACATAATGTAATATTATGATTTTTTGAAGTTTCTAAAAAAAAATTGTATATATAATATATGTTAGATATTGTGTGTGTGATGAGAAGGTAAGTAGATTGGAGTTGAGGTTATGGTTGTAAGTTTTTATTTAATGAAAAAGTTATAGATTTTTCCATGTGCTTTTTCCTTGTAAGGTTTTTTATTTAAAAATTTTCTCATTTTGGTTGTGTGAATTTCTTTTAGATCATTTATCATATTTGGGTTTTGAATTGATCTATTGAATTACTATAGATATGATATTTATTTTATAAATCCACCACATTATTCATAAATCTCATATCTATCTTAAATATCTACATTGTTTTATGCATATCTGAAATTTGTGTTGCTACATAATTTGTTGGTTGTTTTAACCAAAAAAAAAATTGAAAAATTAGAATGTTGGAGAGTTTAAATCGTTTTTTTGTGGTAGAAATAGATTTTGCACCATCAAAAATCCATAAGGCACTTAGAATCTGGAAATTTGACAATTGTAACTAATATTTTCAAAAATTTCTGCTGAATTTTTTTATAATCTTCCCAAAATTTCTATTATTTTCATAGCTATTATGTGGATTTTTTAGATTAAGATTTAAAGTTTTAAAAATAAATTTTCATTTTTTGTCCCATGGTATAAACAAATACAGGGTACTACCCCTCTGGGACAAAATAAATGAAGTACGAACAGTGAACTCGATGTCTCCGAGTTTGTTACACAACAATTTGTCACCGTCCCTGCCATTCCCCATCCCACACATTGGAGGGCTCATTCCGTGACCTGTGAGCAGAGACAAGACTTGAAAATACTTTCATGACATCCCTCTGAACAAGAGCTTTCATTGCCCTGAAGACATCTCCTTGCAAAACCCTAAAAATAGCTCTTTTTCCATTGGCGTAGTTCCACAGTTTAACCCTCACGCCAAGGGGGCAAATCCTCCAAAGAGGGCGCGCCAATTGGCGCTCTGTCATAGAGCCGCACCCGCGCCAACCATATTAAGAGGTGTTTTTTAAAAATAAATGGCGGAAGTTTCATCCTAACAAATTCCTGGACTGATATCTATCTTGAGTTGGGAGGTTTGGCTACGGATTTCCATAGAGAGGAAGTGGTTTGCCACCTTTCATGGAAGCTGTTGGGAAAAATACTGAGAGGGGGGGGTGAATCAGTATTTACTGCATATTCAAAACTTTTACTTTTTCTTGTTTCTAAAACGCATACGCGACTTTCCTGAAACAGACTCGCGTATATACACGGATACCCTTTATGAAACTAGCGTATACACAGATATCTAATTATGTCATTAGATCTTTACTTGAATCATTCCATCATTCATTCATCAAATGTTTAATAAACAATAAACATGTGCAGTAAGAATAGAGTAAACCATCACACAAAGCATCACATATGAACACCAGAATTTTAGGTGGAAACCCAAGTCGGGAGAAAACCACCGCTGCAGTTGCTCAGCCTTCAATATTTTATTATAGAGAAAACATCTTGGCATGTGTCTTGACGGCAGACTTGACCCGACACGCAGGCACCCTGCGCTCGATTTGGACCTCTGGAAGGGCTCCAAATTCCCCCCCCGACTCGTTTACCAGCCTCTCCTGGAAGGGAGCTACGACCCCCCGATCTCGTTTACCAGCCTCACCTGGAAGGGAGCTACAACCCCCTGACTGAAGGCTACAACCCTCAGCACCACTTTGGACCACGTTTCATCAATTTTCACACTGGATCCAACGACTTCAATAGAACAACACTTGCAGGCCACGTTTCATCATATTTTCAGACTGGACCCTTTCCATACTTTTAAGCACAAACATACATCACCAACAGATACTTATCAACACAGATCAGATAGCAGAAACACAGCAGAACAGATCAGATATTTCATACCCTTTGCTTCAGCAAACCCTAGTTTGCATACGCGCTGTCCTTTCTCTGATGTCGCGTATATACGCGCCTCCGTCCACATCAACCAGCGTATACCTTTGTATTAATTTCACTGCGCATACGTGCTTTCTCTTCAGCAAAGCTGCGTATATACGCGCTTCCTTTGCGACGAACTAGCGTATAGATCTTTAACCATTTCAGAGCTGCATACTTCTTCAGATCAGACATTCAATTCAGATTCAACCCTTTACTTCAGATAGATGTTCGCCTCATTTCAGATCTATGCACTCCATAAACAGATCTAGCAGATACAAATATATTCCAGATCTAGATTCCCTTCTTCATCATTTTCTTCATTGGTGCATAATAGATTCAGATCTATCATCAAGCCTTTACCCTTTCCATACAGATATACTTCACAGAGAAGTATTCATTCAAGCTCAGACATCTTGCTCCCACGCTTATGATTTTCACAATGAATTTCTTCTCCTTATATAGGTTTATCCTTTTTTCAATACCACGGGTTAAAGCAATACCATGAGCCTTCAATACCACGGGCCAAAGCGATACCATGAGCCTTCAATACCACGAGCCAAATCAATACCATGAGTCTTCAATACCACGGGCCCCTGTTTTTGCACTTTATGAGTACTTTTGCCCATACGCGACTTGGAACATTATTTTCCGCGTGCATACGCGACTTGCCTTAGACAGATCCGCGTATTCATAGAGACATACTCTTTTCATCATACTTTGAGCACATTCTGAATTCTTTTCTTCATTGCCTTATACAAGACATATTCTATCAAGCACAACTTCATCAAGTAAGTTGTCATCATATTCATCAAGGTGGGTTGCCATCAAGGACAACACTCTGCATCATATTGCTAATAAACATCATTTACCAAGTCCATCAGGTCAAGAATAACTTCATCGGGTGGATTGCCATCAAGGACAACACATGTCAACAATCCCATGTCTTCATCTTCATTCAGTGGGTTGCCATCAAGGACAACACTCGGCATCATATTGCCAACAATCTCCCCCTTTGGACTTGATGGCAACCACGATGGTGTTTGGTTACCAGAACAGATAGGTACATTAACAATGACACCATGTCACATTCCCCATTTTTGACACCATTCTTTCTCTTCATTCAAACACCATGTCACTCTCCCCCTTTGACATCAAGGGCAACGAGCGGATCAAAACCAACACACTCACCCCCTTTTCTCCTCATGTATAAGAAGCGTTCTGTAGATCTGATGTATACTGAAGTGACCAAGCTCCTCCTGAGTTCATGCTGAATCTTCAAACATATTTTTCAATGAAGTACATGACTCTACGATTTTCCTATCACCAATGACTCATACTTACATCAAAGATCCATCCAAGTGGATTTACATATGAGACTCAACTACCCAACTAAGTGGGTTTACAAAAATTTGACTCAGCTACCCAACCAAGTGGGTTTACAAAATTTGACTCAGCTACCCAACCAAGTGGGTTTACAAATTTTGACTAGTCCTTACATGACTGAAAATTACAATGATCTTTTCATCAAGATACAAATATGACTATTTATGACCAACACCAGAAAGACTTCAAAGAACATGTTTCAGAATCATCATAATGCCAACAAAGCATTATACTCAGCAATGTCACTTCTCCCCCTGAATCTGTGCATCCAAGCATCCTTTTCATGTGACTAAGGCTCCCCCTTAGTTTGTGCATCATGAACACTTTCATCAACAAATCATCAAAACATCTTTATCAAACACGAGAAATAGAATTGAGGCCCAGAAACACACGGAGATACAACGATATCGAGAGATACAATGACGTGCAGTACATCTTCGAAGAGAGCGACTCCAAACGAGAAAATTATCGGCAATCGATCATACACGGTTTACGTAGATGAACTCGCGTATATACGCGAGCGCGTATTCGGCTCACGTATCCACTCGTATCCAATACCATCTTCTACATTTAAGTAAATTTTTTCTTTTGACTGGCAGAGAACACTCCCAGCTTCTGTCTTAGATACTCGAACGCTTCCCTGGGCAAAGGTTTGGTAAAGATATCATCAACTTGTTCTTTGGAGGGAACATACTCCAACTTCACTGTTTGCTCAAGCACTTGTTCACGTAAGAAGTGATACTTGATGGGAATGTGCTTGGTCTTTGAATGCATAACAGGATTCTTTGAAATACTGATGGCACTTGTATTTTCACACTTAATGGGGACAGGAGGAGTACATTTGATTTGAAAATCTTGTAAGGTTTGCATCATCCAAAGGAGTTGAGTGCAACAAGATGCGACAGCCACATATTCTGCTTCTGCTGTAGATAAGGCAATAGAATTTTGCTTCTTGCTGAACCAAGATACTAACCGGGGCCCCATGTAGAATGCACCACCACTAGTGATTTTTCGATCATCAACACTTCCGGCCCAATCTGCATCAGTGTAAGCATGAAGAGTAAGATTAGCATTCTTTGGATACCATAGACCAAAGTCTTGAGTTCCTTGAAGATATTTGAATATTCTTTTAACAGCCTGAAGATGAGACTCTTTTGGATTAGCTTGGAATCGTCCAACAATCCCAACAGCATGCATAATGTCAGGTCTAGTCCCAGTGAGATAAAGTCAACTTCCTATCATCGATCTATACTCTGGTTGATTCACTGTGGGAGAATCATCATTAGAACTGAGACTGCATCCGGTTATCATTGGTGTACTTACAGGTTTGCATTCTTCCATGCCATACTTCTTCAGAATTTGCTTAAGATATTTTGCTTGAGATAAGAAAATACCATTTGCCGTTTGATGCACTTGCAAGCCAAGAAAGAATGTTAGTTCCCCAAGTAGAGACATTTCAAATTCTTGCTGCATGACAGAAGCAAATTTTTGACTCAAATATTCTTCGTTGCTCCCAAAAATGATATCATCAACATATACAACCACAATCAATAGTTTATTATTTTCAATTTTTGTGTATAAGTTGCTATCAGCAGACCCTTTTGAAAAACCTTGTTGATGAAGATATTTGTCAAGACGATAATACCAAGCCCTTGGAGCTTGTTTGAGACCATATAGAGCCTTTTTAAGTCTACAAACAAGATTTGCATAATTTCCCAAAATGAATCCTTCCGGTTGTTCTATATATACTTCTTCTTCTAGATCACCGTTAAGAAAAGCAGATTTAACATCCATTTGATAAACTTTGATTTGTTGATAACTTGAAAAGGCAAGAAACATTTTGATGGCTTCAAGTCTAGCTACAGGAGCAAAAGTTTCTTCAAAGTCTATACCTTCTTGTTGAGTATACCCTTTGCAAACCAGTCTAGCTTTGTTTCTTACAACATCCCCATTCTCATTTAACTTCTTCTTGAAAATCCATTTAGTTCCAATGACATTTTTATCATGAGGTCTTGGAACCAAATCCCAAGTGTCATTCTTTTCAATTTGAACAAGTTCTTCATCCATGGCTTGCCTCCAACATTCATATTTGCTAGCTTCATTGACATTGTGTGGTTCAATTGTGGATATGAGTGCCAAATGATTAGAAGATCCTACAAGAGTTCTCCTTGTTCGTACACCAGATTCCTTGTCACCCAAAATTCGAGATTTAGGATGATTCTTTTGAACATATCTGGATGGAGCTTTTTCAGATAGATCATCTTCAGGTTCTTCATTGGATCCACTGTCTATATCATTTCTATCTGATGTAGAAGGCCATATGTCTCTATCATCTTCTTTTGTTGTTTGTTTATCTTCTTTAGGAGCTGCAGGAGACTCATCAATAACGACATCAATACATTCAACAACCTTTTGAAGCCTTTTATTGTAACATGTGAATGCTTTGCTTGAAGATGAGTAGCCAAGAAATATCCCTTCATCTGATCTAGGTTCAAACTTGCCAAGCTTTTCATCATTATACTTGATAAAGCATTTACTTCCAAAAACCTTAAAATGCTTCACAGTGGGAGAATTGCCATACCAGAGTTCATATGGAGTTTTGTCACTATTTACCCGAACATGAGCCTTGTTGAGAATGTTAACTGCAGTATGTGCTGCTTCACTCCAGAACATGTCAGGAATATCAGAATCAGCAAGCATAGCTCTAGCCATTTGAACAATTGTTCTATTCATTCTTTTTGCTACACCATTTTGTTGTGGAGTGCCTGCTACAGAGAACTGTCTTTTAATGCCATGTTGTTCACAAAATTCAAAGAATTCATTTGATGAATATTATCCTCCTCGATCAGATCTAAGACACTTGATTTTTAGATCTAATTCATTTTCTGCCAATGCTTTGAAGTTCTGAAAATTTTCAAGTGCTTGATCTTTGTGTTTAATGAACCCAATCCAACACATTCTAGAGTAGTCATCAATAAATAAGATATAGTATTCTTCCCCATGTAATGACTTTTTCCTCATAGGTCCACATATATCAGTATGAATGAGTTCAAGAGGCTTACTTGATGATCCTTCTTTGGCATTAAATCGTACTCTGGTCTGCTTACCAAATTGACAAGATTTGCATATGGTACTTTCTGGAAGATTGACCTTGGGAAGATCACGAACAGCTTGAAGTCTGCTTGCTTTGTTGATTTGAGAGAAACTTAGATGCCCTAGCCTTCTATGCCATAGCCAATTTTCTGAAGATTTTCTCAAGTAACATTGATCTATGCCGTTTAGTACATACAGGTTGCTTGGATTTCTTTTTCCTTTTATAATGATTTTACCTGTATCAAGATCACGAACCACACATTCTTTGGAACTGAAGACCACTTCTGCTCCTTGATCACACATTTGACTAACGCTTAACAGGTTATGCCTTAATCCATCCACATACATGACATCTTTGGCCTTCACTTTTTCTTTTAGAAATGCTGACCCTTTTCCTTTAATTACAGCAGGAGTATCATTTCCAAATGTAACTTTCTTTTCCTTTTCTAGAGCATTATAAGTATGAAGTCTGCTTTTGTCACCTGTCATGTGTCTTGAGCACCCACTATCGATGTACCATTTATTTTCTTCACCTTCTGCAAATAATGCTATCCCACAATTTTCAACCGCCAGTTCTTTCTTTTTCCACACTTTAGAGCTTGAGGGAACATGTTCTTTTGGCTGGATCTTGTTCCTGCATTCAGATTCTTCATGGCCAAAGTTATTGCAATAAGTACATTCAACTTCACTTTGAAGAGGAGAAAAATTGTTATAGGTATTCTTCTTTGGTTCAGTATCCAACATTTTCTTTCTTGATTCTCTTGTCATGATGGTTTTATATGCAACACATTGAATAGCTTTATGCCCAAAATTGTGACAAGTGAAACATTGCCCATTGAAGTAGAAATTTCTGCGATCATGGAATCTTTTATTTGAATTTACCTGTTGGTTGTAGTGTCTTTGAAAGCTATCCCTGTTAGTGTTCCTTGAATTGAGATGGTCCTGCTTTCCCTGTAGAGATCCTTTATTCCCTTGCTGAGTGGCTGAATGTAGTAAACCACCTGTAGCTGCTTTTAGATAGTTTGGTGCTGAAGTTTGAGAAGATTCTCTGGTATATCCAAGACCTGTCTTTATAAGAGGAGAACGTTGTACCTTGATAATCTCATCTAAGGTTTCAGATCCTTTAGCAAATCTAAGATTCAAAGTCTTTGCTTTCTCAACTTCTTTTCTTTGACTTACCACTTCACATTCCAGTTTTTCAATATGTTTCTTTGCTTCTTCAAGCTGCTTTTCAATAGTCTCTCTGATTATCTTTTGTTCTTCTAAGAGAATTTTATAATCTTCTAAGCGTAGTTTGAGTTGATTATTTTCTTCAAGAAAATCATTTTCCTCTAGAGCATCCATAAAAGTATCCTTCTCTTCTTTTTGTTCAAATGCCATGAGAAGTCTAAGATCTTCTTCACATTCTTCCTCACTATTGGATGACCCATCACTATCTTCATTAGTATAGTAACTTTTCTTAGAGCTAGATCGGTTCTTATTCCTTCTTACTACTTCTTTTCCTTTATAAGGACATTTTGCAGCATAATGACCAACTTTTCCACACTCAAAACATTTGAAAGGAAGCTTACCTTTGAATCTTCCAGTTCCTAGTTGGAGTTTTCTTACGAAATTCGCTTCTTCTTCATCGGATATGCAGCTGGATTCTTTGACAACTTCCTTTTCTTTTCTTGCAGAAACCTTAAAAGCAGCTTCTCTGATTTGAGAAGGACCTCCTTGTCTCATTTCAAAAGCAGTCAGAATACCATGTAATTGAACAATAGTAAGAGTTTGCAGATCTTGCCTTTCTTCAATAGCGGAGACTTTAGAGTCAAATTTTGAAGTCAAGGATCTTAAGACTTTTTCCACCAGAGTAGTATCAGTTATGGTTTCACCCAAATTTCTCATTCGATTTACAACATCATCTAGACGAAGGAAGAAACTGGCAACACTTTCATCACTATGCATTTTCAAATTTTCATATTCAATTCTAAGAGTTTGGAGTTTTGCATTTTTTACCTTTGTATCTCCTTCATAGCTCAGAATGATTTTGTCCCATATTTCTTTTGCTGAATGTAGCTGCATCACTTTAGAAAATTCTGATTCGGACATGCTTCCTAATAAGACATTCACTGCTTTGGCATTGATTTCATACTTCTTCCTTTCAGCTGCATCAGTAGGAATACTTGCCGGGTATTGATAACCTTCTTCCACGATTGCCCATACATCTGCACCAAGACTTTGCAGATATGCTTTTGTACGTACCTTCCAGAATATCAAATTGCTTCCATTGAATAGAGGTGGCTTTATAGACATTACTCCTTCTTGACTTCCCATTGCGACGGATCTCCTTCAAGCGATCAAGCTTCTGCAGAAGGACCACGCTACCAATTGTTGGGAAAAATACTGAGAGGGGGGGGGGGGGTGAATCGCATTTATCGTATATTAAAAACTTTTACTTTTTCTTGTTTCTAAAACGCATACGCGACTTTCCTGAAACAGACTCGCGTATATACGCGGATACCCTTTATGAAACTAGCGTATACACAGATATCTAGTTATGTCATTAGATCTTTACTTGAATCATTCCATCATTCATTCATCAGATGTTTAATAAACAGTAAACATGTGCAGTAAGAATAGAGTAAACCATCACACAAAGCATCACATATGAACACCAGAATTTTAGGTGGAAACCCAAGTCGGGAGAAAACCACCGCTGCAGTTGCTCAGCCTTCAATATTTTATTATAGAGAAAACATCTTACAACATATGTGCTGGCGCAGACTTGACCAGCACGCAGGCACCCACCTGCGCTCGTTTACCAGCCTCTCCTGGAAGGGAGCTCCAACCCCCCTGACTCGTTTACCAGCCTCTCCTGGAAGGGAGCTACGACCCCCTGCTCTCGTTTACCAGCCTCACCTGGAAGGGAGCTACAACCCCCTGACTGAAGGCTACAACCCTCAGCACCTCTATGGACCACGTTTCATCAATTTTCACACTGGATCCAAAGCTTCCTTTAGGACACCACTTGCAAGCCACATTTCATCATATTTTCAAACTGGACCCTTTCCATACTTTTAAGCACAGTCAACCATGAAACAGATACATATAACTCACTGACAGATATCAGTAAACCAGCAGAATAGATCAGACATTTCTTACCACAGACTTCAGCAAACCCTAGTTTGCATACGTGCTTTCCTTTCACTGATGTCGCGTATATACGCGCTTCCGTTCACATAAGCCAGCGTATACCTCTGTACATATTTCATTGCGCATACGCACTTTTTCTTCAGCGAAGCCGCGTATATGCGCGCTTCCTCTGTGGCGAACTAGCGTATAGATCTTCAATTATTATAGAGTAGCATACTTCTTCAAATCAAATATTCAGTTCAGATTTACCCTTTTACTTCAGACAGATGTTCGCCTCATCTCAGATCTAAGCACTCCATAAACAGATCTAGTAGATACAAATACATTTCAGATCTAGATCCCCTTCTTCATCATTTTCTTCATTGGTGCATCATAGATTCAGATCTATCATCAAGCCTTTACCCTTTCCATACAGATATACTTCACAGAGAAGTATTCATTCAAGCTCAGACATCTTGCACCCTCACTCATGATTTGCACAATGAATTTCTTCTCCTTATATAGGTTTATCCTTTTTCAATACCACGGGTTAAAGCAATACCATGAGCCTTCAATACCACGGGCCAAAGCAATACCATGAGCCTTTAATACCATGAGCCAAATGAATACCATGAGTCTTCAATACCACGGGCCCCTGTTTTTGCACTTTATGAGTACTTTTTGCCCATACGCTACTTGGAACGTTTATTCTCGCGTGCATACGCGACTTCCCTTAGACAGATCCGCGTATGCCTTGAGACATATTCTTTTCATCATAGATCTAGCACATGCTGAAATCCTTTCTTCATTGCCTTCTGTACAAGACATATTCTATCAAGCACAACTTCATCCAGTAAGTTGCCATTATCTCCATCAAGTGGGTTGCCTTTCAAGGACAACACTCAACATCATATTGCTAACAAACATCATTTACCAAGTCCATCAAGTCAAGAATAACTTCATCAGGTGGATTTCCATTAAGGACAACACATGTCAACAGTCGCATGTCTTCATCTTCATTCAGTGGGTTGCCATCAAGGACAACACTCTGCATCATATTTCCAACAGAAGCTTCCTTGATGATAGGGCCAATCCCATAATTATAGGGATCCAAATTCCCCTTCCTCCATCTATAAAATCTTTCTCATCTCCTTTGCAAGCTAGTTCCCAAGAGCTTTCACATCCTTATGCTACAAGAGCCTTCTTGATTCCCTTAAGGCCAAATCCAAGCAAGGAGACTATTGTCAAGTATCCAGAGAGAGAGGTTTGTCCCATCCTTGACAAGCTTTATTGAGACATGCTTTGTTGACGACCCGCCAAAGGAGAGTGTCGCGTCGAAGCTATGGTTATATTATTCTTTTGACTCATTAATGATAAGTGACTATTGGTTATGGCTCCACTCTTGTTCTTGATCATGTTCATGAGTTATGTCCTCTTCGACTAAAATATAGTTGTATATACTGGATTTTATGCTTACGTTTGTGTTGTTTCTTGCATGTGCAGGTGTCCGATCAAGGAGATCGTGAGGATTGTGATTTGCCAAGGCAAAGAAACAGGAGAACTACCTCTTCTACAAACGACAGTGTTGGATTCCAGGTAAGCCTTCATCGCAAGTCGGTTTATTTGCAATTAGGAACCTGCACTGTAGCGTGTTTGACTGTTGCTAGACCCGATCTGGGCTAGCAGGGATCGCCTCTGTCCGTAGAGAGGATTTACCTATTCAACAGAGTTACATCAACTATTTGGAACCTATTAATCGATTTGCCAAAACAGTGCAGTCAAATCCTGATTAGGTAGGGTTGGTACAACATGTCTCATGCTTTGCTCCATAATATTCCAATTTCTATCTTTTATTTTGAATGAGTGATGGGTGGGTAAACTAGCAACAATGCATCCATTGAGTCATTTCAAGACATTCCATCTGTTTATGAAGCCCTTATTCCATTACTGTTTCTGAACACGACTACCAATAATCACTTTCCCGTGTTTATTTGAAAACAAAATTATTGTTGAGATTTCTAACAATAATTTGGAGAAAATATCATAAATATGACAACAATAGGACTTGTCTCTAAATTGACTCCATCTAATCCTGATGTGGATTTATTGCATCCTATTTTGTTGTGATTGAATTTATGATTCAGTTTCTACTCCCAACTATAAAATGTAAGCCCGTAGAGGTTTCTGTGCATGAGGGATGTGAGGTGAGTGGAAGAGAAGTGCAAATGAGAAACTCTGTTGTTGTATTTTCTTGTTGATGAATGAGATTTTCGATGCCTCTGTTTGGTGGACGTAGCCCAGATTGGTTGGGTGAACCACATTAAATCCTTTGTCTCATGTTTTATGCTGTGTGTTTGATTGTTTATTTAAGTTTTTCCGCTGCTTGACTCTAACAATTGGTATCGGAGCAAGTTGAATAGAGTTCTTCTTTTCTGAATATAAGCGTGGTGGCTTCCGGCGTTGCAAATTATGCGTATGCGTGGGATGGGTAAGTCAGAGAGTGGACAACATTAAGTCGATGGTTGTGAGGCTACGGTGTTGAAGGCAAAGTCGATATGTGTATGTACCTTGAAGTTAAAATGCTTATCGGTTTACTTGATGTATTCGCAGCGTGGCGGATTGATGTATTCAGTTTTATGCAGTGAATTTTTCTTATTGCAATAGATGAGCATCCGCTCAGTTTTTCACCATAATTTCAATTATATCAAAACTGGTTAGCATGAGGTGCAGGTTTAATAGCGTCGTGAGCAGGTGGAGCCACAGCAAAACCGTGAGATGATTGAAGCAGCTCCATGAGATAATCGAGCAGTCTAGTTGCTGGATTGATTTGTGAGAGGTCTACATCTATTATCTGCTCAGACTAAACATGAGATGTTTTTTGTAGCTGTGGATGTCGTTGCAGAGGTTGATGGTTTAAAGCATGTTGTTTAATGAGGTGATCTTGGTGGGTTGCATTGACAAAGCACTTACACCTGGCATGGGAACGAAATTGTGCTGAGTGTAAAAGTTGTGTTAGCATTAATAAAGAAGCCATGGGATTTCATAATGCACAGAGCCGTGGCCATGGATTGTTGTGCGTCCATTGCGTGGATCGTGGTTTTGGCTATGAACTGCCGCATGTATGGTAAGTGCCCAAGTCTTAGTTTGATTTGTTATGTGATAGAAGGGACCACATGCTAAATCATTATCTCCATGTGTCTAAAAGCTACCACTGTCGTGAAGTCCTATTGAGGATGCATAGACAAGAGTTACTACTGCACAATTTAAATAACACATTTATGGTATCCCATTATTATTAATTGCAAGTTTGAAAAAGAGAAATTTTTTTATCAAATTTTTAATTTGATTAAAAACGAAAATTAAGGATCCATAGAAGATAAACATGGAAAAAAAAAAAGTGCTCGATTTGAGATCGAGAAGTTCAATGGGAAAAACAACTTCGAGATCTGGAAAGTTAAGATGCATGATCTACTCATGCAACAAGGCGTGGCGAAGGCGCTTTTGGGAAAAGCCAAACAACCTCTCGCCATGAAAGATGATGAATCGAGTGACATAGATGACAGAGCACTGAGCGAAATTCGATTGTGTTTGGTGGATGATGTTTTATTTAACATCGTGTCAGAGAAAACTACTGGCGGTTTGTGGACAAAGCTTGAAAAGATGTACATGAAAAAATCCTTTACCAATAGAATTCTTCTGAAGAGATAGTTATACAGCTTGCGCATGAAGGAAGGTACGAAGATAACTGATCATCTGAATACCTTTAATACTCTCTTGGTGCAGTTAGAAAGTATAGAAGTAAAATTTGAATCAGAAGATAAAGTTGTAATTTTATTATGCTCTTTCCCCGAGCCATGGGATCATTTTGTTACTTCTATAAGTCTTAGTTCATCAGAAACCCTTGAACTTGATGATGTTGTTGGAGCTTTTTTATCTGAAGAAACAAGGAAAAGGTAAAATTTAGAAACCTCTACATCAAAAGCAATGATGGTTAGAGGTCGTTCTAAAGAAAGACGCTTCAGTAAGCAGAACAACTCACGGTCAAAATCAAAAGGGAAGAAGAGTAAGAAGTGTTGGTTTTGTGGAAAATCAGGACATTTGAAGAAGGACTATTGGAAGAGACAGTTGACATCCAAAGGAGACTCTTCGACAGACAAGAAAGAAGCAAACACGACAGATATAGGTTCGGCATCCGGTTCAGGTATGAGTGATGAAGTGTTATCAGCTAGTTTGTCTAATCATGATCAACACTGGTTGTTAGATTTTGGTGCGTCAAATCACATGTGCATTCATAGAGAGTGCTTTATTTTGAGATTCAACAAGATGATGAGCTTAGTGAAAAAATTTGCCTTCAATAAGTGGGCCCATAGGCTATTTTTGGCGCAAACTCTATTTTTAGACATGTTGATCATATTCTATGAGTTGCAGGATGCTATTTGTGGATGGTCGGTCAAGTTGGAAAAATATATGGACTTATGTTTTTAGATATATTGGGTAGAATCTATTTTTAGATTGCCAGTCTAAAAATAGATATGTCGAATATTATTAGCTCTTAATAATATTTGGACTCTAAACATTATCTTATTCTCTTGGAGCACTTCAGTTAAGTGAACAAATGTGGAACAACAGCTGACAGAAGGAATTACACTATTCCTGAGGGTTTACTAGAGGTAATGCATGAGGACTTCAGTTAGAACTCATGTGACAGATTTTGGTGTAGTTATAAAGGTAGTTGGTGGAGTTGTATTTAGTTTAACTCAGTTAGACTGAGTTGAGCTAGTTGTATCTAGTCTAACTGATTGATACACTAGTGAGAGTGGTGTGAATTAATTAGTTAATTAATTCACTAAATAATAACTCATTAATCAACTGTAGAATACACCGCTAACCAGAGACCATGGGCCTGGAGACCAAAGGAGGAGGTAGGCGAGGCGGAGCAAGTGTGACTATCAGTTGTGACTATAGTGATGCATTGATTGCATCCAACACTCAGTGGAGATGCCAATGAGGATTGTGCAGTGCAAGCCAGGTGGATTCGAGTTCATTCAGAGCCATTATTCAGTAGGGATTGTGCAGTAGAGGCAGGCTAGCATGTGGCAAAGATCAGTGCATGGATTTTCTAGATCGGACCTGATTAGTGTGTAGCGATTGTATTGTACTGAGAGCTTAACATGTTTCATATTTCATGTGTGCATTGCAATTGATTTAATTTCCGCATGTGATGATCAATGGTGGAATAGATTCTGTATTGTGCATGAAGTTAAAATAGTGTGTGATTAGGAGAATCTTGGATATATAACACATAAGTTATATAATTTATACATGGTATCAAAGCCGTTGATCACTGGAGAAGATTGCAATTATTGAAGCGGTTGAGTTTTGTGCTGGTGGAATTCGAATTTTCTGCAATTTTTTCTTGGTGTCGAAGTTGAGCATTCATTGAAATTTCTTTCAACAGATTGCGATTGGAGTATTCCCTTCAGGGTAGCTCGAATTATATTGCATGGAAGGACAGGATGGAGGCAGTGATGGATGATAATGGGTTGAAGAAGTTCGTAGATGCAGAAATTCCAAAACCTAATTCTAGCGATGCAGCTGCACTTGACGCTTGGCAAAAGAAGACAACAAAATGTTGAAGGATTCTGTTGGAAGGTGTGAAGGATCACATATTTTCCAGCCTTCATGGTAAATCTTCTCCATTCTTGATGTGGAAATATTTGACATACTTTTTCCAAAGCAGAAGTGACCAACGGAGGTTGGCACTTAAAGACAAGCTCAGAAAAATAAAAATAGAGAAGGGCGAAAGTATACCCAAGTACCTCACAAAGTTTGTCCAGTGCAGGGATGAGCTGGGAAGTGTGGGGGTTACTGTAGATGAAGAGGACTTGGTGAGCTTGGCTCTTCTTGGGCTTCCGAAGAGTTGGCATAGCTACGAGGACTCTATCAATGGTGAAGAGAAACTGCCAGGATAGGAGAGACTTTGGTCGGATCTTGTGCAGGAGGAGATAAGGCGGGGTACCAGGGATGGATCTTCATCGAAGAATGAAGATGAAGAAAATTGCGCTTTGGACGCCAAATCAAGGAAAGGGAAGGGAAAGAAAAATCCTTCTCAATCCGGTGTGAAAGGCAAGAAGCAGGATTTGTCCAAGGTGAAGTGCTTTGACTGTCACCAACATGAACATTACGCCACTAATTTTCCACAGAAGAAGAAAAATAAGCAGGTTGTTGGATCTGCAGCTGGAGAGGCCTTAGTCTTGCAGTTAAGCTGGATTTTTCACTGATCGCATGCTTTTTTTTAAGTGTGATGGGATCAGTGTGGTTTCTTGATAGTGGTGTGTCTTTCCATATGACTAGAGACAAATATTTTTTCAGTGATCTGGATGAGAAGGATCTTGGAGTGCACATCCAGATGGGTGATGATGGTAGATACATTGCAACTGGTATCAGGACCATTTCCTTTGAGAGGGAGTCTGGTAAACCTTCCATATTGAAGGATGTCATGCTTGTTCCAGGATTGAAGAAGAATCTTATCTCTGTGGCGATGTTGGAAGACAAGGGATATGATGTTGTCTTTAGCGAGGGAAATGTTTTCCTACGCAGTAAGGAAACTGGTGAAACTCGGAGGATAGGGGATCGATTTAAGAACCTTTATCAATTGTAGGTAGATGGCTACGTAGCAATGGCAGGCAAAGAAGAAGGAGTGGTGAGCCAAGATGAGGGCGAATTGTGGCATAGGAGATTAGGCCATCTTCACCATGGCGCTTTGAAAATTTGGCAGCAAATTTCTACCGGGCTTCCTAAGGGTACACTTGTGCAGTCAGATCAGTGCAAGGGATGTACTTTAGGAAATATTGTGAAATCCACCTTTCATGAGAAGGATAGTCACGCCACGATGATCCTTGAGAGAATTCACACAAACGTGTGTGGAACTTTCTCAGTAGCTTTGATAGCAAATCACAGGTATTATGTGATATTTTTTGATGACGTTTCTCGTAAGTACTGGATCTTATTCATGTAGAAGAAGAGCGAGACATACTCAAAGTTCTGTGAGTTCAAGGCGCTGGTTGAGAAAGAGTCAGGGAAGTAGGTGAAGACTCTAAGGAGCGATAATGATGGTGAATTCATCTCTGGAAAATTCAAATACTTTTGCACCGTAGAAGGAATTCGAAGAGAGCGCATAGCTCCTCATAACCCACAGCAGAATGGGGTCGCAGAGAGAAAGAAAAGAACGATCGTGGGTGCTGCACAAGTGATGTTGCATGATCAGGGCCTTCCCATACACTTGTGGGAAGAAGCATGCAACATTGCGGTTTATGTGCAAAATCGTTGCCCTCATAGAGTACTTGGCATGAGTACACTCGAAGAGGCGTTTTCTGGTAAGAAGCCTGATATTTCTCATTTGAAGATTTTTCGCTTACCTGTTTACATTCATGCGACGAAGGATGCCAGGAAGAAGCTGAAGCCGACCGTAGAGGTTGGGATATTTGTGGGGTACACAGAAACACCCCACAACTATCATGTGTATTTTCTAGACAGTCGAAAGACTGTTGTGCGACGAGATATCAAATTTCATGAGGAGAAAGCCATGAAGTTGTCGCTTGAGAGGGAGCTACACTTGCATGCAGATGAGGAGCTACTAGTTCCTAAGGATGAGCCTCAGGATGTGGATCAGCCACAAGAGGAGGTTCATGGAGTGGAAGAAACCACTCATGCAGCACCAAACATTAGAGGGAGAAAGCTCAATATAGAAGCTAAGCAACTGAATCTTTATGCAACACAAAATGTAGGAGCACCTACATCACAGTGCAGACAGAGATAGTCGCCTGACCTATTTATTGGATACATGGATCTAATGAGCAAGTGTATCGTGACGGAGCCATCCTCTTTCGAGGAAGCTGTGGAGGACCCTGCATGGGTAGATGCCATGATGGAAGAGTATGATTCGATTGTCAGAAACAGCGCATGGGAGATTGTCCCAAGGCCGGAAGGGAAATCAGTGGTAGGTTCGAGATGGATCTACAAAGTGAAGCAAGCTGCTGACGGGAGCGTTGAGAATTACAAGGAAAGATTTGTTGCCCGGGGCTTCTCACAGATTGAGGGGATTGACTATGAAGAAACCTTTCCACTTGTCGCAAGGTATTATTCCATATGGAGCATCCTTTCTCTCTCAGTGTAGATGGGTTGGCACATTCATCATATGGATGTGAAGACTGTGTTTCTCAACGGAGTCATTGAGGAGGAGATGTACATAGAGCAGCCTGAAGGTTTCGAAATATTCAGCAGCGAGCCGCATGTGTGCAGGCTCAAAAGAGAATTGTATGGGCTGAAACAAGCACATCGTGCTTGGTACACACGGATACACAATTTTTTCACCGGACTTGGATTCACCAAGATTGAGGCAGATCCAAACCTATACCAGATTGTGGTGGAGGGTAAGTTGTTGATCATTTTACTTTATGTATATGATTTGATACTAACATGTGATGAACTGTTGATACACTCAAGCAAGGCAGATCTTGCAAAGGAGTTTGAGATGAAGGAGTTGGGCCTCCTTCATTATTTCCTGGTGTTGAAGAGGTAAATTCCCTTTCCGGACAGAGGCGATCCCTACTAGCCCAGATCGGGTCTAGCAACAATCAAACACGCTACAATGCAGGTTCCTAATTGCAAATAAATCGACTTGTGATGAAGGCTTACTTGGAATCCAACGCTGTCATTTGTAGAAGAGGTAGTGCTCCCGTTCCTTTGCCTTGGCAGATCACAATCCTCACGATCTCCGTGATCGAACACCTGCACATGCAAGAAACAACACAAACGGAAGCATAAAATCCAGTATATACAACTATATGTCATTCGAAGAGGACATAACTCATGAACATAATCAAGAAAAAGAGTGGAACCATAACCAATAGTCGCTTATCATTAATGAGTCAAAAGAAGAATACAACCATAGCTTCGACGCAACACTCTCCTTTGGTGGGGCATCAGCAAAGCATGTCTCGATAAAGCCTGTCAAGGATGGGAAAAACCTCTCTCTCCGGATACTTGAAAATAGTATCCTTGCTTGGATTTGGCCTTAAGGGAATCAAGAAGGCTCTTGCAGCATAAGGATGTGAAAGCTCTTGGGAACTAGCTTGCAAAGGAGATGAGCAAGCTTTTATAGATGGAGGAAGGGGAATTGGGATCCCTATAATTATGGGATTGGCCCTATCATCAAGGAAGATTCCATGAGAGGTGGCAAACCACTTCCTCTCTATGGAAATCCGTAGCCAAACCTCCCAACTCAAGATAGATATTAGTCCAGGAATTTTTTGGGACGAAACTTCCGCCATTTATTTTTTAAAAACACCTCTTAATATGGTTGGCGCGAGTGCAGCTCTATGACAGAGCGCCAATTGGCATGCCCTCTTTGGAGGATTTTCCCCCTTGGCGCGAGGGCTAAACTGTGGAACCGCGCCAATGGAAAAAGAGCTATTTTTAGGGTTTTGCAGGGATATGTCTTCAGGGCAATGAAAGCTCTTGTTCAGAGGGATGTCATGAAATTATTTTCAAGTCTTGTCTCTGCTCACAGGTCACGGAATGAGCCCTCCAATGTGCGGGATGAGGAATGGCAGGGACGGTGATAAATTGCTGTGTAACAGATGCCCCCTAAAGCATGAGGCCCAAGAGAGAGAGAGGGGTGAAATGCTTTATGAGAACATGCCGACTGAAAACACCGCCATCGGAAAACCTGCGGAGTGAAGTAAAACTGATATCTCAGATACATGGTATATATGCGTGGTATGGGCGTAGCCATCCATAACAGAGTATACAATAATCGAGATCCAAGGCATGGACGCAGCCACCCGAAGAGGATCGGTAAATAGACTCAGGTATGGTCGCAGCCATCCAATCAGTGAGTCATGTAATAATAGTCCAAAAAATCGCAGCCTGGATTCCAATAGACAAAATCCAGGGTCTTGCACTCCATCTCGACCCGAACAAAGTACAAGTTCAAGCATGCGAATATGTGAGCTGAAGTCGAACATGCAAGAACATCGTCTGATTACCAGCCAATGATGAAAGATTTTAACAGACGCGAGAGGAACCACCAATAATGACAATGGCCCTCAAGGTACTATAGGTACAATCTAAGGCATGTGAATCAATGAGCTGGCATCGAACACCCGTAGAATCATTCGATCGGAGGCCAATGATGAAAACCTCACGTCGAATGCGATGAACCTGCCATTGAGGCATGCAGGCTCCAAGGTACCATAAGGGAGTCTCTAGGTCAGCTTCCTGGATAATGAGCTGAAGTCGACAGGAAGTGACCTTGATCGAAGGTGGGCCATAATTTTTCCCACATCATCGACGCGAGACAGAGGAACATAATGTCTTTGTGAATCAGGATCATATGAGAATCAGAGGAAGGTTGAAATCTGCAGAGGTCAACTTCTCTTGAACATATTGACGGCAGGAGAGTGGATTTGGCAGTATTTGAGATCAAAAGATCAGAGGTCATAGTGACGAGGCAAAGAGCAGATGAGAGGTCAAAAGGGATTATCCAAACCCATGGAGGCAAGTGAAAAACGAGATGAGATGTCCCCAGCCTGACACGAATGCAGACAAGTGCCATGTTCAAGAGTGACATACTGCTGACATGACAATGATGTTGGTTCCATTTTTCCCCACCATCCTGGCGAGTACCTCTTTATTTTTACACAAGCTTGAAGAGGATACCATATGCTTGTCATATAAGTCTGCCCTTTGGGCGAATCCATCCTAGTACATTTAACGAGCCCTAGGAAGGAGAAACTCGGAGAACATCATTTCGAATGGATCCAATGTCATCAGAGTTTAACTAGTCTGACAAAGGAAGAACTCAGCGTCTTTTCATATTTAGAGAGTTTGAAAAGACAACAGAAAAGTAAACTCCAGCGGTCCTTTTTCTTAGATAGTTCTTCGGACCCGAAAAGGTAGAAAACAATATCCGAGAAAACCTCCTAGTCGCAATAGGCTAGGGTATTCCTTTTTCGTAAATAATCTATCCCAGCCCGAAAAAGGGGTAAACTTATACTAGGTAGATGTCATTTCAAAACCATTTAACGAGTTCAAAACGTCAAGAGTCTCGGCAATCTTTTCAATTTTTAAGAGTCAGAAAAGAGCTGAAATTTGACTCCTCCAGAAGGAATGAGTGGTATAAAGGGTAGCAACTGGTTCCAGTAATGGTGGAACTGCTCAAATCAAGTAAAGGTCAAGAGGCTGGCTAACAAGACCACTCATCGTAGTGGTTCCTCAGGAACGGGTAAAACAGCCAAGTGAAGGCATATGATCGGCCAAGCAGATGGGGACAATGGAATGAGAAAACCAAGGCTCATATAGCAAAAATAGGCTAATAAAATGGCAATCAAAAGGGGTAAAATGGGGAAGGTTTCATTTTTACACAAGCTTGAAATCAGAAAACTCTGCTTGAAGTTGGTTTCATTATTACACAATCTTGAAACGGATAAACTATGCTTGAAACCGGTTTCATTTTTACACAAGCTTGAAACGGAAACAAACTATGCTTGAAAAAAAGTAACCATGCCCCCAGCATGGTGACTCAATTCGAGATACATGACCCCCAAGCTTCAATCCATATGAAAGGTAGATGGAGTGAGGGTTCAATTTACGAAATCAAGAAAAAGACTCGACTGGGATTTTACGAGATCTTGACAAAGACTCGAACTGAACAGGAACGTGTTTCATTATTTTAACGAGGTTGACACATTAAAAGAACTATCCTCAGTGCCTTGTTTCATGGTTTAAGGAGCTTGGCACAAGACAAGGAACTCTACTCCGACAACCTTGTTTCGTTTTTTAAGGAGCTTGACACAAGACAAGGAACTCTGCTCCGGACAAACCTGGTTTCATTTTTTAAGGAGCTTGACACAGGAAAAGAACCATGCTCTAACGAGCTTGTTTCATTTTTTAAGGAGCTTGACACAAGAAAACGAACTGTGCTCCGAGGAGCTTGTTTCATTTTTTAAGGAGCTTGAAACAAGAAAAAGAACTCTGCTCCAAACACCCTTGTTTCATTTTTTAAGGAGCTTGACACAAGACAAGGAACTCTGCTCCGACAACATTGTTTCATTTTTTAAGGAGCTTGACACAAGACAAGGAACTCTGCTCCAACAACCTTGTTTCATTTTTTAAGGAGCTTGACACAAGACAAGGAACTCTACTCCGACAACCTTGTTTCAATTTTTAAGGAGCTTGACACAGGAAAAGAACCATGCTCCGACCGACTTCATCATAATGAACAAGAAGTCATCACTTCCAAGAGTTGCCCGTCCGATGGAAGGAAAACATCTTGGAAGTCAGGACCCAATGCCCCAGCACCTGATGCACACTGGCACTATCACTGGGTATAGGCACAGGGTAGGTAGCCACACAGTTGACCTGCGGTGGGGCAGATACAATGGGTGGATAAAAACCAGGAAGGGATGATGGCAGGGTAGCTGCCATATCAGGACCAAAGAACGAAAGTTGATCAATGGTCACGATCCATCCTTCATGTGGAAAACAGACCACACGAAAAAGGGAGGAGACAAGCGCTCCCATGGCATAGGTGTAATCTCGCCCCAAAAGTAGATTGAAATCCAAAGGGCCTGGAACAACCATCACGTCCATATGGACGGTTTTACCTCCCAAAGTAACAGGTAACCTTGGAAGGATCCCTAAGGGTTGACTCATTCTTCTGTTAAATGCCAACAGATTCTACGTAACAGGCGCAAGCGATGGTGAGCCAAAAGCTTGCCAAGTAGTCGAGGATAGAACACTAACAGAGGAGCCCTCGTCTATAATGGTGCTGGGTACGACCAGACCAAAAGCCTATACCATGATCTTGAAAGGCACATAAGACGAAAGACGGTATCCTGAAAATCGATTCCAATCGAAGGAAGCGACCAAACTACTTGGAGGGGCTACCATCGAACCAAGATGGTCTTCCCCTGGTGTTACGGAAGAAGGAGCATCCTCCACGACTTCCATCTCGAAGGTGGGAAGGGTATCCTTTGAAACTTCCATCACGGGAGGTGAAGGAGCTTCTTCTTGAGGTACAGGGACAGGAGAATCTTTCTCCAAGTCTGAAGAATCTAAAGAAACAAGAAGAACCTGAGAGATGTGAGGTCCACTCTCGACGGAAAAGACCTGGTGTACTGCAGATGGGGCCAGTTAAACTGATCCCACGACCAATGGTTGGTCAGGAATGGATTCCTGAATGGGAATTTCCGAGGGAGCGGGATTGACCAAGGATGACTCTTGACCAATCGTAGGATCAGCTGGTAGAGGACTCAAAGAAATCCGTTTATAACCAGTCGGGAGGCATGGTGTAGAAACGGTTGCGTTGTCCAAGACTTTTTTGGCTTCATCCATATACAGAAAAAGGTGAATGGCATGGTTTCCTTCACAAAATTTGCAGGGATTGGTAATCTTACCCTACTTCTTAGGAGCCTTACCAGCAGAAGCCGAAGACGTGCCCCCAACCTGACTCCCAGAAGCCAAAGGCAACGACGGACAACCGTTGGACCATACTTCGAGCACCTTGGGGATGCCAAGGCAGTCTCGAAGAAGATGGTCTCCCGTGCACAACATGCAAGGGAACTTGACTTTCCGCGGAGGGTTGGAAGGTTTATCAAGAGACTTCTTAGGCGCAATAGCCGCAACGCTAGCCTCTCCTTTATTAGAATTCTTCTTCTTTGTCTTCTTCTTCTTCTTCTTATCCACCTGGTTACTCGAATCTAGACTTTCACCAGGCGAAGTAGAAGAGGAGGATGCAGAAACAGGAGAAGAAGGGGAGAGGTCCACCTTGGAATCAACATGATGTTGTTCAGACAGAGGAGACGGTTGAACAGTAGTCGGGACATTCGGGACCATAGAGGTTGAGAACAACCAAACAGGAAACCCAACAGTTAACCCAGGAAGGGACAATGTTGCCATATAAGGAGCACCAACATTCCCAAAAGGAGGAAAATGACTAGGATTCCCTTCAGAGGGGATTCCTTGGTTGGTGAACTCCAGAAAAGTTGCCATCAAAACAACTCAAAATCGCACACGGGCTAAAAACCAAGGCACACAATCAAACGGCCAACAAGAAAATTCTAACAGGGCGTGTGATCGTAGGTGATTTATTTTACCACATTGAAACTTAGAAACTTCACCGTTTCATGTTTTAAGAGTTGAGAAATGGATGAAAGGTGACTCTATCGCTTTCAGATTGGAAACAAGCGTGAAAGGACAAGTGCTTGATCATATTTTCAAATTTAAGGAGTCAGATAAGATAAAAAATGACTGCTCAGGAATACTAGGAAAAAGGTGTACCAAATAACTGTGAACTGCAATATACACCTTGTTTTCAAAATGAAAGAGAAATCAACCAAGGGCTTAACGTACATGCAGGCAATCTCCCCGAATGCTGTGTCTGGTGTATCACGGGTATAGGGCGGCAGACTCGGCTTCCTATGGGTAAAGGATAGAAACCTAGTGGGGTCTCCCTTTATATACGCGACGGTACGTGGAGCACAAGTCCGTACTAGTGCTATCTAAAGCCAAGAGGCGAACGACAGCTACTAGGTTTTAAGACGTCGGAACACGTCTCTAGCCTAGACCTCTAAATGTGTTTCGTTAGATTTCAATGCTGCCTTAGTGTAAATTAAATAAATTTTAAAGTTTATCTTAAATTACGATTCATTTTTCAGGCCCTAACGAATGTGATGTCTCAAAAATCTCTTAAATGAAAAACTACATGCCACAGTATATCATTCCGTTCGATGAAAGCTAGTTACAGAAGAGTTAAGAGCTTTTTACACAAACAAAATGATCGGAAGACAATCAGTGATATCTCTAATGCAACTAATGAAACTAAAAACTTTTCTTTCAAAGTGACTAATTACTAATAACACCGAAAAGATTTTAATTTGCACTAATCAATCAAAAGCAAAAGATATTTTTTTTTTATTTTCAATGTTTGAGAGCTGGATGCACTAAACAAACCAAAAACAAATGAGAAGTGATTTGGGAAATGATAATAAGAGAGCAAAAACAAGCAGATTTCACTCAATGGCACAAACAATCAGATCTCAAATCGACCAAAAGTCTCTCAAAACCAAGAAAAGTCCCAAAGACACTAATCGGCCATGTAATCTAGGCTCAAAATGAAGAAAAGCGAAATTCGAATGAAAACGAAATCAGTCACTCAAAAAGCGCAATAAAATGATGGACAACAATCAAACGAATGCAAAGAAGCAATCCCAAAGTCGACTGAACGAACGAAAACCAAGAAACCCCACGGGAGGCTCGACTCACAAAAGCACCTAGATGCCCTAGGGCTCAAATGAAAAATCAAAAGAAATAGGCAAACAACCCAAGGGTGGAGGTTACAATCAGTCAAACTAGGCTCCAGTGCACTCAAATAGCCGAAAAAACAAGGTGAAAATCACAAGTCAGTCCTAGAAAGCATAAAACACAGCAAACCGTAATAGCCCACAGGATTGGCGCGACTGTGAGCTTGAAATTAGCGCCATAAAGGCAATGGCACGGGTTATACACAAGCAACTTGCGCAAATGGGCGCAACTGTCACACTGAAAAGCGCGCCAACCGAGTTTACTATGGGAAAAAGAAAAACAAGCAATCTCAGACACAGACAAGTGATGACAAGGCTAAAAAAAATCCAAATAAACCAATCTGAAGGGCTGACCAAGTAAGCAAGGCCAAGAAATTGACCGAAAAGAGAAGACAACACTCCAAGTTGTTCAGTCCGTAAACTAAACCGAAGATTGACCGAAGCAGCGTTGATCTACTCCGCTAATGCAGAGCAAAAGCATTTCAAAGGCTATCTCACTCTACTTCAGGCTCCGTCTACAGCTTACAAATAAAACAACAAGCTGAGTCCCCAGCAGAGTCACCAAATTGTTGAAGAGGTAAATCCCCTCTGCAGACAGAGGCAATCCCTACTAGCCCAGATCGGGTCTAGCAACAATCAAATACGCTACAGTGCAGGTTCCTAATTTCAAATAAACCGACTTGCAATGAAGGCTTACCTGGAATCCAACGTTGTCGTTTGTAGAAGAGGTAGCACTCCCATTCCTTTGCCTTGGCAGATCACAATCCTCACGATCTCCGTGATCGGACACCTACACATGCAAAAAACAACACAAACGCAAGCATAAAATCTAGTATATACAACTATATGTCAGTCGAAGAGGACATAACTCATGAACATAATCAAGAACAAGAGTGGAACCATAACCAATAGTCGCTTATCATTAATGAGTCAAAAGAAGAATACAACCATAGCTTCGACGCAACACTCTCCTTTGGCGGGTCGTCAGCAAAACATGTCTCGATAAAGCCTGTCAAGGATGGGACAAGCCTCTCTCTCCGGATACTTGGCAATAGTCTCCTTGCTTGGATTTGGCCTTAGGGAATCAAGAAGGCTCTTGCAGCATAAGGATGTGAAAGCTCTTTGGAACTTGGAGATTAGCTTGAAATTGAGAGGAGCAAGATTTTATAGATGGAGGAAGGGGAGTTGGGATCCCTATAATTATGGGATTGGCCCTATCATCAAGGAATCTTCCATGAGAGGTGGCAAACCACTTCCTCTCTATGGAAATCCGTAGCCAAACCTCCCAACTCAAGATAGATATCAGTCCAGGAATTTGTTAGGACGAAACTTCCGCCATTTATTTTTAAAAAACACCTCTTAATATGGTTGGCATGGGTGCGGCTCTATGACATAGCGCCAATTGGCGCGCCCTCTTTAGAGGATTTTTCCCCTTGGCGCGAGGGCTGAACTGTGGAACCGCGCCAATGGAAAAAGAGATATTTTTAGGGTTCCTAGCAGGGAGATGTCTTTAGGGCAATGAAAGCTCATCTTCAGAGGGATGGAATGAAAGTATTTTCAAGTCTTGTCTCTGCTCACAGGTCACGGAATGAGCCCTCCAATGTGCGGGACGGGGAATGGTAGGGACGGTGACAAATTTCTGTGTAACACTCCGGATGGGAAATTTGGCAGCGGAAGGGTGGATTGTTTGTGTCTCAAGACAAGTATGCCTGGGAGATACTGGAGAAGTTCAACATGCAAGGTTGCAAGCCTATCGACACTCCTCTTCCTGGTGGTTGGAGGAAAGAGGATGCTACATCGGCAGAGGTAGTGGATGCCACTGTTTATCGACAGTTGGTTGGTTCGCTCATGTATCTAGTCAATACACGACCGAACATATGCTATGCTGTTAACCAGCTTTCACAAGCTATGGTTAAGCCTACCAAGCTCTTTTGGAAGGCAGGCAAGCATGTTCTGAGGTATCTTAGGGGCACATCGGGATATGGATTATGGTACAGATAGTCGGATGAGGTGAAGCCGTATTGCCTCTCACTGATGCATTTACAGAGCCCAATGGATGTAAAGAGTACATCTAGAGGATTTTCAATATCGGTTCTGTCAGCGCTTCTTTGGCATGAAGAAAAAAAGATCCTGGCACTGGGCCCAAACAGAGAGCCGAGTACATGGCAAATAAGTTTGGTCGCATGCGAGGCTATCCGGATGAGAAGATCCACAAGTGTTGTTCAGTTCACACTTAGATCCTACAATGATATATTTTGATAATCAGAGTTGCATCAAACTCTCGGTTAATACAATATTTCATGATATATATAAACACATTGACATTTGATATCATCATATCAGAGATTTTGTGCAGCAGAAGATCATGTTACTTTCTTACATTCCTACGGAGGATCAGGATGCTAATATCTTGACGAAGGCGCTCACCAGGAGAAAATTTGAATACCACAGAGGCATGATCGGGGTGGAAGATAATCCCTATCTTGTTGAGAGGGAGTGTTGAGATTGCAACAAGATGATGAGCTTAGTGAAAAGAGTCACCTTCACTAAGTGGGGCTCAGGCTATTTTTGTCGCAAAGTCTATTTTTAGACATGTCGATCATATTGTATGAGTTGCAGGATGCTATTTTTGGATGGTTGGTCAAGTTGGAAAGATAGATGGATTTCTATTTTTAGACATATTGGGCGGAATCTATTTTTAGATTGCCAGTCTAAAAATAGATATGTCGAATATTATTAGCTCTTAATAATATTTGGACTCTAAACATTATCTTATTCTCTTGGAGCACTTCAGTTAAGTGCACAGATATGGCACAACAACTGACAGAAGGAATTACGCTATTCCTCAGGGTTTACCGGAGCTAATGCATGAGAACTTCAGTTAAAACTCATGTGACAGAGTTTGATGGAGTTATAGAGGTAGTTGGTGGAGTTGTATTCAGTTTAACTCAGTTACACTCAGTTGAGCTAGTTGTATCTAGTCTAACTGATTGATACACTAGTGAGAGTGGTGTCAATTAATTATTTAATTAATTCACTAAATAATAACTCATTAATCAACTGAAGAATACATCAGTTAACTAGAGTGCATGGACAGTTTCAGTGGAGACCAGTGGAGAGGTAGGTGAAAGAGCAAGTGTGACTATCAGTTGTGACTATAGTGATGCATTGATTGCATCAAACACTCAGTGGAGATTCCAATGAGGATTGCGCAGTGCAAGCCAGGTGGATTCAAGTTCATTCAGAGCCATTATTCAGTAGGAATTTCGCAGTAGAGGCAGGCTAGCATGTGGCAAAGATCGGTGCATGGATTTGCTAGATCAGACTTGATTAGTGTGTAGCGATTGTATTGTACTGAGAGCTTGACATGTTCAGATTTGTATGAGGATTGTTACATGATCTATATGACATATATTATATAAATATAGTTGGGGTTTTTAGCTTCAGGCTTTCCCGTTAAACAACTATGTTAATGTCTGTGAATTTTTATGGTTTCATGTGTGCATTGCAATTGATTTAATTTCCGCATGTCATGATCAATGGTGGAATAGATTCTGTATTGTGCATGAAGTTAAAATAGTGTGTGATCAGGAGAATCTTGGATATATAACACATAAGTTATATAATTTCTACAGTTCAAATCTTATAAATCAATCAATGATGGAGTGGTTTACATGGGAAATGATGTCTCATGTAATATTGTGGGAATTGGAAGCATCCAGATTAAAATGTTTGATGGGACGAATAAAATATTAACTGATGTAAGACACGTGCCTGAACTCAGAAAAAACCTTATTTCTCTAGGAGTGCTAGACACAAATGGATATAAAACATTTATTAAAGGTGGAGTAATGAAAGTTTATAAAGGAATTTTACTAGTAATGAAAGCAAATAAAGTTGGAAATATTTTTCAGTTAGAAGGAAGAATAGATTCAGATCATGCTTCTATAGTATCTGAAAAACGACAATAATTCTATTCGTCTATGGCATCAATGGTTGGGCCATATGAGTGAAAGAGGATTAAAATTTTTATCTGATCGTAAGTTACTTCCTAGTTTAAAATCTTCTAAGTTAGATTTCTGCAAACATTGTCTATATGGGAAACAAAGCAAGCTTAATTTTGAAACTGGAAAACATACTAGTAAGGGAATCCTTGATTATATCCATTCTGATGTTTGGGTCCATCTCCTACAACGTCATATGGAGGATCATCATATTTTGTATCTTTTATTGATGATTTCTCTAGAAAAGTGTGGCTCTATTTAAAGAAAAAGTCTGGTGTATTCACAATTTTCAAACAGTTTAGAGCATTAGTAGAAAACATCACTGGAATAACCATTAAATTTTTAAGAACTGACAGTGGTGGTGATTTTACTTCAAAGGAATTTGATAATTATTGCAAGGAAGCAGGGATCAAAAGACATAGAACTACTTCTTATACTCCTCAACAAAATGGAGTTGCTGAACGCATGAACATGACTCTCTTAGAGAGAGCAAGAAGTATGCTTAGTAACGCCAGTTTGCAGAAGGAATTGTGGACAGAAGTGGTTTCTACAGCTTTTTACTTAATAAATCGATCACCATCAACTGCAATAGGATGCAAAATTCCTCAAGAGGTATGGAAAGGTCATCCTTGTGATTATTCTAAATTGAAAGTTTTTGGTTGTGATGCATATGCTCTAATTCTGAAACATCAACGTTCTAAATTAGATCCTAAATAAAAAAGATATATCTTTGTTGGATATGGTAATGGGACTAAGGGATACGGGTTGTGGGATCCTACTACTCACAAGATCATCATTAATAGAGATGTTAAATTCAATGAATCTTCACTTGATAATCCAGATGTCGATGATAAATTGAAATAGGATAATGTATGTAAGTTTCAACATATTAAGTTTGAAACCAGTTCAAATACTGATGATAGTCCAGATGAACAAGTTTCAGATGCAGATCATGAACAAGTTTTAGATGCAGATCATGAACATGTTTCAGATGCAGATCATGAAGAAGTTCCTACAGATAATAATCATCAAATTGTGGAAGAGACAAAAACATATTTAAGGAGGTCCATGAGAATCAAACATCCTCCTAAAAGGTATGATGATTAGATTGCTTCAGTTGCTTTAACCGCTAATGATGATGAACCTTTGTGCTATCAGGAAGCTATAGAAGGTTCTAACAATTATCAGTGGAAAGAAGTTATGAAGGATGAGATGAAGGAATTAGACAAGAATACCACATGGGATCTAGTAGAACTTCCTAAAGACAGGAAAACTGTGGGATGTAAATGGGTTTACAAATTGAAAAAGGGTGTTGATGATAAAGAAGATAGGTACAAAGCAAGGCTAGATGTGAAAGGTTTTTCTCATAAAGCAAGAATTGACTTTCATGAGATATTTTCACCAGTTGTAAAAATTGTTTCAATTCGGATTGTGTTAGCATTAGTTTCTTTACTTGATTTAGAATTACAACAACTAGATGTTAAAACTGCATTTTTACATGGATATTTAGATGAGGATATTTACATGGAACAACCAGAAGGGTTTGTTCAAAATCGCAACAATAAATTTGTCTGCAGGCTCAAGAAATCATTATATGGTCTAAAGCAATTGCCTCGACAATGGTACAAGAAATTTAATTCTTTCATGATGAGTCAAAATTATATAATAGGAGAATATGATCATTGTGTTTACTTTAAGAAATTGAGTAATGGCATGTTCATTATCTTAGTGTTGTATGTTGACGATATGCTTTTAGCAAGCCAAAGCATAACAGAGATCAACAAGTTAAAGGCTCAGATGGCTAGGACGTTTGATATGAAAGATCTAGGAGTAGCAAGACAAATTTTGGGCATGGAGATTTTCAGAGACAGGAGCAATGGTAAGTTGTGGTTATCACAATAGAAGTATATTGAAAAAATACTCTTGAGGTTTGGTATGAACAATGTGAAACCAGTGTCAGTCCCTTTAGCTTCCCATTTTAAGCTTTCTTCAAGTTTATTTTCTAACACAAATGAAGAAAAGGAATATATGTCTCGAATTCCATATGCCAATGTAGTAGGTTGTTTGATGTATGCGATGGTTTGTACACGACCAGATATTTCACATGTAGTTGGGGTTGTCAACAGGTATATGGCAAATCCAGGGAAAGAACACTGGTTAGCAGTGAAATGGATGCTTCGGTATCCAAGAGGCACAAGTGATTATTGTATCACTTATGACAGAAGTAGTGAATTTGTTTGTGGATATGTTGATTCCAATTTTGCAGGTGATTTGGATAAGAGAAGGTCAACTTCAGGATATGTCTTTACTCTTGCAGGTGGAGCTATAAGCTGGATTTCAAAGCTACAAAACATTATTGCTTTATCCACTACTGAAGCAGAATACATAGCTGCTTCACATGCTTGCAAAGAAGCAGTTTGGTTGAAAGGTCTGTTTGGTGAGTTTGGTAGGTTGCAGGACAACTTAAAGTTATTTTGTGATAGTAAAAGTGTAATTCACTTGGCTAAAAATCTAGCCTATCATAGTAAATCAAAGTCTATCATAGTAAATCAAAGCATATACCTATCGAGTACCATTTTGTAAGACAGGTTATCACTAAACGGGGAGTCTCTCTTGAAAAAGTGCATACAAAGGAAAACTGTGAAAACATGTTCACGAAACCAGTTTTATTAGAGAAGCTACGATGGTGTCTGGCTTCTCTTGTCTTGCAGAAAAGATAAAAAATAATAATGGAGTAGGGTATCAGGCCAATTGTTGTCAAGGTGGAGATTTTTGAGATTTATAATAATAATTTGGAGAAAATCTCATAAATATGACAACAATAGGATTTGTTGCTCAATTGACTCCATCTAATCTTGTTGTGGAGTTATTGCATCCTATTTTGTTTTGATTGAATTTATGATTCAGTTTCTACTCCCAGCTATAAAATGCAAGCCCGTAGAGGTTTCTGTGCATGAGGGATGTGAGGTGAGTGGAAGAGAAGTGCAGATGAGAATCTCTGCTGTTGTATTTTCCTGTTCATGAATGAGATTGTCGATGCCTCTGTTTGGTGGACGTAACCCAGATTGGTTGGGTGAACCACGTTAAATCCTTTGTCTCATGTTTTATGCTGTGTGTTTGATTGTTTATTTAAGTTTTTCCACTGCTTGACTCTATCAATTATCATAAATTTTCCCTTTATAAAGAAAATAAGTAAATATATATCAGACACATAAAAAATTAAAAAAACTATTTCTATAATGAAATCAAATAATTTCAACACTTTTTCTTTCTTTTTTTCATTTTAACTGTATTTTGGAGCTGAGAGGTACTCCTCAACTAAGAAAGAGATGTTTTTATATTCTATCTTATCTTATTTTATTTGACTAGTAAAATTACATCAAAATAAAATTAACAATGATAATATTAATTAAAATACTTATCATATATTTATTTATTAGGAATTTGGATCCATAAATTGTATATATTTTTTTTGGGATAATCACATTAAATAATATAATGCCTACGAGTTTCAAACCAACCAGTGTGGTTCATCATCAGGACAAGATGACAAATCTGATCAATGAACGAGTTTAAGTAGATAAAAATACTAAAAATAAAATAAAATGAATTAATTAATAAATGTATATTTATTATTATTTATTTATTTATTTTTTACTTTGATTAAAATAAGGAAACTAAGAAATTTGATGAATTGATAATAGTTGCATATTATTATTATTATTATTATTAACTAATTTTATATGTTATATAATTTACATATTTATATTCTTACTTATTAAGTAAATTTAATATTTGAAATCGCAAGTTAATAGTTATTTCAATACATTGTATATAGTTATAAATACTATAATTAGAAAGACTGACCTAATTTTAATTTTAATAAAACTTTAAGTAAAAGGGGAAAATGAAGGGCGAGCAAAAAGCCCACCGAAAGGAAAAAATTAAATAAATAAATTAATTAAAATATATAATAATGAAGTGCAAGAATCCATCATCTGCTAACACTCCACCCATCATCCCTGTTTAATAGGTCTCTTTTCAATTTCTAAGGCTTCCCTTAACTTACGACGGTGGAAGTGGTCAATCCTCGCGATCACCTTAGCATCTTCAATGCAAATTTTTTCCCTCTTATCTCATCTCCTCCTCTTAACCCCCGACTTATTTATTTATTATTATTATTATTATTATTATTATTATATTTTTTAATTGATTAATTTATTTATTTATTCTTTTTTTTTCCATGGGGCTTTTCTCTAGCCCTGAATTTTCCCCTTTTATTTAAAGTTTTATTAAAATTAAAATTAGGTCAGTCTTTCTAATTATAGTATTTATAACTATATACAATGTATTGATATAACTATTAAATTAACATTTCAAATATAAAATTTACATAATAAGTAAGAAAATAAATATGTAAATTATATAACATATAAGCTTAGTTAATAATAATAATAATAATAATCATAATAATATTATTCAACTATTATCAATTCATTAAATTTTTTAGTTTCTTTATTTTAGTGAAACTAATAAAACATATAAATTACTAAATTAATAAATTCATATAATAATAATAATAATAATAAATATACATTTATTAATTAATTCATTTTAGTTTTCTTGTTTGAGTCAAACTAGCCGTTATTTACAACGGCTAGCTGGAGTGTTCGTTTTTATCTATTTAAACTGTTTCATTGATCATATTCTCATCTTGTCTTGATGATGAAGCAAATAACTGCTAGCTGGAGTGTTCCCTTTATCTATTGAAACTGGTTCATTGATCAAATTTCTCATCTTGTCCTAATGATAAACCACAGTGGCTAGTAGAATATATTTACTTATTTAATATTATTATATATTTACTTATTTACTATTACTAAGAAAATTTTTATATCAAATAATGTAATAATAAATGTGATCCAAAAATAGGTAGAAACCAATTTAATATAAAAATATCAAGAAGTATTATATAATAATACAAATAATAATGTTATAAATTTAGTTAGTTTTATGATTTTTTAAATTTTAGCAACCTGAAATATATTATGAAATAGTTTTTTTGATGTTGATTATGGATTGATGTTTATTTTGTTTATCAGCCATTTAGTTTATATAGTTGTAATAGTTTAAACAAATTTTTAAAAATTGAAACTCTCTTATGAATAATTAAAATATTTACTATGAAATAAAACAAAAAAATTCTTAAAAATTAAAATCCTCATATAGATTATGAAAATATTTCCTATAAAATAAAACAAAAAATAGGATATAAATACTTATATTATTAAATTTATAACTTTGTTTTATTGATTTGGTGATTTTTAATATTTTTTTGGTTTAACTAATATTTTAGATAAACTCTTTAAATATTACGAAGATTACTTCTCTTACCATCTTCCTTTATATTCAAGAATATGTGACTTTTGACTATGTTTACAAATTCAAAATACAAACTATGTTTGGGACCATGTGGCTTTTGACCATGTTTATAAATTCAAAATATAAACGTAGTCATATTTCCAAATAGAAACTTTTTTATAATCTATTTCCTTAAATTTGTATAAAATCAAAATTAATATAATAAAAAAATTATGGGATAGACACTTTTTACAAATTTAATATATATATATATATATATATATATATAGATTCGAACCATGGTATTGGATTTGGCACTACATTGATCTATTGTATCAATAAAAGCAAGGGACATTAAATGGGGTTTTACTTGAACATTGTGCTAAAATGAGGCAGAAACACTTGCTATACGGAAATTTAAGCAACGAGCTAAACATTATTGGTGTAAAGTCGTCTTTTGAGTTGTATTTAACAGCTAGAAAGCATCGTTGGGTGCATTGACTACGATAGACCTTTGTCAAACATTTACACAAATAAATGAACACTTATAACCAAACAAATTGATATTCTTAGCTATGAAGACTCCAACCATGGCACATGAATAATATTTTATGTGACCTGTTTTAACACTATAACAACCCATCTCTAAAGTCTCGGGAAACATCAATGAAATATTTTAGGGAACTTGATTATTAAACCCTCGAATTCAGTGGACTATTTTGACTGCAATGTCACATCTTACCAATCAGATTATTTTCCGTGTAATGTAACACTCCGTTTTATTTTTATGTTATGGTTAAAGGATTTTTATTTTTTTAAAATACATTTGAATTGGCTAGTTGAAGGATATTAACGAATATGTTTATTCGTTAGTAAAAAGGAAAACTTGAATTTTATTTTATGAATAAAATTTACATTGAGAAATGGTTTAACTCGATGCTAAAGGAATTTCAAGATTCCAGAGTAAAAGGATTAGGTGGTTTTTTTGACAGTTAACTTGCTTAAGAGGATCAAATGGAAATTCTAAGCAAGAGAAGGGGTTATGTTCAAGAAAGAAGAAAAGGGTTAACAAAAATCGTTGTGGAAAGGAAGAGTTGTCGAGAGCTGGTCTAGAACCAGTGGAGCTTTGTAACCCAAAAGGTGTGTAGGCTCGACAAAGGTCCTGAGGCCTAACTCATGTTTATAATTGCTATTTGAAAAACTATGGTGTGGAGCACAAGGGGAGCAGAGGACATGATTACCTCTCTCAAATTTGGGTGGTTCCACTAGTTAAACAAAGAATACTGAGAAAAGTATATAAATCTCTTGTTAAGTTATAATAAGTGGTAGTGGAATGCTATTTAAGTATTATAATGTTGAAATTGTTTATAAATGTTGTTAACTGGAGAAATGTACTATTAACTGTTTAATACTGACAGAGGAAGTAAATCTAGAGATAGTAAGAAAAGATACTGAAATGGTTGGGACAAAGATAAGTAAAGATACATTTTAATACTTTATTGACTGAACACTGTAAAAATGGTGTAACTTACAACTTTGTAAATACAAAGTATGTGAATACCAGATAAACCTTTCCTGTACTAGGAGAACATGGTATATTACTAAAATAACATGGTAATGTAACAACTACAGAAAATACATGACTAGAGCATCAAGACCCATGACATAAGATACTATTCCCAAGAGAAGTGTAGCTTGCAAGAACACTTTTGTATTTTATGGAATTTTAGTCAAGCACAGAGGTTTAGACCCTAGTTTCATTATAAACAAAACAAAGGCTCGGTCCTTTGGCCACCGTATTCCCTGGTATAAAGGGAAATATATTACTTTAACATAATGAAAACCAAGAACTCGAAAGTAACTATCTTATTCAGGAAAATAAGAAAGATATAAGAATCGAGAGGCTTGAAAGTTAACCGCAATAATTTAGAAAAATCATTCCAAGAATTAACAAATTATAGCATGCAATGGAGATATAATTGTATGACAGAGGATGTACTTTTCCATATCGATAGAGTCGAGTTCATGACCAACTCCAAAGAAAATAATAAATAGTATCAAGAGAATTGGACACAAATACATGTCAAAACTAGTATACGAGTGCGTGAAAAGAAATACTGAAAACTATCAATTCTAATAGGGAATAAGAGTTATACAAAAATAAATTCCCAAACGACTAAACTAAAAGAATGGGGAAAGTCTCAATGAATTAAATGTTAAACAAAACGCTGGTAGATAAAACTACATCCTTCACACGAATGAACTTGAAGCTCTGTCATGCAAATAGGAAACTTAGAGAAACAGAACTCGAAGTCATGTACAAACATAGGGGTTACCCTCAGTGACCAATCCAACATTACCAAATATTCTCTTGATGAAAGACATATGAAATTTAGGAATATAGAAGCCCCAACTCACCGGTCAACCGAGGAGGATACCACTGTAGCACTCGGGAGGACACTGAAAACTACCAGGACCCAAGATGCAGCGACATCTTGCACTATAAGTTAGGAAAATGATATCTGAGAGTAAGCTCATAACTACAATAGCAAACTCATAATAAGTTTTTTGTAGAAATTTATAATTTAAGATGAAAACAAAGATTCTTACCTATAATTGCTACTCTCAACGTTCTTAAAGGTCAAGACCCATCGTTTCCCATGATAGGAGAAGATGTAGTGAAAACAGAGGCCGAGAAATTTGGTCGTAGCAGGGTTACTATCCTGAGTAAATTCGAACAAATGTTACAATCCTGAGTAGATTCGAAAAAACATTATAATACATGTACAAAAAAATATATGGATAAAAAAAATAACAACAATGAGACTTGAGAGGAATTAACTCGCCTGTACAAATTGGGGTTTTACTCCGCTCACCGTAGATGAAAGTGAACTAGCAGCTTACTGTAAAATTTACTCACAGCCAGAACTTCGGAAGTGAAACTCATCATCGAGCTTGAGCTAGACCCTAAGTGTTTTCAAACCATGGACGGGGTCTGAGCACCCTAGATGCCGTTGGAAGAAGGACTTTGTGGGTTGGAGCTTCTTGCAGATAGGAGCCGAAAAAGAGCTGCGAGACGAATGTGCACATTGCGGAGTGTTGGGATGCGTAGTTACCCTAATATCGTCTACAACAACCTCCACTATCCAATCTAGGTGTTGTTAGATCGACGGTCAGCACAGATCTCTAAGAGTCTCGGTGGATGACAGTTGCCAACCACTTTTGCAGGTGGAATCTTACTTAAGATTATAATTTCATAAATAATTCTATAATCATGTTTTGAATATTTGTTAGACATAAACCATGACATTATCTGTTATAACCCCCTTGGGATATGCAGTTCAAATATAATAAATATCATAAATGTGAATATTTGAAACGACGTGGTAAGTAACATCACCCACTAATTGCCATGGTAGTGCCTTTTATTAAGGGTTAACATGTTATATTTAACAAAGAAGTGGCAAGTAAAATATGAAAATTCCAAATTATGATATTTCCGCCGGATTAATATTTTGTATGTACTATTAACCTTGATGCATTTTTATTTTTTCACATGGAAAGTAAAGAATTATAATAAGTTTTTCTTTCTGTAAGTGACATGTAATGTCACATCTAGGAAGCAATATTATATAAATCCCAAGATTTTATTATTTTAACTCTCTACATTGTAACCATCAATTCTATATTCTCTCTAAGATCTTGTAAAAAGTATGGATAAAAAAACCCATTAGAGAGTGCTAGACATGTCACTTAGGTGGGATGACTCAACCCGCTCAATTCTCTTCAAGAAGATATAAAGTTAGTGTATGTAACACCTCCTATGTCGACAAATTTTTTTTTCATCTAATTATAGTAATATCTCTAACTTATTATTATGTTTAGACTATTATTCATCGCATTTCGACGTATTTTTGTCACTCACAAAATTATTTACTTCACTATGTAACTATCTACTTATTTACTGGTCATGACAACATTCAATTTTCAAGAGTCAATTACACTTTTCCTTTAAGATAACATTCTTTCTCGTTATTTAATATGGAACTGATATATTAATAAGTTTCCCCTTTTTCCATTTATGAATATAATGTTCCTATTTAACTTTTAACCACCACCTTTCTTACATTTATTCTCTCCAACTAATAATGGTATTACCATGTTCTTTCCACATATGTACTTGAATACATCTACCAACTTTACTTAACACATATAAGTTTATACTCACCTTCACATGTGGTATTATTATTTGTTTGAAATTTACAAATCATTCTCTTTAACCAGCTACCATTCCTTAACCCATAATTTCATCTTAGCTTGAACTTATAGCGATGAAATCAATGTATGGAATTGAGATGAAATTTAATCCACTTTAGACTAATTATCATAATATTAGATATTACGAATGAATATTCCACTCTTCATCCTATACCCATTTGACTTATGGAACTAAAGGCTTGGTTCTTATTAAATTTTCAATTACCACTTAGGGTTTAACTCAGGGTTAAACCCTTTATAACATTTCGATCATAATTTACATAACATCCTATGATTTGTATGTACATCCTATCATACGAAATTCTCATATGCACATTTTATCGGCTTTTACACTACTATACTGACTCACTATTTTAAACCTTATTGAATGTATCTACCAACATGGATTTCAGCTCTACAACGTGGCATAACAATGGTTTATTTCCCACTATGCATTTGCGCAATGTACTATAGGGGTTTCAACTTAGTTTTTAAGAAACCTTAACAATAAATATATATGAGGCATAAATTAAAGCTATTTGGATTTTTGAGATTTGACCTTTTTACTTTGTTTAAATGTGCTAGTACTTAATTCGTATGCCTTGGATACAGAGTCCCTGCACATTTGATATGTTAGGGTATATTTTTACTCATTGCATTGTAGTTGGTCACATGGGTCTCTGACGGAACCCATTGAGCTACATTAAACTCATCCTAACCCCAATATTTGACACATGTATGCTTCAGATCAAGTCCAGGTTAGGGTTTATTGGATACATAAAAGATCTCGGTTTGGAATGTAGCTCATTTTCACTTGTTGCTTCTGGTGAATTCTTTCCACGCTGTGCCATTTTTCACTTAATTTTTCCATCATTACTTCTGAAAATCATATGGGTTGTATTCGAAATGAAGGGCATTGGTGTACTAAAGATTCTCAACATTACAGTCCAAGGCTGCTCTATTCGTTTATCTAGGTAATCATCTTTGTCCTATAGTTTTGTTCTCATCTTTATTTCTAAGGGCTGAGTTTAATTTATTCTCTAGAATTTATCAGTTAGTTTCTTTTGAATTATATCCAGGTCTTATGCCAAATTGAATGAATACACCTGCTTACTTCTTAATAGATATCTGGGAAATAGAGATAATCTTCCTTCTGGATTTCGCGTCTGTCTACGTGTCCAACCTCAGTTTCTTTGAATCCTTTTTGTTTCAAATTGTGGACGTTTTGAAAATGATTGGACTGTAGCCATTCTAATATTAATAAGACAATTTTTAGACATTGTCCTATCCTACCGTATCTCTGCCATTTTCGCTTTTATGATTTTACTTTTTTATTAGCTCATAGAGATTTTGTTTTTGTTTTGGTTAGCTTTTCTTTTATTCCAATCCCCCTGGTTTTGAGGGATGTACACTCTAGAGATTATTCGGCATAATTCCTATCTTTGGTTAGTTATAAGGAGGAATGTCATGTTTCCTATTTTACTTATTATGTTGGTTACTACTATTTATATGTCATTTCCATCTACCAATATATATTCTCACCACATTTCTTTGAAACACAGGAATGGATAAATAGCTTCCTGCTCCTCGATGCTGATCCCTATGATGGTCGACTTCAGAATTGGTAAGTTAATGAATTATTAGTTCATTGTGTGGACAGTTGACTTTTAGGATGTCTTAAACTTCCCATAATGGAAAATCTCTGTCTTGTTTCTTTTAACTGAGTACTGAATCAAACTATTCTTCCATTACTTTTCACTTAAAAATTCTTACTAAGTCTTCTTATTTGAGCTCTTTCGTTTTTTCTTCTCTTACTGAGAGATTCTCTTTTTAATATTCTATTCATGTTATTCATGTTCAGATTTCTTCTCTATTACACTTCACAATGTTTCTCAGTGTAATTAAATAAGAGTTTGATCTTAGTATACTTACTTGTGCTGATACATTTCGTTTTTGTCACCAAAATCTCAAAATTAGTTATTTTAGATTTTATGTCCAGCATGAATACTAAATTCCCTTATTTGTTGAATACAGGTAAATGTGGTGATGCCTTTTTATAAGGTACTTGACTAATTTCTTGGTTAATTAAATTTTACTTCATTTATATATCTATATAAATTTAATTTCCATTATTACTTCTGAGACTCAGTATTCCAACTTCGTCCATGTGCAGGTATGTCAATACTTCACTTACCATTTAGACTTGCTATAATTCTATTATTCCTTGTTACTAGTTTCTGATACTTGGACTCTTATTATCCAGGTGGGTTCAGATACATCTGGTTATTTTTCATATGCATCCCATGCATAAGTTGTTTTCAGATAGCCTTTACTCTTTCCTTAAAGGAACTGAATGTCCTCTGTATAAACTGTTTTATAACTAGATCTTGTTTAAACTATAAATTTTACAGATTGAAACATTCAAAAATATCTATCACATGGAATGATTCCTTAATATTGTTTGAATACTTATTATATAACTACTATCTTCTCAATGAATATTATTTTCTTTTTCAGTTTAATATTGCTGCCTGATTGTCTGAATAATTGCATGCAACCAGAATTTCCTTTCTTTCTTTATAGAGATTAGCAGTCAATGGAAACATTTTTCAGAATAGTACTATAGTGTCCTACATTTACTTTACTCTTCTGCATATATATTTATTCACCTGTATAGTCCAGCATTCTTTACTTTCGATTAAAATACTAGAATATGCTATTTTCTAATATAATTTCGCTTACAGTTCTAGTATAAGAATATCCTCTAAACATATGCATGTATAAGTTCTTCTGTTTAAGGATTTCTAGTTTTGGATTTATCTTTCTCAATACAGTACAATGCTTGTTTAACTATAAATTACATAACTTTCTTTCACTGTGCTGTACATACATTTATTTTTCATGTATATTCATTTTTGTTTATAGTTTGTTTTAAACTGAAATGTACAGTTTAGTAACTTAATAATAAATTATCTTAATAAAATATCATTTTCCTATGAGGTATCTGACCACAGATCTAAGCCTTATACCCAGTTTATAAACTCTGAGAGTTGGTCCTCGACAGAGTTATGTCTATAGAGCAACATAGAACACACTATTTTATAGTTATTTTTGTTCAATGTACATACCACTACAATTTATTTTTGACCCATCTAATTCTCCCAACATAGACACATTTCCAGATACATAAATTTGTATAGATCTAATTATTTTACTCTCAGTAACTCATAACAGAACTAATGTATAATTTAAAACAAAACAAATTATTTGTGCAAACTACTTAAGGTAGACTAGGTTCCTCCCAACCTTAGAGCTCTATCTCCACAGCTCACCCTCGAGTAGAGATCATTTTCTCCAACAATAGACAACCCATTGTCTATACTGAATCAACGTATTTATGCTTGCTTTACCCCATCTTGTTTCCCTTAACTACGTCTAGTTAAACCACGATGTTGCTTTCCAGTGTGCCTAGGCTTTCCATTTGTTTCTTCCACAAAGCTACTTTAAAGCTAGATTTTCTGCTTTCTAGCTTTATTCTACCTCTTCCCAGTAATTTCCTCTTTACTGTGGTAAATTTTTAGATTTTTATCTCCAATCTAAATTTAGTATGATATTTAATTTCTTCAAAGGATTTTTGGAAGACTAGGAAATTCTTACAACCTTATCTATCCTCATGGATTTGGTTTCCACATCTCTAATCATAAACTAGTCATTGCACATTAATTTCCATTTTATTTTATTAACTTGAAATAATAAAATAAAATCCACACAATTCTTTTCCATTGGGGTCTACTGCACCGTTTTGGAATTGTTCAAATGTCTAATAAAAGCATAGAAAATAGGGATATTACAGTGTAGAAATATGGCCACACCATTAACGGGGCAAGGAAGCATTGATGCACTTATAAATCTCGGAGATAGTACTTTGAAGTTTGAACATGAGTTTTTAATATTCAGAAAATAAGGGTAATGAAGTATTTATACACTTATGAATCTCTCCATGATACATTGGAGACGGGGTTTCGATCTTGTATTGGACTCTGCCTATAGATCATGAAATAACTAATAATGAACATTGAAATCTATCAGCAGCCATTAAACTCCACATGTACTTCAAAACTGAGGTTTTAGCAAGAGGTTTTAATCTTACATTGTACCTTAATTACACCGATAGGCGTCCTCCTATTGGAAATCACAACTTTAATCATTTTTTTAATAACAAATTCCAATCTTGAGGGTTGAAAATACAAGATGCTAAAATATTTTCGTCATTGCCACTACATCAATGGATAATATCAATGAACATAACTTGCTTACATATCTAAATCAAGTGATTAAATCTAGCTTAAATAATTTTTTTACCAAATTATAATTAAAAGTTTACCGTGCTATTAACTATTTACCATGTATGAAGATTAATGCAAATTAAATTCGCATCATTGAAGTCATGGCTTTATGAAACATCCAAAAAGTTCCTTCACAATTTGAACCACCATAAAACTATGAAACATGTCCTATAGCGAGATAACAAAACTATGAATCGTCCTGTATAGCCAAATGTTCATTGTGATTCATAATGAGTCAAAACCTGAAACAGATGTCTCTTCATGTTCTGAAAGGAGAAATGGTTCATTCCAAATTAATGATATAGAATTTGTTGTGTTTTATTTCTATTTAAGAATAGAATAATACGCCACTATGTTATATTTTATTCATATTATATAAATTTATCATGTTTAATTTCTATGTAATAATAATTGTTTTAATATTTTAATAATGATTTATTGTTTTAATAATACTTTTGATATTTTAATTATTGTACGTTACATAATGTAAGTTACAATTAAAATGATGGCCTGCAATGGAGTGCCATGGAGCACCACCATTGGAGGTGTGCGTGCCTCATGTTCCATAATCTTTATTTAATGCACTTTTGTTAATATTCTTTATGTTCCATGTTCCATATTATTTATTTAATACACTTTTGTTATTTAATACCTAGGTTCAGTGCCATATATTCGGCCTTAAAGTATCTATTAAATTGTTCCAGTCTCATAGAAAGTGGGAGATATGTAAAACTTAGGCCCTCTATGTTTTGATACTCATGCTCAATGAGACATGCAACTAGAGAATAGAAGGATGTAAAGCTTAATTGTAGATGTAAATTATAGTGCAAATTTTGGATTGAGATTATAGTCCTATTGGTTATATAACAAAATTTATTATGCCATAGATATGAGCCTTAGCACCATCGCATATTGAAATTTTAGTCGGTTAAAAATTTAATCTGCTACCTAATGGATTGAGGGATTTCAGTATATAGTGAAAATCACAATTTAAAACTCTAGACAACCATTCATAATGTGATTTGTGACCTTAGGGAAGGATGGGAATAATCTAGTTGCAAGTTTGATTCATAGTCCAGGCACACCATATATCCTTAGCACAAGTCACATATTGAGATGACAATTGATAGGGAATTTAAATATTAAAAATTCTCGTGTAAAGTTCTTATTTAGATGAACAAATAATTATTTGTTTTATTGTGTTTGAATGTTTGTTTATTAATCACTAAACCATATATTATCAATAACATATAATTATTATTAAAATATTAATATATAATTATTATTAAAAATGTCAAAAAAAATGTTAAACTTAGAACAGTTACATTAGTTAGTTAAACTTAGAGAAGAGATGGAGTAAGTTTTTACTTTTTATTTATAATTATCTCATATCTCTCTCATCTCATCATTAAATCATATCTTAACTCATTGTATTATCTATTAACAAAACTCAATACCCACCAATTAGCATGTCCACCTCTCCTCTAAAAAAAAATGTAATAATTTATTTTGGTGGAAAATTATTAATACAATACTCATATAATTAAATTCAAAACTAAATGGTAGAAATGAATCTCCTAAATCATAGAAATGAATTCCCTAAGTACCCACAAGATGCTTAGTTTCATATCGATTAGAAAAGTGAAGAAAGCGAAGCTAAGCTCTCTCTATTTGGTAAGTACCATCGAGTCAAACAAAACGTTTGATCCCAAAACCTTTTACACTGTAGGATATATGAAGTTTGACAACTACTAATGGCTTCATCCTCCAAGTTATATACCCTCTCTTTCTTCACGCGGCATCGACAAAATTATGAAATGTTTGTAAGAAAGATGTCAAATAAGGTTTAATACATATCTACATATATTTAAAATTTTATGTATAGTAAATACATATATTAAAATTCATAGAGTTAACTAATATATATTTAATATAATTATATATTATATAAAAAATAATATAAAAATATATTTTTTTAACAATATATTTTTTAATATTTAACAATTAAGAAGAAATTTAATTATAATTTTTTTGGTGTAATGTTTGTGGGGTAAACAAGTAATTATTTGTTTTACTGTGTTTTAACGTTTGTTTATTAATCAATAAACTATACATTATCAATGATATATAATGATTAATAAAATATATACAGAATATGTTTACTTCAAATGTTGCAAGAAAATGTTAAACTGAGAGTAGAGTAGTCACGTTAGTTGGTTAAATAAAATTAATTTCATAAAAAATCAAACAATTATATTTCAAATATGAAAGTACAAAAGAAGAAATGAAATAAGTTCTTATCTTTTATTTATAATTATCTCACCCCTCTCACATTATCATTGAATCATCTTTTAACTCGTTGGATTACATATTAACAAAACTCAATACCACCAATTAACATGCCTATCTCTCCTCTAAAAAATTATAATAATTTATTTTGGTGAAGAATTATTAATACAATCCTTCTATAATTAATCTCAAAATAAATGATGTAAATGAATTCCCTAAATACTCACAAGATGCTTCATTTCATATAAATTAGAAGATGAAAAAAGCAAAGATAAGGTCTCTGTGTTTGAAATATTTGAGTCTAATCAAACAAATGTTTGACCCCAAACCTTTTTACACTCGACGATATATTAAGTTCTCTCAACTACTAATGACTTCATCCTTCCAGTTATATACCCTCTCTTTCATCACACGACAACCTCAAAATTATTAAATGTGTGTACGAAATATTTCAAATATTTAATACATACGTACATATATTGAAATTCTTATATACTAGATAAAGTATATAAATTTATATAGGTAATTAATATATATTTAATATATTTATATATTATATTAAAAATGAGTATAAGAATATATTTTTTAATTGTGAGAGAATCTTGCAGTAAAAATCACATCAGAAAGAATTTAAATATTAAATTTTTTGTTATAATGTTTCTGGGTGAACAAGTAATCAGTGTAAACAAGTAATTATTTGTTTTAGTGTGTTTGAAGATTTGTTTATCAATGGATACACCATACATTATCAATAATATATAAATATTATTAAAATATATGAAAAATATGTTTACTTTTTCAAATTCTGCAAGAAAATGTTAAAATGAGAGTAGTCACATTAGTTAGTTCCATAAAAAATCACTCAATTATATTTCAAATATGGAGAGACAAAAGGAGAGAGAAAAGACATGGAGTAAGTTTTTATTTTTATTTATAATAAAAAATATAGGAGTATTATAAAATGTTTATACTAAAGAATTTAAAAAATATTAAAAAATCTAAATATTAAAACATGAATGAATATTGCTACTGATTGAGAAATATTTTTAAAATCTACAACATTAATAAAAAAAATTCTGGCTCGGAAATATTTTTAAAATCTAAGAAAGTTAATGAAGTAATAAATACTATTAAAAATATTGTTTTTTAACATAAAATATTAAAAAATGAAAATTTATGTTGTTACATTGCTAAATTCATTACTTTCACCAAACAAATATAGATCATGTTAATATGTCATTTGTTAAATTTAAAATTTTAAACATAGTGACTTTATTGACATACTCAAGCATATCACAATGCCGATGACAAGTTGAAACTGAAAAATTATTCATTTTAGTTTCACCATTGGCTTTATGCATGCCAAATTTATAATCATTTATAATAAAACTATTTATTTGTTGAAATGTAAATTTGTGCATATTATATAATTAAATTAATAATTTTAATAATAAATACAATTACTTGAGGAACATATCAAATGCTTACTTTAATATTGATTATTTATTTATTAGTATTTTGCATTTATTAATAATGTTAGTGTTAATATAATATAATTAATACAATTAATATAACAATTATTAATATAAAATACTAATATTGTAAACATAACAATTTATAGAACTAATATTGATGCATGAGTGAGATTCATCCATATATAAAGAGGGTCATTCATGTAATACAAATAATAGATATTACTAGATATTAAAGAATTTTTTTTCATTAGCCTTCACTAAAGAAAAAAATTGATTATTTATTTATAAATATTTTTTATTTACTAATATTGCTAATATTGATACCATTTTTTTTTGTAAAGTTTGGTAGATCCTTATCTATTATAAAAAGCAGATTGCATCATACACATAGTTAGAAGCCTCAACCTGCCCGTAGGAAACCAGGTCTCTTGGCCACCTTAAAGCATTAAAAGCCAACCAAAATGAAATTGTTTCCTTCTTCTACTTGCCGCTAAGGCCAGTTTACTATTTAGAGCATTGACAAAAAGAAAATGACCAATATAAACACTATCCACAAAAATCATCAAGCAAAAATTGGGTTACTACCCATCTGATGAATCGATTGGTGTCAGATCCTTTGCAGTGGATTTCGGCATGTATACTTTTTGTAGCTACTGAAGCTACTTCTCAACACAGTACATTTGAGCTGACATTTGATACTGTGACACCTTAATTTGCTAGAGCTGAATCCCATTCCCTTGTCTTGGATGGATACTCTGCATTTCCTTAGCCAAGACACACTTCATTATCCAATATGTATGCACATTTTGATAGAATAGAGAAAGACGCCCTCGTGTGTTCCAAGGATCCGTAATGAAATTCATGATTTCGTCTTCCACCTCATTATCTTCTTCATTGTTATGGCTCTCTCTTTCCCATCCCTAAATTGTATTTGTTATCTGAGGTGGGTTCCCCAGCAAATATGCTTGTGAGATATTCTGTAATGTCTCCTCCTTCGTCTATCTACCTCTTTTACTAGTCTCAGCCTTGGGTTGACCATTTTTGCTTGCTTTTATCTTGAATACTGGCATCACTCTTATTCTTTTGCCTCTTAACCATTATTTTAATTTTATTTCTGAGATTAAAACCTATGTATTCAATCAGAGTGTCATTGAATCCACAATGAAATTGTCTGAAGAAGGCCTGCACCAGTCCTTGGTCTGAATTCACCGCTCCGCTTGCTATGAAATGGTGCATGCAACTTCATTTTCTACCCTCTTAAACTTCTGTGAGCTCGCTTATCCCAACATGCTCCTGACAATCTAGCTTGGGCTACTAAATAATCCTTCATTATCTTAACTGCTGCGTACAAAAGCTCTGCATGCGAAATGACTTCCTTCTCACGCCTGAACCTTTGTTTAGTAGGGGAGGTCACCTCCTTCCTGCCAAGTGGCTGTTGACGTGACAAACATTGATCGAGGAGCTAATATTGATACTGTTAATATAATATAGTTAACACAATTAATATAACTATTATTAATATATAATAATATTAATATATTTTTAAATTAATATAATATGATTAATATAATTTATATTATAATTGCAACCTATATTAATAAAATTTCAAATATTTATTATTTATTACTTTTACATTTATATTTTTTTTACCATTTAATTAAACTATATCAAATTAATATATTTTTATTATAATTATAAAATTATCTCTTGCATTATTCAATAATACAGGATATAAAAATTTATAGAATTAATATTGATGTATCAGTGAAATTCATCCATATACAAAAAGGGTGGTTCATCTAATACACATAATGAATAACACACATAATGAATATTACTAAATATTGATAAATTCTCTTATTATTAATTTTTTTTTTTTTTTCAGTATTTATGTTTGCTATTAAGGTCAATATTTATGCTTTTTATTAATATTAATAAACATTTATAAACATACATGTTTAAAATTAACATATGAAGTATTAATATTAATATTAATAAAATAACTATTGATTGATATTAACATTAATAATAAATATAAATATAAATATTAAAAAAGAAATTATTAATATAAAATAAATATCTTTTTTTTTCTAAGTATGCTTAATCTATTAATCAACAAAAAAAAAATATGTACAGCAGGAATTATCCAGGACTAGGCCCGAGGTTGAGGCCTGTTAAGCAAAAAATCATTGTTGAGCACTACCCTCCATGAGGGAAACCAGTGCTGAAGGTTTTCCAGCAAAATCCCACGCAGGGGATGCATCTTGTTCGTGTAAAAGAAAGCCTACAAGACCTGACCGAAACCATTCAAACAAACATAAACATTTTCAAAAAGTAGACAGAGCCATAGCAAAAACTAGGAACAGTGGAGGCGCTACTCGTCCGGTGCCTCTTCCATGACCCTGCACCATAGATCATCTGGTTCGCCATCAATTGTATACAGGTCCTCTGTAGAGTGAATAACTTTCTGAGTAGATGGGGTGCGCTTTACCTCGCTCGTTTGAGTTTGGTGTTGTGCATTTTCAGTTCCAGGGTCCTGAGTATCAGTTTGTTGCTCTTGTTGCCCCAGATCAATATCAATATTCATCTCATTGCCTTGGCTAGTGCCTTCCTGGTTGATGTCCATGTCCTGCACGTTCACACCGCCAGCACTTTGCCCTATAGCATTCATGTCCATAGCACTCCCAGCCCGCCTTCCTGAATTGGGAGCCTCATCTTGAGGGGATTCACGAAAAACAATAGTAACAGAGGCGGTAATTCATGGTCAATTGAGCGCACTTATGAAGGAGAAGTGCCTTGTTTGTGAATGGGCTAGAGCGTGCGGGGAAATCATCGTCGAACGAAGGATACGACCTTCAAAGTGCCTAGGGATGTTCTTTCCATAGGAGAGACCGAGGAGTAAAAAGGCCGATGACGGGAGGAGCGCCTTATCAGCCGCCGGGATGAGCCTCTTCCTCATCTCATCCTGTGCCTGAGATGAGGCATTCTCTCATTCGAAGCTGGAGCCCTGGATGAACGCTGTAACCAGAAAGAGGCGTTGGCCAAGTGCGAGAGCTGAGCAGATCGTCCCGGATGATGTCCACCTCCCGATTCACGCATACAATTCCACGCAATTGAGAAATGTAGATTGTCGCCGAGCTCTAAACAGCCATGAATCCTGGTACGTTTGCCAGTCACTGTGCGCTCAGAGGAGAGCTGAACATTGGGAGAGCAACAAACAGAAATGGGCCTGGGAATACTGCTAGAGTGTTGCTCGTCCGCCATCCTGTAAACTAATGAACCAAATCTGCTGCCACCCATCAGCATTAACCCCTCATTTAATTGATTGATCGCCATGTCCTGTTTGCACTGTGTGGAGAAATCTCGATCTCCGGTGACTGAATTGTGAAACGCGCCGTGCGATAAATGCCATAAATGCCTCATTCCCTTGTGCAGGTGCCGAAGGACACTTGCTGGTCCTAGTGGCCTTTGGCTTGCCAGAGTGCTGCCTGGCCAACTAATCCGCCCTTTTATCTGCTTAACCACCCGCATCCGGGTAATATAAAATAAATATCAATATCTCTTTTAATGTTAATTAATATTAATATTAATAATAAATACAGATGTTAAATTTAAACATAGAAATTTATATAAAAGTAAATTGCACATTTATAGGTTAATGTGAACTTTGATGTTAAACATAAAAATAGATATTTCATTAAACAATAAGATTGATAGCTTTAGATTTACTTAGGCTCTATGAAATTAGAATTTAACTTATGCTTTTTTAGGTTCAACGACATTAGAATTTAAAATTTTGGTATTTTTATATCATTTGGCCCATGTAAATTATGTCATTTTATAACATGACGTTTATAAGATAAATCTTTTTAATATTAAAAAAAATGTTTCAAGTTAATATTTATATTGAACATCAAACATTTACATCAATATTAAGCATGGACATTCATAGAGATATAAAAATAGATTTATTAAGATTAATAATATTGGATTGTAAACATTAGGTTTATAAAATTTTGAGTTCTTTTTAACTATTGTAATAATGTTCTTATGGCTCATATTATTTTATACATATGTGTATGCGAATTTTACTATTTGTAGATGGAAAAATGCTTATGTATGTTAATTTTAATTCTATTCACCATCAATTGAAAAATGTTTTCTTGATATCATGTGTGGTTTATTTTATGTTAGGTGATTTCTTTGTTTTATCATGGATGCAGCTATTTGGAATTGTATTTTATATGAAATTGTTGAAATTGTCTTCCGCTCGCTCCCTTTATCGGTTGTGATAAAGTTTAGCACTGTTTGTAACCAATGGAAGAATTTTTTGCAAAACCATTCTTTCTTATTGTTGCAAGCATATCTGTACAATTCAATTTTGATTTATGGTTCCTTTCCTCGATAATGAAGAAAATTATTTTTTTGTTGAATACCTGATGAAAATAGGCGCATATCTCGTTCTCATTTGCAATTCATAGATTCAAGATATAAATTAGAGTCTATTGTTGGACCAATGGTAGTTGTATCCTTACCAAAAGAATTCTTCCATTCACGAAACTATTTTGTAATGAATCCATTTACAAAGGCCCTAAAAACCATTCAACGAATACGAATTGGAGACTAGGGATTCTTTTCGTTATTGGAAAATGTAAGCAGCAAAAAATACGACTGGTTTTTTCTAAAACATATCTATGATATAATTTAGTCTAAATTTTATGTTTACAGTAAAATTGATAGGGTTTGGCGAAGGGTTGATCTTCCATTTGGTGGCACTTCACCCCCTTAGAATGGACCATTTTATAAAAGTATTTTTTTTAGCTCTATTTCGACACAGAGTATGAATATTGTCGTTGATATCGATATACAATCTACTAGTTTGATTTAATAAAAAATTAATGGGGTTTTTCATTTGTTCCAGTCACTGACATATAGTGTATGTCATTAGATATATGAAAGAATCAGTTGATATGTCTTATCAATGATGGCTTCACTTCTGTATGGCCAATTGAAGAAATAGATAATTTCCAATTTTCTCACCCCTGTGTTGAACGAAGAATTGAATACTTTGAGGATGATTGGGGCTTCAGATGGAAGTTGTTGGAAGAAATTTCTACAGATGTAAATATAAAATGCGATGGTTATCTTCCATTTCAAACAGTCCAAGGTGTGGTTCTTATGTGAAACTACAGTGAAGTTCCTTTCCTATTATATGACATGATGACTCGCCTCTGTTTTCCAACAGATATTGATAATTAAATTAATCAACAAATGCATTGGTTTTGGTATCGAACACTAAAGGAGTGCAACAATATGATCGTGTCTGGAAATGTTTTTTCAATTGCTCCCCATATGGATTCTATTGATGAGATTCCACCATTAGATATGCACATGGAGTCTTAGGCTATTAGTCATGTTAGGATTTATTATATATATTTTCATTTTATATTCTCTCTATGGTTGTGGAAAATATTTCCATTTTTTTTACTTTACATACTTTTGGGTCAGTATGCTAAGACTTTAAAATTAAAATTATATGGATATTTATATAGCTCCTGCTGGGATTTATTCTATATGTGTATGTATCATATGTTTGATATTGAATCCCATTGAAATTTTTTTGAAAATATTTCAATTTGTGTCCCCTTTAGTTCTCTTAATTTCTTTTGAATGTGTTTGGATGCTATCCATTTTTCTTTCTTTTTATAATTACATTTATAAAACTTATTTTTTACATGTGCTTGCATTAGTTTTTTCTCATTGGTTCTCAAACAATGTTATATCTCTAGGTACATTTTAGTATTTACATTTACATTTTGATGGTATACAGTTCCAAATATTTAGATATATTTTCAATTCATATAATTCTTATAGTATTTTGTTCCAGTTATATGGGTTTCCCATTACAATTCTAATATGAGACATGAAATTTTAGCCCTTTTGTTTTAGCTATTTGGAAAAATCCTTTTATGTTTTCATAACTTTATATGGTTGGAAAAAGACCATATACACTTCTAATTTTTTATATGGTTGGAAAAAAAATGTGTTCCTTTTTCATTCTTCTGTGTTTATTGATATTGGATATATTATATGTTCCATGTTTATGGTTCCATAAAAAATATTTTATTATTCATTATAGACATGTCATCTAAAGGCACAAGAAAGCGTACAAGAAAATGGAATCTCTCACCAGCAATTGCGTGACGGGTCTAATGAAAGTCTTCGTTTATGGTATCAACAAAATAATGGCACAATAAATGAGGATAGGAAAGCTACATACCATAGAAGAATGAGTGAAAAAACTCTTCAAAATTATTTTATGATTCCTCGTAAGTATCATACTATGAATGATATCATGGAAAGAACATTTCCCCTTGATAGTTCATTGCCAAAATATTCTCCTCGTTAGCATAATTTTTTTGTTCGATGCTCTCCTAAAAATGTTCATAATATTGGAGAAACATCTCGCAATAGGGAAGAACATCATATCGATAATGTGGATGCAAATTTTCACCCTAACCCTTATGTATCTGCAATTTCATCCTTTGAGCAAGGCCAAAGTTTGTAAGATATCCATGGTGGAGGCAATGGTAACATTGTATGTGATGAATTGGATGATATTTTGATTGCCCATTTGTCTGATAATTTGGAGCTAGTTGGTCGAAACATTAGATCTTCCAATCCCCCTTCTTAAAATATTTTTTTCCCACAAAAAGAATTAGCCATCCCTCATAGCATTTCATGTGGAAAAATGGAGTTAACACAATGATATTTTCATGGTTGCTGCAATAGTGGTTTTTTTTTTTGCATTCCTCTATTTATATTTTTTTTTTTACTAAACTTATAAAGTATTTAATTCTATTGGAATAGGATACAACTAACTTTAATAGAGGTCTAGAAATTAACTCCCCAAGTCTTCCATCTACTAATCTGAGAATTGAAGATGAATCATGTCATGGCCTTCCACTGCATTCTCCTCGATAATAAAATAAGAAAGCTAATGTAAATGTTCAATGGATTTGATTTGATTTTTCATTTTTCCAATTTTTAGTAGGTTTGACATGAATTTGATTGCATACTTTATTTTATTCAAATAGGACACAACTCATTTCAATAGAGGAATACAAATTAACTTCATAGACATTCCAACTACTAATGTTATAAGTGAAGAGGGAACATCTCATAATGTTCATCCATATCGTCAACCAAATGTAAATGTTGAATGAATTTGATATTTTCCTCAATTTTTCATTTATTGTTAGTTGTACATTGTATTTTATAACCTTTTATGGAAGAAACATGATTTCATCTAATGAGGTTGGATAAATGGAATCCAAAACATCAAATTGTCAAACTAATGTAATTTTGGGTGTGTTTGATTTGTTTTAGCATTTATAATCTTTATTGGTTGGACATTTAGTTTTATAATGAATTTTATTTTGTTGAAACATGAAACAACTAATTGAATAGAGGCATAGAATATAAATCCCCAAATTTTCTATCCATTGATGTTAGAATTCAAGAGAAATCTCATAACGTTCATCCACATCGCCAAACAGATGTAAATATCGAATGAATTTGATTTTTTTTTTTCATTTATAATTACTTGGACATTAAATTTAAAAACAATTATGCTAAAAACACCTTATCATCCTCTTAGGTTCCAGGATGCAAAACATAAATTTGGAAAGGCCCTGTCATATATTTGTTCCACATGTTTCAAATTTGGGAAGGGAATCTCATGGTGCTAAAAATCAAGTACATTTTATAAGAAATTATACTCTTCCACATCGTTATCCACATGGTACAACTGATAAATATCATATTAATTTTGATTAAAACATGATTGAAGTGCATAAAATATTTGGATAAAATATATATAGCTTGTCATTTGTCCAAATGTGCCACATATGCCAAGAATCATATCCCGAAATCTAGCTTTTGAGAGATTCCGAAGGACCTGTTTACACACGATGTAAGAATGAAATAGGTTCCCATAAATTTTCTATATATAATAACATGGATCCTCGTGAGAAACCTCATATTTTAAGATTTTTTACTCAAGTTGAATAAATATTAATAGCACGTGTAAATCCTATTTTGCAAGTGACACATGCTTGAGGTGGGAAATATAAGTATAGTGGCCACATAATTAGCCTTCCCCGAGATATTTCTACAATTGCACAAATTCTTCCCTGACATGTTGAAGATATTGAATTTCTTATTGTGAAGAGACATACTGCTTAGTCTAAATATTATGAATGTTATGTCAAAAGATCTTGAGTTATGGCTTCTTTTCTTTTCAAAGTTTAACGTGATCAATATTATCAATATGTTTTAATTGACTATGATTTAGTGAATACTCTACCTGAAAGATCAACATATGTCTCCTCTATGCTTAAATATTTTGATTGTCATATTGAAGAATCTAAGATAAATGTAGCTAATAATGAAGGGTTTCATGTTGAGCATTTTCCCTCGCATCCCTCTTCTTTTGTTGCTCGCCTACCCAATGAACGAATAGAAGTGGAAGAAATTAGATAATTTCTTAATAATGTTGATCCTTCACATGTCCAAGAAATGGACTAGCCTAGTATTGGAACCTCTCTGGTGAATGAATATAATATTAAGGGGTTATTAGATATGGCATTACCCACATTGTTCTCCACTAGTGATGATGATTGGTTGCAAACACGTATTTGTAGTGTTCAACTTCATGAGTATGCATTTCATCTTCTTAGATATTATTATCAAAGGTTTGGAAGGCATATTTTATTTTGATATTTACCTATTGAAAATGATAATGCGGCATCAGATCCAAGCAACTGCTGCAGTTTTTTTGAAGAAACATTACATAATAAATCACTGAAAACAATTGAAAACTTGTGTCACCAACTTTTTGATTTACCATATAACAAGTTGGTTGAGCATCTTATGTGGTTTGGTGATTATCTGAGAGGTACAAGGGCATAGGGGCTGAATTGACTGACATGATTACTCAATTGGGATGTCCATCTTTGTTTTTTACTTTGAGTGCAGATGACACAAAGTGGCTAGATTTACATAACCTCATGTTTGTACCCTCACATTTTCATTGCTTAAATGGACATTGTATGAAAATTGAGAATGTTATCAAGTACCCTGATCCAGGTGTATATCGGTGGCCACCCACCTATTCCATTTAGACCCACACCATCAATTCTTGCATCTTTTCACATTCAGCATAACTTACTATTTTTAGCAGGTTTTCGGGTCCTCCACTCTCGGAGCTGTTTTGGGACCTTAATGAACTAGGTGGATATTGGTGGCCACCCACCTATTCCATTTGAATCTCCCCCACCATCATTTCTTTCAGTTTTTAAGTTATAGCACAAATTGCTATTTTTACCAGTTTTTCGGGTCTTGAAGTTCCGGAGCCATTTTGAGGCCCTAAACGACGTTTTTTGGGAAAACTGTGAGCAACATTTTTCCATGGACAAATGTTTCTCACACCAAAATTTTTATTCCTTGGACCGATATTTCTAACGAGCTATTTAGTGTGTCAAACGGAGATCAGATGCCGAAGTTACGTCGCCGGGAATTTGAACCACCAATTTACCCAAAAGGGGTCCATAGTTTTGCCACTTCATCTCCTAGGGTTAGGTTTTTGGATGTTTAGAGTTCTCCATTATTTCTCAATAATAAATAGGCCCTTGAGCCTCATTGTAACACAGTTTAGATGTCTGTAGCCACCATATATCTTCTTAGAGATTCGCTACCAGCACCCTAGCTATTTTATTTTCATTATGTCTGTAAGCATATTTATGTTATTTGATATTAATGAAATGATGCATTATTTCCGCTGCATATCTATGTTTGTGGTTATTTTTGTATTCTCTTGCGTTCCTGCATAAATCAGGATCAGTGGTATTAGATCGGTCTGCTCTTTCTCTATTTTTCTTTGCATGTCCCCAACGTGGTCAGGGTATAAGGAGTTAGGGCTCAGTCTAGTTGAACACTTGCAAGATCAGCCTCGCAAACCCCGACGACCTCCCATGGCAGAAGGAAAAAAAACAAGGGAGCGGGAGATCCTATCAAAATATTGCTCGAGGAGGCCCTTGAGAAACAAAGGAACGCGATGATGGATAACTTTGCTCAGATCCTTCAACGACTGATCACCTACAGCGCATCTGCATCCAATAGCCACTCTAGAGGCGCCACTCCCTTAAAGGTACATGTAAACTTTGATATTCTTGTATCTAAAGTCCAAATAGATGCATAAGCCATAGATAGATGGTTGAATTTGCTGGAAGGTTATTTCTCGGCCCATGATTTCTCTGACCGAGAAAATATTATTTTTACACTCCTCAAAGCCGCCCCCCATGTCAAACACTGTTGGGAAACCTACCATGAGCAAGAGGATGAAGGGGAACCCTCTCTATTCTCAGCCACACCCAATTGGAATTCATTCCGAGACGGAATCAAGGAACAATATTACCCTGTGGGGAGCTATGAGGACAAATACATCCAATGGACCACGCTGCGGCAACAAAGGATTAAAGATGTGCACAAACTAATGAATTTGTTCCATACTCTGCGCACAAAGTTGGGTATTAAAGATTCAGAGAGACATTTGGTGCTCAAGTACCATGGTTGTCTACACAAACACATTCAGGAGGAAATGGAGTTCCTCAACATTACATCGCTTAGCACATCATATCCCTATGCCGCCAAGATTGAGCATAAATTTAAGCAGAAGAAGCGAAACTTTGGATCTGCGAATCTGAAAGGTGCCCCCAAAATGAAGAACAAGGGGCAAGGCCAAAGCAGTGCCACTCAGAAAAAAACCACAAATCCAAAGAAGGACACAGGGAAGTGGTGTGAATTTCATAACAGCCCCACTCACAGCACAAAGGAGTGTCGAGCCAAAAAATCATTGGTGGCCAAACTAAAGGCACCCGAATCAGATGCATTTTCTGATCCTGAGTTAGAACCAGACAAAGGCAATGACAAAGGGAATCAGATCATTGATGCGGATCCCAATGCCATTGTTGCCACCACTAAGATCTAGAGGGAGGATCCAGAGGATCTAGAGGAGGGGGAGTTCCTCTTCAATTCGCAAATGTGGGTGAAGGGTTCTCTGCTGCAATTTCTTGTCGATAGTGGAAGCCAAAACAACCTCATTTTAGCAGAGGTTGTGAAGTGGCTCGGCCTACCAGCCATATCAGACCCCCAACCGTATACCATCGGGTGGCTCCACCTAGGGAGAGATCTCTGCATCCGCCAGCAGTACCACCTTCCGTACAGTATCAATCCATTCATGAATGAGGTATTGTGTGATATTTCTCATCTTGATGTAGCTAATATATTATTGGGCCAACCATACTTGTGGAGGCGATATGCTGTGTATGATTCTAGGCCTCATGCTGTTGTTATTACTTTTAGAAATAACTTTTATAGGATACCAGAGGTAGTACCGCCTCCTGTCATCTCTTTGGCTACTGCAAAACAACGCAGTAATATTGTTTTCCAAACGAAGAAATTTATTTTCCTTACAACTCGCTAACATTGAAAGAAGAATAGTGTGGTCATCACCTCGAAATAGGGCTCCCTTGCATGGCTGCAGCATATGGACAAATTCATGAAGGAATACGAGGAAATTTTCTCCTCACTCATAGAGGTTCCTCTACACTGTCAGGACAAGCACTCCATTGATCTTACCCCCGATGCACCGTTGCCTGGTGTTTCCAAACCTCATGTGACAACACAAACATAATCCACTCATGTATTTTCTGAGGCTAATAAAGAAACCAAATTTACTAATTGCATCCAGCATGTCTGCCAACAGGTCCATGACATCTTCGACAACAGAACATGCCTCATATCATGGAGGATCTCAATGAAATGGGGACCATTGCTTCTTAAGGAAGCAGGTATGATCCAGGTGGATATTGGTGGCCACCCACCTATTCCATTTGGACACACACCATCAATTCTTGCAGCTTTTCACATTCAGCATAACTACTATTTTTAGAAGGTTTTTGGGTCCTGCACTCTAGGAGCTGTTTTGGGGCCTTAATGATCCAGGTGGATATTGGTTCCCACCCACTTATTCCATTTGAACCCCCACCATCAGTTCTTTTAATTTTTTAAGTTGTAGCACAACTTACTATTTTTAGTAGTTTTTCGGGTCCTAAACTTCCGGAGTCGTTTTGAGGCCCTAAACAACGTTTTTTGGGAAAGAGAAACATGGGTCTATGGACAAATGTTTCTCATACAAAAGTTTTATTCCTCAGAAATATATTTCTAACGAGCTATTGAGCGTGTCAAATAGATATCGGATGCCAAAGTTACGTCCCCGGGAAGTTGAACCACCAATTTACCCAAAAGGGGCCCATAGTTTTGGCGCTTCATCTCCTAGGGTTAGGTTTTTGGATGTTTAGAGTTATCAGTTGTTTCTCAATAATAAATAGGCCCTCGAGCCTCATTATAAAATAGTTCAGAGGTCTGTAGCCACCACATCTCTTCTTACAGATTCACTACTAGCACCCTAGCTATTTTTTTTTCAATATGTCTGTAATCATATTTCTGTTATTTGATATTAATGAAATGATGCATTATTTCTATTGCATCTCTATTTTTATGGTTATTTTTGTATTCTATTGCGTTCCTACATAAATCCGGATCATACCTTCATATTTTTGCCACATTAATGCACCATAGAGTCAATATATTTCAAGAGGAAGTTATCCAATAATATCTTAAAGCGAAATACTTCTGGTAGAGGTGTGTGTTGTTGAATTTATTTTCTATTCATTTTCAATTTCTTATTATGGTTCTATTTATATTTTTTGTAGTAACTCTATATTCATATTCTTCATATATGAGTCGAAACATAGAGTTTCAACACATATCCATGGTTTCCTATGGTTGCAAGACACTCCTGACATGGAAATACTTGATTGGTCAAATTATTATGATTCACAACTTGCAAAGAGATCATTTAACAATTATATAACTAAATGTAATACACGTGAAATACATCGTCGCAATACACGTGAAATACATCGTGAAATAACTTTCGGATTCTAGGATCTAGCCCTCCTGAATCCGGAGAGGGATCTCTCCAATAAGTGCAAAGATAGATTTATCTTTAAGGCTTTTGGGTAATGATATTAGGCTAGTTATGAAGACCAAGGGTTTTTTTTTGTTTTGGATGGCTAAGCATGATTATTATTTGCGTGGAAAGTCCTAAATGGAAAGAGTTTCAAAGGTGTGAAGTTGCAAGCAATCAGAACAAGCTTTGGCTAAAAAGATAGATATAACATTGGTTTTTAGTCCATTGGGCTATGAATTCATAATAAGATTTAATTGAAACAACAAGGTTTAAGAATGGTCCATGGGGCAAGTCATCTATGTCTAAGGATCTCTTTAAAGTTGATTTTATGGAATGAGATGATACAACAAGAAGGGGAAATAAAAAAATGAAGAACAAAGAGCAGCCTAAGATCAAGTAATTACTTTGAAACTATCCTGCTTTCGGCATACACTTAAGAAAGACATAAAATTAATCTAAGATCTGGTAAGTACTTCGAAACTAGCTAGATTTTGATGCACTTTCAAATAGAAAAACATTTTAAAAACAAAGCGAAACTTTAAAAGCAACTGTTGGAGAAGAAACTAGAGGACGGGGCTCACCATAAACTTCCCTAGCTCTGCTTTACTTAGTATACTTTCAAGACAGACACGCAAGATAACAAATAATGGTCTAAGATCAGGTAAGGACTTTTAACCTAGCCTTCTTTCAACACACTCATAGGGAAACCTTCAGCTAGTTTTTGGGGATAAAACTAAAGGACAGGTCTCACCATTACTTCCTTAGTTCATCTCTACTTAACATAAACTAAAAATAACATTCAATAACAAAATTCAGCTGAGACAGTAGGACGAGGGAATGCCAGCATTCCTAACTGCTTAAACTAAATCAAATCATTCCTAAACAACACAATTTGGAAGAAAACATGTAGATAAAGCTTATCAGTCAGAGAAGGGTACTGGTATACAGTAAGTCCTAAATCTATGCTTAATGTTATTTATCATAGAAGATGGACAAAGAGAAAACAAAAATAAAATAATGATTTACAATAATAAATAACATCACCATTGACATAGACCAGGATCCCATAAATCAGCTTGTATTGATGCTCCAAACCAGTTACAGCTTTAAGTCCAATGTTTCAGTTCAGCAATCATCTTCACTTCTCAGACTAACTTATTTAATCACAAGCAGAGCTTCAAGAGCCTGTGAAGACTATTTATAGGTAGAAGTTTCAAGCTCAAGTATATTTCAAAGTTCTGCAACCAACATTTACAATGAACTCCTCAATAAGATTTTATAGAAGGATGAGGAGGTCGAAAGAGAAAAGATATAAGGTTTCAATTAATACAGATTTAATACTTCTCAGCCTTTGAGGGGCTCAATCGATAAGTTTACAAATATTTTATCTGTACTAATTGTTTTACATTTAAGAAGTAAGCTCAGTGGGAGCCTTTGTTGACTTTTAAGGCTCTGTGTCATCTCTGTAATAACTCAGCATATATTTTTCATTAAGTTCCTTTGGCTGAATTAACTATTCGGCTGCGTTGAGGCAAATATCCTCTTTTTTGGTCATTACTCGGCCTTTGTTGAATGTTGTGAGGCCACAGGTGGAAATCTGGTAGCTGAGAGGAATCAATTAGCCTCTGATGTGGCGATGGAGGCATCCTATGTCTGATAGACATTCTTGATTTGCCTTTAACTGTGTTTAATTTAATGGATTAGGCTTTTGATTTTCGATCTTAGACATAATCCACCCAATCTGTGTAATTAATCTTTAATTTCTTCAGTTCTGCTGTGTTTAAGTCTTCAACATTGATACTCTTTTGAATTTCACTGTGTCCTGTTCATGTGCAGGTGTGACATGGGCTCATATGGCATCAGCGTCCATGATACATTGATGAAACGTGGCGTGGAACCCCGCTCAATGATTTATGTTTGATAATTGAAAACCTGAAGGATTTTCATCTTCGGCTTTCATTTTCTTTAAATAAATGGAAAAAACATTAAAAACCTGCAAAATACAAAAAATGTTATAAAATCCTGCATTTATGTGGTAAAAATTCTTAGGAGGCCGGGGTTAGGAGCATGGCTGCTGGATGAAACAGATCAACAGTCAAGATTGAAACTGGGGATAATAACAACTTTACAAAGCCGAAAAAAAGGATTAATATGGGTCGTTGATCTGCAGAGATCAACGGCTGTGATTTGTTGGAAAAACATTATAGAGCGGGGCTGCATGTTTTTAACCAAAGTGGGGAGATGCAATCTGGACCATCCGACCTGGACACGTGGACGGTCTAGATGCAATCGAAGGCATTCGATCGGTGAGGAAGAACTTTGAATGGCGCCGATCCGACTGAGCGTTGGCCGTCGATCTGAGGATCAGATCGACGGTGGGAAATGAGTCAGAGGATCGCCAATTGGGGAGAGGTAAATATAATATGAAATGCGCCCTTTGAATTTTTCCGATACGATAGTGCATGGTCCGTTGATTGGTCTAGGATCAATGGTGGATATTGCTTCAAGTCATGCACTGGCGGAAACCCTTTAATACATATGAAAACCCAAATTTCAATGGAAAACAAAGGTTTTAACGGCTTCAAAGATGGGTAAAATATATATGGCTTGGTGCTCGACTGCGGGGCCTTGGATATATGGAAAAGTAAAAGGACTAGGGTTTAAAACTCACAAAGGGCCAATCGGATCGGAACGTATGACATGGGCTTTTCAATCTACCCCTTAGAATTCCCTGATGCGATTAGCACTTCGGGGCTTTAACTCTTGGTTCCGGGCATAGATTTATATGACGAGAGGCGGAAGGCAGGGTTTTATACAATGGGGCTCAATTGCATCGGAACAATGATGCGAGACTTTTCAATCTACCCATTTTCATTAAAAAACATTGTTTTGGCAGGTTTAGACCAGAACTTAGGAAAAGTGGGTTTATGAACTTACAAAGGGAAATATGCATCGAAGATGGGTTTATACAATGATTAGCACCTGATTGCGGGCTCAGGGTTCAGCGAATGAGACAAGGGGATTGGGAGCTTACAACTAGAGGCTAATCACATCAGAGGTCTTATAAAGGCCCAAAGACTTGTGTTCATCGTTTGTTGCCGATGTGATAAGCGACGAAAGAGTTTAGCGCTTGGTTCTAGTGCCAGGGCACATGTGGGGAAGTGGTTTAGGCTTAGCCCAAAGGGGCTTAAGCCTTAATACAAAAAGGTGTATTTTTATGATTTTTTCAGGGTTTTCTGATGGATTTAGGGGTTTCAAAAAAGTTTAAAAATGAGTTTTAAACTTTGTAAATAGGATTTTATGAAGGGGAAAAGACGAAATAAATGGAAAATAGAAGAATTCCATGGGGAATGAAGGGGTAAAAATGAAGGTTATTTTGAAGTGAAAGGAAGGGAAAAATGTTGTTTGCAGCAGTCCTTTCTCTATGAAATCAGCAGAATTTCAAAGTTTGAAATGGAAACAGCAGTGAAGATTTAAACAAAGGGCATGATGTCTTCAGGAGTCTTCAAGAGATAACATTTTTAGCAGTAAAACTTGTTTCTTGAAGGCTCCAAAAATTATTTAGCCACCTTTTGATATAACAAATTTTATAGGTGGCTAACAGTGGCTCCACTTGGGGATGGTGCCTTCTTGAAGGCATCAAGAACTTCAAACTTGCATTCTCTGGGAGGTTGATCAATGCCTTATCCATTGGACTGCCTTTTATTCATTTGAATGATCTTCTTTTGCCTTGAAAATATTAGTAGCCATGAAAAATAATGGATTTTCATCAATACAAGCTTTCTACCTACCCAACCCTACTGATCTAACATTTTTTCTTCTTTAGAGTGTACTTGGATTGGTAAAATATTTTTACAACATTTTATTCTTTTGAAAGCATAAAAATAATCTAATTCTACTCCTTATTTCTCCATGAACTCATATTAAACAGTTGAGTCCATATGCCTCTCTACCTAATCTACCAGTCTGTTAGGATTAAATAGTCTAACAGATTTTTATTCTCTAATTTCTAAAATAGAAATTTAAAATCATACAAGTTAGGATTGAACAGTCTAACTTGATGCTGATCTATGGCATAAACAACAAGTTTCACATAGATATTATTTTGAAGAAAATTAAATCACAATGGAAGACTTAAGATCTGAAAGTTCAAAGCACAACCTCGTCCTTTCTACAGCTCTGTTTTTAATTTTATTCGAGTTGCTTTTCCTTGTTCTCTCGTTCAGATTTTCAGCTGATTAGAACCAGTTTTTTTCTGTCTTTGACTCAAAATTTTAAAACAGATTTGAGTTATTCTTCTTTTGGAAATTGAGGTTCATATTTTGAGCTTGTTTGAACCTTTAATTTCTATCTTAATCTACCTAACGGATAAGCCAAGATTAAACTGTTTGGCAAATAAAATTTACTAACCTATCAACAGTCAATTTAAAACTAATTAGTCAATATTAGGCTCTTTGACTAATCAGAAGTGTGTTTTCAGGAGTGGAATTTAAGCTTGCACACTTTCAGACTTTGTTTCTCTTTTTTGGCATGGGGCTATACCTTTCTTGTTTTTACAATCCTGCCCTCTTTTCTTTATTTTGTTGTTTTTGTATTTTTGTATTTTTTATTTTTCTTTGGAGACAATAATCAACAACTATCTAAATGCTCATAAATGAGCTATATTGACATTCCTATCTAACCTAATCTAGCTTTGAATATTTTCATTATCATATGATACAAAAATGCCAATGCAGCCAGCTGAGTAATGTCAAGAAGAAGAAGAAACTCTGGCTACTTGTCAGGGGTATCCATAGTACATTTTGAATATTAATATTCAAAATCAAGACTATCACAGAACATGACAACATTTCATGCATTTGGCTCTGGAAAATGATCCATGCTTGATAATTTAAGCCAGTTGGGATTTCCACACACTCATCCAAAGGATCAAGAAAGAAAGGATGAAGATTCTCTTCCTTCTAGTCCTCCATGTCTGGTAGATTGTTTTCTTACAAGACTTCAACTTTTAGGACTGTGTTGTCAGTATGTGGCTTGGAAGTATCATCCTTAACCTGCAAAATAGCAAACAGTGAAATTTCTTCTTTCTTTAAATCTATGCTTGCTTCTGATATAAATTCAGGTTCTTTGGATGACAGATTGACATTAGTGAAAAGAGAAGTTTCTTCTTGGAAAGACGGTATATCCACAGTAGGATAGTCTTCTATTTGTTTTTCTCCTTCATCTTTCTCATCATCTGAACTAGGGGATTCATCATATTTGGCAGTGTTGTCCTCTTGTAACCCTGGTATGCTTGGATTTAGTGGATTGAACTCTATGAAGAGGTTATTGGATTCTTGAGCAGGGGTGTCTTCAAAGGTTACTTTCTTTTGAATAGAAGGTTGATTTTGCTCAAAAATTTCTTTATTGCTCTTCTCTTCACCCTTTGAGTTGAAATACTGTTGATTCCCAAATATGTGAAAGTTATTTATGATGGATTGAAATGGATGATTTCTGCTTTCAAGTTGACGATGGTGAAACTCATAACACCAATCAAACACTGGTTTCCCTGTATGATTATTTTTCGCTTGAAACTCATTATCATCATCAGACTGATTAAAATTTGAAAAATTATCAAAATAAGAAATTTCATCAGTCAAACATATTGGGTCACCGGTTTTCTCTTCCTTTAGTTGATCTACATGTTTATTTTTTGTATCAAGACAACCAGATGGAGTAGGTAGATGAGCAATATCATTTGGTTCAAATGAAGGTTTGGAGGCTGGCAGTCTGTTCAATACTAAATCAATCTCTTCCTCTGTTAGAAGAGAAGGGGTTTTTTTTTCTTCTTATAATAGAGGTACAACCATTCTCCTTGTCATGTATTCGTTGATTTCGAGGTTGGATGTCTTCTTGAGCCTCTTCTAAGGGAACCTCACTTGTGCTTGCAGTCTTTGCATTTAGGTCATGAAGTTCTCTTATCAGCATAGTACAAGACATAGGTAGGCAATCAAGCATTTCTTCACAACCTTCTTCATTGCTTTCTTTGTAAGTTTTCTCATCATCTTATATAAAGTGTTGATCATGATACATGTCTTGGTCACTATCTTGGTCTTGAGGTGATTGGGCTTGTGTTTGACCAGGGAAAGGCATAGGTTGCTCTAAATCATCAATATTCATATTATTCATCAACCTATCCATTCTCTTTCCAAGTATTTACATCATCTTTTCCATCATGATTAGAAATTTTTATTGATTGTTTTCTTTACGTTCATCAGACATGTCTTGTGGTGGTAGAGGTTGTGTTTGTTCAGGGAAAAGCATTTCTTTTTCTTGATAACCAATATTCATATTGGCTATAAACCTATCCACTCTTTTTCCAAGAATGTACATTAATTTTTCCATCATGAGCATATATTTGTCTCCTAGGTCTATATCTAAATCCATGTTTGTAAATCAGAAAAGAGGTCACTGTATCTTGTCAACCAGTTCAAAGGTCTTCTACTAGTGGAGTCATTTTGTCTTTTGGAATTTTTGAAGTGTGGAGTTGCCATGTGGAAATTTTTTAGCTCTTGTAGAGGTAAACTATTTTATGGTTCTACCACCATGTTTATTATGAAGCCAATCTAGAGATGCTTGGGTCTTCTGAGGTCTTAGATATGTACACATGTAATTTGCTCAGAATTCCCCAGTGGAGTCGCCAGAAGATGTTAGCTCCCTGTAATTAGAAAGATTGGAAAAGTCCAACTACAGGGAGAACACTATTTCAACCACTTTGGGATTCTAGGATATAGCCCTCCTAAAGCCAGAGAGGGATCTCTCCAATAAGTGCAAAGATAGATTTATCTTTAAGGCTTTTGGGTAATGATATTAGGCTAGTTATGAAGACCGAGGGTTTTGTTTTGTTTTGGACAGTTGAGCATGATTATTATTTGGGTGGAAAGTCCTAAATGGAAAGAGTTTCAAAGGTGTGAAGTTGCAAGAAATCAGAACAAGCTTTGGCTAAAATAATAGATATAACGTTGGTTTATAGTCCATTGGGCTATGGAGTCATAATAGGATTTAATTGAAACAACAAGGTTCAAGAGTGGTCCATGGGGCAAGTCATCTATGTCTAAGGATCTCTTTAAAGTTGATTTTATGGAATGAAATGATACAAAAATAAGGGGAAATAAACATATGAAGAACAAAGAGCAGCCTAATATCAAGTAAGTACTTTGAAACTATCCTCATTTCGGCATACACTTAAGAAAGACATAAAATTAATCTAAGATCTGGTAAGTACTTCGAAGCTAGCTAGCTTTTGATGCACTTTCAAATAGAAAAACATTTTAAACACAAAGGGAAACTTTAAAAGCAACTGTTGGAGAATAAAATGGAGGACAGGGCTCACCATAAACTTCCCTAGCTCTTCTTTACTTAGTATACTTTACAGACAAACACACAAGATAAAAAATAATGGTCTAAGATCAGGTAATGACTTTTAACCTAGCCTGCTTTCAACACACTCTTAGGGAAACTTTCAGCTAGTTTTTGCGGATAAAACTAAACGACATGGCTCACCATTACTTCCTTAGTTCATCTATACTTAACATAAACTGAAAATAACATTCAAGAACAGCATTCAGCTGAGACAGTAGGACGAGGGAACGCCAGCATTCCTAACTGCTTAAACTGAATCAAATCATTCCTAAACAACACAATTTGGAAGAAAACATGTAGATAAAGCTTATCAATTAGAGAAGTGTACTGATATACAGTAAGTCCTAACTCTACGCTTGTTTTTCTTTATCAGAGAATATGGACAAAGCGAAAACAAAAATAAAATAACAATTTACAATAAGAAATAACATCACCGTTGACATAGACCAGGATCTCATAAATCAGCTTGTATTCATGCTCCAAACCAGTTACAGCTTTAAGTCCAATGTTTCAGTTCAGCAATCATCTTCACTTCTCAGCCTAACTTATTTAATCACAAGCAAATCTTCAAGAGCCTGTGAACACTATTTACAGGTAGAAGTTTCAAGCTCAAGTATATTTCAAAGTTCTACAACCAACGTTTACAATGAACTCCTCAATAAGATTTTATAAAAGGATGAGGAGGTCGAAAGAGAAAAGATCTAAGGGTTGAATTAATAAAGATTTAGTACTTCTCAGCCTTTGAGGGACTCAATCGAGAAGTTTACAGATATTTTCTCTGTATTAATTGTTTTAAATTTAAGAAGTAAGCTCAGTGGGAGCTTTTGTTGACTTTTAAGGCTCTGTGCCATCTCTGTAGTAACTCAGCAGATATTTTGCATTAAGTTCCTTTGGCTGAATTAACTATTCGGCTGCATTGAGGCAAATATCCTCTGTTTTGGTCATTACTCGGCCTCTGTTCAATGTTGTGAGCCCATAGGTGGAAATATGGTAGCTGAGAGGAATCAATTAGCCTCTGATGTGGCGATGGAGGCATCCTATGTCTAATAGACATTCTTGATTTGCCTTTAAATGTGTTTAATTTAATGGATTAGGCTTTTGATTTTCGATCCTAGCCATAATCCACCTAATCTGTGTAATAAATCTTTAATTTCTTCAGTTCTTTTGTGTTTAAGTCTTAAACACTGATACTCTTTTGAATTTCACTGTGTCTTGTTGATGTGCAGGTGTGATAGGGGCTCATATGGCATCAGCGTCCATGATACACTAATGAAACATGGTGTGGAACCCTGCTCAATTATTTCTCTTTGATAAGTGAAAACCTGGAGGATCGTCATCTTCGGCTTTCATTTTCTTTAAATAAATGAAAAACCATTAAAAACCTGCAAAATACAAAAAATGTTATAAATTCCTGCATTTATGTGGTAAAACTATTTAGGAGGCTGCGGTTAGGATCATGGTCGTTGGATGAAATAGATCAACGGTGAGGATTGAAACTGGGGATAATAACAACTTTACAAAGTGGAAAAAAGGGATTAATATGGGTCGTTGATCTGCAGAGATCAACGGCTGTGATTTGTTGGAAAAACATTATAGAGCGAGGCTGCATGTTTTTAACCAAATCGAGGAGATGCAATCTGGACCGTCTGATCTGGACACGTGGATGGTCCAGATGCAATCGGATGCATTCGATCGTCGGGGAAGAACTTTGAATGGCACCGATGCGACTAAGTGCTGGCCGTCGATCTGAGGATCAGATTGACGATGGGAAATGAGCCGGAGGATCACCAATCGGGGAGAGGTAAATATAATATGAAATTCGCCCTTTGAATTTTTCTGATGCGATAGTGCATGGTTCGTTGATTGGTATAGGATCAATGGTGGATATTGTTTCAAATAATGCACCAGCGGAAACCCTTTAATACATATGAAAACCCAAATTTCAATGGAAAAAAAAAGGTTTTAACGGCTTCAGAGATGGGTAAAATATATATGGCTTGGTGCCCGACTGCGGGGCCTTGGATATATGGAAAAGTAAAAGGACCAGGGTTTAAAACTCACAAAGGGCCAATTGGATCGGAACATATCAGATGGGCTTTTCAATCTACCCATTAGAATTCCCCGATGCAATCAGCGCTTCGGGGCTTTAATTCTTGGTTCCGGGCGTAGATTTATATGAAGAGAGGCAAAAGGCGGGGGTATACAACGGGGCTCAATTGCATCGGAACAATGATGCGGGACTTTTCAATCTACCCATTTTCATTAAAAAACATTGTTTTGGCAGGTTTAGACCAGAACTTAGGAAAAGTGTGTTTATGCACTTACATAGGGAAATATGCATCAAAGATGGGTTTATACAATGATTAGCACCTGATTGCGGGCCCAGGGTTCAGCGAATGAGAAAAGGGGATTGGAAGCTTACAACCAGAAGCTAATCGCATCAGAAGTCTTATAAAGGCCCAAAGACTTGCGTTCATCGTTTGTTTCCGATGTGCTAAGCACCGAAAGAGTTTAGCACTTGGTTCTAGCGCTAGGGCACATGTGGGGAAGTGGTTTAGGCTTATCCCAAAGGGGCTTAAGCCTTAATACAAAAAAGTGTATTTTTATGATTTTTTCAGGGTTTTTTGATGGATTTAGGGGTTTCGGAAAAGTTTTAAAATGAGTTTTAAACTTTTTAATGAGGATTTTATGAAGGGGAAAAGGGGAAATAAATGGAAAATAGAAGAATTCCATGGGGAATGAAGGGGTAAAAATTAAGGTTAGTTTGAAGTGAAAGGAAGGTAAAAATGGTGTTTGCAGCAGTCCTTTCTCTATGAAATCAACAGAATTTCAGAGTTTGAAATGGAAACAGCAGTGAATATTTAAACAAAGGGCATGATATCTTCATGAGTCTTCAAGAGATAACATTTTTAGCAGTAAAACATGTTTCTTGAAGGCTCCAAAAATGATTTAGCCACCTTTTGATCTAAAAATTTTTATGGGTGGCTAACAGTGGCTCCACTTGGGGATGGTGCCTTCTTAAAGGCATCAAGAACTTCAGACTTGCATTCTCTGGGAGGCTAATCAGTGCCTTACCCATTGGACTGCCTTTTCTTCATTTGAATGATCTTCTTTTGCTCTAAAAATATTAGCAGGCATGAAAAATAATGGATTTTCATCAATACAAGCTTTCTACCTACCCAATCCTACTGATCTAACATTTTTTCTTCTTTAGAGTGTACTTGGATTGGTAAACTCTTTTTACAACATTTTATTCTTTTGAAAGCATAAAACTAATCTAATTCTAATCCTTGTTTCTCCATGAACTCAGATTAAGAAGTTGAGTCCATATGATTCTCTACCTAATCTACCAATTTGTTAAGATTAAACAGTCTAACAGATTTTTATTCTCTAATTTCTAAAACAAAAATTTAAAAGCATAAAATTTAGGATTGAACAGTCTAACTTGATGTTGGTCTATGGAATAAAAAACAAGTTGCACATAGATATTATTTTGCAGAAAATTAAATCACAATGGAAGGCTTAAGATCTGAAAGTTCAAAGCACAGCCTCCTCCTTTCTTCAGCTCTGTTTTTAAGTTTATTCGAGATATTTTTCCTTGTTCTCTGGTTCAAATTTTGAGCTGATTAGAACCAGTTTTTTTCTATCTTTGAATCAAAATTTTAAAACATATTTGAGTCATTCTTCTTTTAGAAACTGAGGTTCAGATTTTTAGCTTGTTTGAACCTTTAATTTCTATCTTAATCTACCTAAATGATAAGCCAAGACTAAACTGTTTGGAAAATAAAATTTACTAACCTATCAGCAGTCAATTTAAAACTAATTAGTCAAGATTATGTTGTTTGACTAATCAGAAGTGTGTTTTTAGGAGTGGCATTTAAGCTTTCACACTTTCAGACGTTGTTTCTCTTTTTTGGCATGGGGCTATACCTTTCTTATTTTTACAATCCTGCCCTCTTTTCTTTCTTTTGCTGTTTTTATATTTTTTATTTTTCTTCGGAGACAAAAATAAAAAACTATCTAAATGCTTAGAACTGAGCTATATTGATATTCCTATATAACCTAATATAACTTGGAATATTTACATTATCACATGAAACAAAAATGCCAATGCAGCCAGCTGAGTAATGTCAAGAAGAAGAAGAAACTCTGGCTGCTTGTCAGGGGTATCCATAGTAAATTTTGAAGATTAATCTTCAAAATCAAGACTATCACAGAAGGTGATAGCTTTTCATGCATTTGGATCTGGAAAAGGATCCATGCTTGATAATTTAAGCCAGTTGGGATTTCCACACACTCATCCAAAGGATCAAGAAATAAAGGATGAAGATTCTCTTCTTTTTGGTCCTCCATGTCTCGTAGATTTTCTGCTTTGAAGACTTCAGCTTTGAGGACTGCGTTGTCAATATGTGGCTTGGAAGTATCATCATCCTTAACCTGCAAAATATCAAATAGTGAAATTTCTTCTTTCTTTAAATACATGCTTGCTTCTGATATAAATTCAGGTTCTTTGGATGACAGATTGACATTAGTGAAAAGAGAAGTTTCTTCTTGGAAAGACAGTATATCCATAACAGGATAGTCTTCTATTCGTTTTTCTCCTTCATATTCCTTATCATATTTACTAGGGGATTCATCATATTTGGTAGTGTTGTCCTCTTGTAACCCTGGTATGCTTGGATTTAGTGGATTGAAATCTGTGAAGAGGTTATTGTATTGTTGAGTAGGGGTGTCTTCAAAGGTTACTTTCTTTTGAATAGAAGGCTCCTTTTTCTCAAAAAAATCTTTATTTTACTTCTTGTCACCCTTTGAGTTGAAAGACTATTGATTCCCAATTACATGAAAGCTATTTATGATGGATTGAAATGGATGATTTATGCTTTCAAGTTGACGATGGTGAAACTCATAACACCAGTCAAACGCTAGTTGCCTTTTGTGATTAGTTTCCACTTGAAACTCATTATCGTCATCAAACTGATTAAAATTTGGAAAATTATCAGAATAAGCAATTTCATTAGTCAAAAATATTGGGTCACCGGTTTGCTCTTCCTTTAGTTGATCTACATGTTTATTTTTGTATCAATACAACCAGATGGAGGAGGTAGATAAGCGACAATGTTTGGTTCAAATGAAGGTTTGGAGGTTGGCAGTCTGTTGAATACTAAATCAATCTCTTCCTCTGTTAGAAGATAAGGGGTTTTGTTTTTTCTTAGAACAGAGGTACAACCATTCTCCTTGTCTTGTATTGGCTGATTTCGAGGTTGGATGTCTTCTTGAGCCTCTTATAAGGGAACTTCTCTTGTGCTTGCAATATTTTCATTTAGGTCATGAAGTTCTCTTATCAGCATAGTACAATACATAGGTAGGAAATCAAGTATTTCTTGACAACCTTCTTCATTTATTTCTTTGTAATTTTGCTCATCATCTTCTATAAAGTGTTGATCATGATACATTTCTTGGTCACTGTCTTGGTCTTGAGGTGATTTGGCTTGTGTTTGACCATGGAAAGGCATAGGTTTCTCTAAATCATCAATATTCATATTATCCATCAACCTATCGATTCTCTTTCCAAGTATGTACATCATCTTTTCCATCATGATTAGAAATTTTTCTTGATTGTTTTCTTTATGTTCATCATAGATGTCTTGTGGTGGTAGAGGTTGTGTTTGCTCAGGAAAAAGAATTGTTTTTTCTTGATAACCAATATTCATATTGCCTATAAGCCTATCCACTCTCTTTCCAAGCATGTACATTAATTTTTCCATCATGAGAATTTGTTTGTCTCCTGGGTCTATATCTAAATCCATGTTTGTAAATTAGAAAAGAGGTCATTATATCTTGTCAACCAGTTTAAAGGTCTTCTACCAATGGATTCATTTGGTCTTTTGGAAGTTGTGAAGTGTGGAGTCGCCAGGTGGAAAATTTTTAGCTCTTGTACAGGTAAATTGTTTTACGGTTCCACTAGCATGTTTATTATGAAGCCAATGTAGAGATGTTTGGGTCTTCTGAGGTCTTAGAGATGTACACATGGAATTTACTCAAAATTCCCCAGTGGAGTCGCCAGAAGATGTTAGCTCCCTATAATTAGCAAGATTGGCAAAGTCCAACTACAGGGAGAACACTATTTCAACCACTTTGGGATTCTAGGATCTAGCCCTCCTGAATCTGGAGAGGGATCTCTCCAAAAAGTGCAAAGAAAGAATTATCTTTAAGGCTTTTGGGTAATGATATTAGGCTAGTTATGAATATTGAGGGTTTTTTTTTGTTTTGGATGGTTGAGCATGATTATTATTTTGGTGGAATGTCCTAAATTGAAAGAGTTTCAAAGGTGTGAAGTTGCAAGCAATCAGAACAAGCTTTGGCTAAAAAGATAAATATAATGCTAGTTTTTAGTCCATTGGGCCATGGAGTCATAATAGGATTTAATTGAAACAACAAGGTTCAATATTGGTCCATGGGGCAAGTCATCTATCTCTAAGGATCTCTTTAAAGTTGATTTTATGGAATGAAATGATACAAAAAGAAGGGGAAATAAACAAATGAAGAACAAAGAGCAGCCTAAGATCAAGTAAGTACTTTGAAACTATCCTCATTTCAGCATACACTTAAGAAAGACATAAAATTAATCTAAGATCTGGTAAGTACTTCGAAACTAGCTAGCTTTTGATGCACTTTCAAATAGAAAAACATTTTAAACACAAAGGGAAACATTAAAAGTAACTGTTGGAGAAGAAACTAGAGGACAGGGCTCACCATAAACTTCCCTAGCTCTGCTTTTCTTAGCATACTTTCAAGACAGACACACAAGATAACAAAGAATGGTCTAAGTTCAAGTAAGGAATTTTAACCTAGCCTGCTTTCAACACACTCTTAGGGAAACCTTCAGCTAGTTTTTGGGGATAAAACTAAAGGATAGGGCTCACCATTACTTCCTTAGTTCATCTCTACTTAACACAAACTAAAAATAACATTCAAGAACAACATTCAGTTGAGATAGTAGAACGAGGGAATGCCAACATTCCTAACTGCTTAAACTGAATCAAATCATTCCTAAACAACACAATTTGGAAGAAAACATGTAGATAAAGATTATCAGTCAGAGAAGGGTACTGATACACAGTAAGTCTTAACTCTATGCTTGTTTTTCTTTATCAGAGAATATGGACAAAGCGAAAAATAAAATAAAATAACAATTTACAATAAGAAATAGCATCACCGTTGACATAGACCAGGATCCCATAAATCAGCTTGTATTGATGCTCTAAACCAGTTATAGATTTAAGTCCAATGTTTCAGTTCACCAATCATCTTCACTTCTCAGCCTAACTTATTTAATCACAAGCACAGCTTCAAGAGCCCATGAACACTATTTACAGGTATAAGTTTCAAGCTCAAGTATATTTCAAAGTTCTGCAACCAACTTTTATAATGAACTCCTCAATAAGATTTTATAGAAGGATGAGGAGGTCGAAAGAGAAAAGATCTAAGGGTTCAATTAATACAGATTTAGTACTTCTCGACCTTTGACGGGCTCAATGGAGAAGTTTACAGATATTTGCTTTGTATTAATTGTTTTAAATTTAAGAAGTAAGCTCGGTGGGAGCTTTTGTTGACTTTTAAGGCTCTGTGTCATCTCTGTAGTAACTCATTAGATATTTTGCATTAATTCCCTTTGGCTCAATTAACTATTCGGCTGCGTTGAGGCAAATATCCTCTGTTTTGGTCATTACTCAGCCTTTGTTGAATGCTGTGAGGCCACAGGTGGAAATCTGGTAGCTAAGAGGAATCAATTAACCTCTGATGTGGCGTTGGAGGCATCCTCTGTCTGATAGAAATTCTTGATTTGCCTTTAACTGTGTTTAATTTAATGGATTAGGCTTTTGATTTTCGATCTTAGCCATAATCCACCCAATCTGTGTAATTAATCTTTAATTTCTTTAGTTTTTCTATGTTTAAGTCTTCAACACTGATACTCTTTTGAATTTCATTGTGTCTTGTTGATGTGCAGGTGTGACAGGGGCTCATATGGCATCAGCGTCCATGATACACTAATGAAACGTGGCATGGAACCCTGCTCAATGATTTCTCTTTGATAAGTGAAAAGATGGAGGATCATCATCTTCGACTTTCATTTTCTTTAAATAAATGGAAAAGCCATTGAAAACCTGCACAATACAAAAAATGTTATAAAATCCTGTATTTTTGTGGTAAAACTGCTTAGGAGGCTGTGGTTAGGAGCATAATCGTTGGATGAAACAGATCAATGGTTAGGATTGAAACTGGGGATAGTAACAACTTTACAAAGTGGAAAAAAAGGATTAATATGGGTCGTTGATTTGAAGAGATCAATGGATGATATTTGTTGGAAAAACATTATAGAGCGGGGCTGCATGTTTTTAACCAAAGTGGGGAGATGCAATCTAGACTGTCTGATCTGGACACATGGACGGTCCAGATGCAATCGGAGGCATTCAATCGATGGGGAAGAACTTTGAATGGTGCCGATGCGACTGAGCACTAGCCGTCGATCTGAGGATCAGATCGACGGTGGGAAATGAGTCAGAGGATCGCCAATCGGGGAGAGGTAAAGATAATATGAAATGGGCCCTGTGAATTTTTCCGATGTGATAGTGCATGGTCCGTTGATTGGTCTAGGATCAACGGTGGATATTGTTTCAAATCATGCACCGGCGAAAACCCTTTAATACATATGGAAACCCAAATTTCAATGGAAAACAAAGGTTTTAACGGCTTCGGAGCTAGGTAAAATATATATGGCTTGGCGCCCGACTATGGGGCCTTGGATATATGGAAAAGTAAAAGGACCAGGGTTTAAAACTCACAAAGGGCCAATCAAATCGGGACGTATGAGATCGGATTTTAAATCTACCCATTAGAATTCCCCGATGAGGTTAGTGCTTCGGGGATTTAACTCTTGGTTACGGGCGTAGGTTTATATGAAGAGAGGCGGAAGGTGGGGGTTTATACAACGGGGCTCATTCGCATCAGAACAATGATGCGGGTCTTTTCAATCTACCCATTTTCATTAAAAAACATTGTTCTAGTAGGTTTAGACCAGAACTTAGGAAAAAGTGGGTTTATGAACTTACAAAGGGAAATATGCATCGAAGATGGGTTTATACAATTATTAGCACTCGATTGCGAGCCCAGGGTTCATTGAATGAGACAATGGGATTGGGAGCTTACAACCAGAGGCTAATCGCATAAAAAGTCTTATAAAGGCCCAAAGACTTGTGTTCATCGTTTTTTGCCGATGCAATAAGCGGCGAAAGAGTTTAGCGCTTGGTTCTACTGCCAAGGCACATGTGGGGAAGTGGTTTAGGCTTATCCCAAAGGGGCTTAAGCCTTAATACAAAAAAGTCTATTTTATGATTTTTTCAGGGTTTTCTGATGGATTTGGGGGTTTCAACAAAGTTTAAAAATGAGTTTTAAACTTTGTAAAGAGGTTTTTGTGAAGGGAAAAAGGGGAAATAAATGGAAAATAGAAGAATTCCATGGGGAATGAAGGGGTAAAAATGAAGGTTAGTTTGAAGTGAAAGGAAAGGAAAAATGGTGTTTGCAGCAGTCCTTTCTCTATGAAATCAGCAGAATTTCAGAGTTTGAAATGGAAACAGCAGTGAAGATTTAAACAAAGGGAATAATGTCTTCATGAGTCTTCAAGAGATAATATTTTTAGCAATAAAACTTGTTTCTTGAAGGCTTCAAAAATGATTTAGCCACCTTTTGATATAACAAATTTTATAGGTGGCTAACAGGTTCCAAGTCTCAATGATGACCCTTTATTACTGAATACTGATAATATTTTCTCTTGCAATCCTCATAATAATTATGAAGAATTGTTGAATCATTTCCAAAGGCACACAAAGTGTAGTGTAGAGTCTTGTTTGTGAAAAAAGAGCACTATTCTCACATGTCAGTACAATTCTCCATGGGATCTTTCTGAGGAATCAAGATTGTTCATAGATGATCAAGGAAGAAAATAATATTCCCAACAAGAAATGGTGATAGGCTCAATGTAAAAAAAAATTACCTTCTAACAATGTGGCGTGAAAATTTTGATTTCCAACCAATGTTTTCTCGGTATGCTGTCATGAAATATATTGCTAAGTATGCATCCAAAGCAGAGAAAAGGTCTGAAACTTATCATGATATGTTAACTATAATTTTAAATTCTATTGCCTCTGAGGATCATGCTTTATGTGCTTACAGAAGGATTCTTGCATAAACGATTGCTTACCGTGACATTAGAGCACAAGAAACATTCTAGAAGTTTCTTAAGCTACCTCTTATTGTCTACAGTTGAAAATTTGTTTCCTTAAATGTTGGAAGAAAGGTTTTCAATAAAATATCAAGGGATGACATGCAATGGTCATCTGAGAATAATTTTGTTCAAAATTATCAAAAGAGGATTTTTTTTCCTTGAACATCTATCTTTGATAGGAACAACAAGATCTTGGACATTTGATAACAAGCGTAAAAAATATCCATGCAAGCTCAGAGATGTTCATGCTATTGTTCGGGTTTGGCCATGGTTTTATTCTATTCCTAGTGAGGGTTCATACAAATTAGAAACCTTTTGTTGGACATAATTGCTCTTGTACAAGCCATTTCATGACATTTGTGTAGATATTGGAGTTTCAGACGAGATTATTGTTGAAAAGTGGAGGAATTTCTGATATCGAGCATGGCATTTTGATCGGAATCCATAAATTGTCAACAATATTGAAGATAAAGAAGATGGTGATTTTTCTAACCATGAAACAAATATTGAAGATGATTTTCAAGAATGCAAATTTTCTCTCGCTTGGTTCCACCAAATTATGTGAATGTTTGTGATCTTCACACACTTGGTCGAAGGGATTTTGATATATCCTTTGACAGGCAAAGTACAACTATTTATAATGATGTGGCTAAAGAAGCTATTAATTTTATAAGAAATGTACAATCAAGGGATCATATTGTTGACCCTTCAAATAGAACATTTGCATCTCCAAATTCCCTAGTAGAAAAATAATGACTTGCTTTTGAAATTTTTTTAAGGCATTTGGCTTAATATGATATTCGTGAAGCTTGTAAGTTTTAACCCTGAACAGAAATTATCTACACACGAATCTTATAACAGAAAATAAACAATTGCGAGAGCATAAAACATAAAACAGATAAACACAGAGATTTTCCCCTGGATCCCAAATCGGGACGACCAGCTTGATTTTTCATTATATTCCTTTTAGTGTTACAACACATATATATACATGCCGAAGTATACATAAACCCCAATCCATAAACCCTAGATTAGAACATAACCGTAGTTCCCTTGACCGGATCTACAAAAAATACCAAGGGCCGAAAACCATCGTACCCCAAAACCATGTGCAAAACCATGCACAAAACCATGGACGCAGACTACCCAGTGGAAATTAAGGAACCAAAATTTTCACCGGGGCGCTGCCCCGGACCCTGACAAGGGGGGCTATCGCCCCCCCTCTTACCCCCCCGCGCGTGCTTAGTCGTGGAAAGAATATAACACATACCCAACAAAGCTCTTCTTATGATTGTTCAAGGAACTCCAGGCACTGGCAAGTATTTCCTTATCCATTTTATTTTTTAAGATATTTCTAATTTTTTATGTAATGGAAAAAGTAATTTTCTTTTTCTTGGCCCAACGTGAATATCTTCTTTTAATATACATGAAAAAATAATACACTCTGCTCTAAAAAATCTGATTAAAGATATGAAACCACTAGAGGGTCAATCTCTTGCATTATTCTAAGAAGAAATGAGGCATGTTCAATATATATTGATTGATGAAATGAGATTTTTAGGATAAATTTTATTCATGAAAATAGATGCTTAATTGCGACAAGCATTTCTAGAGAAAAATAATTGTCCTTTTGGTGGCAGATCCATCATCCTTGTGGATGACCTTAGCGAGCTACTTCCTGTGAGAGATAAGCCTTTGTATGTAGGTAATACAACAAGGAAAGTCTTGTGGAAAAAAATCAACATTGTTATCACTCTTGACACAATAGTTCACCAACAAGGGAAAAATGAGAAACAATCTTGTTTTCGTAGAGTCCTCAATAACATAAAAAATGCAAAACCTATTCTTGATGATTGTGAGTTTCTTGTGTCGTGGGCTGATATGAGGTTTGATCCTAGAGAATGTGATTTATTTAATGCAACATTTAACATGTTTCCAACAAATAATTTGGTTTCCTTCCATAACAAGAATATGTTGAAATCATTAAATTCTCCAATTGCACGATGTATTGCTAAGAATTCAAGGCATTCTGAAATCAGTGGTGTCAATGATGATCAATTGGACCGTGAAGTTTTGTTGTGTTGTGGCCAATGTGTTATGCTGACATGTAATTTGTGGGTTGAAGCTAGTTTTGTGAATGGCACACTTGGTTATGTGAAGTAAATATTTTATATGCCTACCTCTAAGCCACCTTAGCTTCTAATGTTCACAACTGTTGTTTTTGAAAAGTATGTTGGCGTTCCATTTGATGAAAGAAATCCAAACTTTGTACCTATCACACCAGTGATAAGAGGAATTTGAAAACAAATTCCTTTAAATATTGCATGGGCTCTAACAATCCACAAGTCACAGGGTTTGACTTTCGAACAAGCATCAATTGATATAGTGAATAAAGAGCAGCAAGGCCTGACCTTCACAGCCATATCCAAAGTGAAATCAATAGATGGTTTACGCATTTCACCACCTTTCTCTTTTCAATGTTATGCCAAGATGAAAGATAGTGCATATGTTACAATCAGGAAGAAAGAAGAGGACATGCAACTATCAATACTTTTAGCTCTTTATAGAATGTTTTTTGAATTTCTTTTATTGTCCTATTTATTTATTTTTAATATAATAATTATTTTGATATATTAATGAGATGAATACATTCATCACATTCATAGTAATATTTTGGAAAAAATTTTACAACATATTACATGTTGTAAAATTTACTTATCTCTTTTAAGTGGTTTTTGTTATTTTGTTTACAATGAACCATTCACAGATAAACAACCAGTTATATGAACCAATCATTAAAAATCAACATTGAATTCCATATCACTATGACATGCAACTAATAATATTGTGACATTTTTATAGAATGTTTTTTTTAATTTCTTTTATTTTCCTCTTTATTTACATTTATTATAGTAATTATTTTCATGTATTAATGAATTGAATACATTCATCATATCCCATAAATTTGTTACATCGTTTTCCATGTTGTTCAATTTGCGTCCTTTTTTTAAGTCATTATTGTTCTTTTGTTTAGAATGAACCATTCATACATATACAACCAGTTATATGAGCCAATCATTGAAAATTAAGATTGAAGTCCATATCCCTATGACATGCAACTAATAATATTTATCAATGTGGTTTTCTAAATATGTTGTGGTTTGGTTCAATGACAACATATTTCTAGTTGATATTAATATTAAACTAACAATAATAATACATTAACATTCATTCAAATACAAATACATAATTACTAACATTATTAATATTTAATTTAACATTAAGTTAAAAAAATTGTGATTTCTTTTTTAATATTGTAATAAGGGTCATATCACTCATTTAATTTTATCACTCATTTCATGTGTACAATATGTATTTCTAATGAGGTTTATATTTGTATAAATTTTATATCATTTGATTCATGTAGCATTAGGTTATTTTATAACATGACATTTTTAATATTAAGTTTTTAACAATAATAAAAATGGGGTGTTATGTTATATATGTGTGTGTGTGTGTGTGTGTGTGCTTAGATGTTTCCGTGTATTAATTTTCATTTTGTTGTTTTTCCTTTCAAATGCAGATATGGATAATAATGATGAAATCTATTGTAATCAAGCGGTGTAAAATATTTCTAGAGTGATCAGTTTTCTTTCATACCTTCGGAACAAGTTTTATAGAAAAGATGGCTTCCATCCTACTTTTATTGATGAGCATCTTCGTGTGTTAAATGAAATGAAAATGAATGTAAAATACTTATTACATTTGCAAATGAGGGAGGCTTAGAGAAAAAAAATAAGGGATTGGTTGGAAAGCGTTAAGTATCATGATCATTATAATTTTGATTTGAATTGGTGTCCTTTTGTCGTCAGTCAGGTTGTGTTCTAGAAGAGGCTGTTTGATAAATGACTTTTGATGGAGGGTTTCAAGTCCATTTTTGTAGTGGTATTTTTTGATGTAAAGACAACAAGAAATATAAGTTAATTTAAATGTTATTTCTTTGGTTTCACTGATGGTAGAATTGGATATCACTTTAGTTTATTAATTCTTTCGGTTTATAATATTGACAATCAGTAAGGTTGATTGATCACTTGGGGTTTATAATATTAATAATCATGTGACTTTATCAATCCTTTGTGTTTAAAATATTATTTCATAAGCTTTATTAAGCTCTTGTGTTTTTAATATTGATCCCTTAGCCTTATTGATCCCTTAGGTTATTAATATGTATCCCTTGGGTTTGTCAATTCCTTTGGTTTATAATATTAAACCTTTGGGTTTATCAGTTCTTTTGGTTTATAATATGAAAAATCCTTTGGGTTTATTAATCTCTTGATTATAAAGTATTAATTCTTAGCGTTTATTAATTTATTTGGTTTTTTATATTTTTTTATTAATTTTATTGATCCTTCAAATTTATTAATCACTTGAGTTTATTAACAATTTTTTTATAATATTAATTTGTTGGTTTATAATATGAATAATCCCTTTAGTTTATTGATGTTTTTTGTTTATAGTATTAATAATCCCTTTATTTATTGATGTTTTATGTTTAGAATATTAATATTTCCATGTATTTGTTGATCCATTGGGTTTATAACATTGATCCCTTAAGTTTTCTAATTGTTTTGGTTCATAATATTAGTCCCTTAAGTTTATTAAATCCAAATATTAGGGGTTAAACATTAGCCCTACAATTTAATATTAATGCATGGTCCAATGTCACATTATGAAAAACATTATCCCAATATGAAAATAAACCATGGAAAACCATTTTTAACCAATGTTATACATAGTCGATCATTGTCTCCATCGTTGAATGTCACATTGTGACAAAGGTTGTCTCAATATGAAAATCAACCATAACCAACCATGGTCATACTTGATCCAACGTCGCATTGTGACAACAATTGTCTTAAAGTTTAAATAAAGCATGGTCAACCATGTTTATTTCACTGTTTATAGTATTTATCAAAGGGATTTTATATACTTCAGGTTTATAATATTAATATCCTTGGTTTAATATTATTCCCCTCAGTTTATAATATTAATAATCATGTGACTTTATCAATCCTTTTTATTTAAAAATATAACTCCTAAGATTTATTAATCTCTTTATTAATCATGTAAGTTTCTCCTTTTTTTTTGTAAGTTAGGCTAAACTATATTAGATCAAAAGAAAACTTTAGATAGGCGTTGGGCTAAGATGGTAAGCGATGCTTAACCAATCCCGGGGCTACCTCCAAGGAGGAAACCAACCTCTTAATAGCATCAAACAATCATTATTTACAAAGTGTGTCGTCGCACATATAAAAACAAAATATCTGTAGTATGTGTTGAAATAACATAAAATAAAAAAGAAACGAGTAGTCGTGCAATCATGGTGTCCCTTCATCATCCTCTATAGTAGGGTCCTCTTCCTTGATGCGACATTTGTATTCCTATGCAATGGCCTCCTCCTAAACAGAAGGTACACGTAGGGGCTTTATATTGAGGAGTGACTGGGTACTCATCATCTATAAATATTGTCTAAACTCCATATAAATCCATGATCCACACATCTGTATCCTCCCCTAAGGCCTCTTGAACCGGGAGAGACTCGGATTTACGAGGAGTGGGTGGCTCAAAGTGCACAATGGTGGACTTCATGGGTGCTATTCTTCCCCTCTGATTCTCTAGAGCTAAGTCGATCTCATACTGGGTGCGCTCAGACCAATGTGGTGCTTCCCTGTCATGGCTTCCAAAAGAGGAGCCTTCAATGGATTCCAATCGGTGATCATTTTCACGTTGATATCAACCCGATAAAACACATCTTTGGCTACCCCTGATAGACTTTTTGCGCTGATGCAGAGCCACAGGGGGCTAATAGACAGAGAGGGGGATATCGGTCTAAAAGTGGTGAAGTGCACAATAGGAGAGCTCGCAACAGAGAAGCGTGACGATGGGGGGGGGGGGGGGGGGGGGTACGCAATAGAGGGTTATGCAGCAGAGGGCGCGCAGAAGGGAGGCGTGAAAAAAGGGTGCCTGCATCAGAAAGCGCACAACAGGATGAATCTAAAGAAGCGGGGAATTCCAAAGGTGGCATGTAGCCAATGGGGACACTGCGGGGGGCGCACAGCCTGGAGGGAATCAATGGGAGAAGCACCTTGCTAGCTAGCACCAGTACGATGGCACACGTCGCGGAGGGCGCACAGCAGGGGGAGTGCGCAGGGAAGCTAATGCAACAACAGAATGGCAAGGGAGGAGGCAGAGAAGGCTCTGGAGGCTGACTGGAGTAGTGAAGGGATGACAGAGTGAGGAGAGACCATGCCTTTTGAAGACCTGTGGCAGGAGTGCAGATGCTGTGCGATTTTGTGGCACACTCGCATATGCGAGTTGGAACAATTCACTTGAGATTGTATGTGATTCAATGTATAGCAGAATATCAGGTGCAATAGAGTGCCCATCTTAATTATTGCTAAGAGGAGGTTCTGCATTAGGTTAAAGTTGTTTGTGCAGGATATCGTCAGCCTGTGCATGGTAAGAATTGGCTTTGCATGTTCACAGCATGTCACCCCTATCTGGGGAGATGTAAGTTTCTCATTCATTTGTATTTAAAATATTTATTCCTAGGATTTACTAACCTCTTATGTTTTTAATATGGATCCATTGGCGTTGTTGATATCTTATGTTTTTGATATTTTTCCCGTGGGTTCACTAATTCCTTTGGTATACAATATTAAACCCTTGGGTTTATTAGTTCTTTTGGTTTATAATATTAATAATCCCTTTTGTTTAGTAATTTGTTGATTTTAAATTTTTTATTCTTATGGTTTATTAATTTCTTAGGGTTGTGAGTTTAAAATATTTATTCTTAGGGTTTCTTAATCTCTTGTGTTTTTAATATTGATCACTTGACCTTATTGATCCCTTAGATTTTAAATATTTTCCCCTTGGGTTCACCGATTCCTTTGGTTTCTAATATTAAACCCTTGGGTTTATTAGTTCTTTTGGTTTATATTATTAATAATCCCTTGGGTTTATTAATATATTTAGTTTAAAATATTAAATCCTATGGTTTATTAAATTCTTAGGTTTTTGGGGTTAAACTATTAATTCGTAGGGTATATTAATCTCTTGATTTTAAAATATTGATTCTCAGGGTTTATTAATTTATTGGTTTATAATACTAATATTTATCCATTAGGTTTATAAAATGTTTCCATTGGGTTTACTAATTTCTTCGGTTTATAATATTAAATTTTTCTATTTATTTGTTCCTTAACTTTATAAATTTAATAATTCATTTGGTTTATAATATTAAACACTTGGGCTTATTACTTATTTTGGTTTACAATATTAATAATTCCTTGATTTTATTAATATCTTGAGTTTAAAATATTAATTCTTAGGGTTTATTAATCTCTTATGTTTTTAATATTGATTCATTGGCCTTATTGATCTCTTAGGTTTTTAATATTTATCCTTGGGTTCACCAATTCCTTTGGTTTATAATATTTCTTTTCCTAAGGAAAAATCATAATTTTCATTAATATTGAAAATTACATGCTGTAGATGCATTTCATATGCATTGTTGTGACTGTAGTCGCATACATATAGTTTATCAAAAAACCCTATTGGGGTGTACATCAGAGACTGTTAAAAATAATTGCAATAAATACAATATTTAGATCGGGTATATCATGATCATAGTCAAAACTGCCAAAAACTGTCAAGATCAAAGATGTCAGTCATCAATACATGGATGTTCTATGAAAGGACAATGATGATAGCTGAAATGTTGTGTGTTCATATGATCCTCTATATTCCAGAGCCCCCAATGTTGGATCGTTGCCTCCTTGGAACGATAGTCAGAAATGAAATTATGTTCCCTATATATGTGAGAACATACGATGGATGAGAATTGAGCTTTCAAGTTCCAAAGATCTTCCAATATAGATTGTAGTGTGTGAACATGACATAATGAAGATTTATTGAACCATTTTATGATGATTTTAGAATCTCCAAAAACTTTTAAGTGGAGGATATCATTCTCTAATGAAAACTGAAGGAGATGGTAGAGTGTAATCAGTTCTGCAAAAAAAAATTTGCGAATTCCTAGACCCATATTGATTTTGTAAAAATTTTGTTGTGTGAGGTGAAGAAGAGTGCCATCCCCACAACCCGCGGGCTGAGCTGAGTCATCGAAATATGGCCAAGGTATGTAAAAATTAATGGTTTCAGGGATGATGGTTCTAGCTGCTCTGGGAGGCTCATCTTCAGGGATGCTGGAGTAGCTTGATATAATGTTGGAAGATATTGATTTCCATATGGGGATACGATCTTTAAATATGGAGGCATTCCTAGACAACCAAATTCCCCAAAAGATGAGTAAAGGAAGGCATATAGCTTTATTTAAAGAGGCAGAGTTCCACCAGTGTTTCCAAGCCTCTGCTAAATTCAAGCCATGCCATTGCAGATTGATACCCATATCAGATGTGATGGATGACGAGAGAGCAATGGTTGATCTACAGTGGAGGAGAAGGTGATCAATAGATTCAGAGACATTTCTGCAGAGAGTGCACCAAGTGGGACAATGAATGGATCATTTGAGCAAGTTATCCATGGTGGGAGTAATGTAGTTAAGAGTGCACCACATGAAAAGTCTGGTGTGTGGAGGTGCCTTAAGCTTCCAAATGAGATGCCACTACCAATCTTGTCTCTGTGGGAGATGATCCCAGAAAATGCGTAGATATCCTTCCTTTGGAGTATAGATCCCGGATTTTGTGGGGGTCTATATAAGTTCATCATCCCCTATTCCAATGTGGATGTGACATTCTTCTAGAGCTGATGTATAATTCTGCCAAGATTGATACATAGGCCCCAGGTGTCTGACCTAATTGGCATATTTCCATCCTTGCGAAAACAGGGTCGTGGTATGTGGATCCGCAATCTATGAAATTTAATGTACGCCTTTCTCAGAAAAATGATTGATAATATTGTGAGATAGAGAGTGTGCATTCCCACTCCCAGGCCAGGGATCGATGCCAATGCGATCTTGATTCCCAGATCTGATTCTCCAGGTAAGGCCATTTCTGATGTGTGGAAGGGATGTGATGACAACTTTTCGAATGGATGATATGTTGTGATGACTCCAAGATGGTAGACGGATACAATTAGTGATGTTCATTGGATGGATGTATTTCACATAAACCACCTACGTCTAGAGATTCTTGGATGTTATGATTTCCCATCCCATTTTTACAGCAAGGGCTTTGGAAAACATGTCCATATTTTTTATGCCCCAACCTCCCCATTTTTTGGGGAGGGCAATGCTGTCCCATTTCATCCATGCAAAATTATGTTCCTCTCTATTGTCATTCCAAAGAAATCTGCTGCAAAGTTGTTGGATATGGGTGATGATGGCCCATGGAATCCAAGCCAAAGACATCTAGTAAACTCGAGTGGCTTCCAAAACAGATTTGAAGAGGGTTAATCGGCCAACCCGAGACAACCCTCTGTTGTGCCAAATGCATAATTGTTTTTCCAATTTTGCAATGAGAAAACTCTAGTCTCCAATGAAATATTCAGAGGGTTTAAGTCTAAACCCAAGATATTGGAGTCTCTCCTGAGGATTCAAGGAGGGAAAAGGAAATCAATTCAGGGCAAGTCCTCTCTCCTCGGGGGAGCATCTGTTGATAGTGATGGTTGATTTTAATGCATTGCATGCCATGCTAGTGGAAATAATGAAATCTACAAGGACTGCTACAAAAGATGAGATATCACCAATGGAACCATTGAGAAACATGAGCATGTCATCTACAAATAGAAGGTGAGTGAGGGTGCAGCCTTCAGCTATTCTGATGCCCTGCAGTCAACCTAGGTGATTCTCGTTCATAATCGGTCTACTTAGAGCTTCCATTATGATAAGGAAGAGGAGAGGGGAGAGGGGCAGCCTTGAAGAAGTCCTCTTTTGGAGTGGAAGAAGGGAGACGCAGAGCCATTGATGAGTATACTAAAGGAGACATTGGTGATACAATACATGACCCATTTGATGAAGGTGCAGGGGAAGCCCAAATGTGTGAGTATCATGTAGATGTAGATCCAATTATCTCGGTCAAAAGCCTTTGTGAGATCTAGTTTAATAATGATACTTTTGAGATTTTTGAGTTTAATAGAGTGGAGCACCTCCTGAGAAGTGCCTATAGCTTCGTGGATCTCGCAATGGTGCAGAAAAGTGAATTATTGAGGTGATATGTGCTCAGAGAGGATGGGCTTGATACGATTTCCAATGATTTTGGCAATGATCTTGTAAAGGCAGCTTCAAAGGGAAATTGGACGAAAATCAGAGAAATTCTAGGGGTCATCTGATTTGGGGACAAGGGAAATGAAAGTGGAGTTATATGCATCATATAATCTTCCAATTTTTCAACGTTCTTCAACCAGGTTAAGGATATCCTGTCCCATGATGTCGAAAAAAGCCAAGAAAAATTCAATGGGCCATCCATCTAGTCCAGGGCTCTTATGTTTCTGGAACCATTTCAGAGTGTCCTCGAGTTCCTGTAAGGTGACACGTCTCATCAGTTTTTCTTCTGCATCCTGATCCACAAATCGCGGGAATAATCTTGCCACTCTAATAACTTCAGCCAGATTTGTGTTATGAGGGGCTTTATATAGGTTGCGGAAATGGTCTACCCCCATATGAGCCAGTTGATGGAATTTCTAGGCTTGATTACCTAGTTGATCCATTAGCAACCATATTGTATTGATTTCTTTCTGACCATTTTCAAAATAGTGGAAGAATTTGGAGTTCACATCCCCAGATTTTAGCCAGATGGTTCTGCTACGGAGGTGCCAACTCTCCTATTGATCTTTGAGAATCTGGGATCAATCTACAATTAGCTGAGAGATTTTTTATCTGATACCTTCAATGCATGGCCCGGTCAACAAGGCTGACTCAATCCCAGCAATAGCCTCTTCAGTTTTGTGTAGAGTGTCTTCATCCTTTTTCCTTTTATCTCTAGCCCATGTTTTTGTAAGATTCTTGATATCCTTCATCTTTGCAGCAAATGCAGCTTAAGGTGAGCATGTAGGTGCAACATGATGGGTAGTCTAATACTTGGTTACCAATTCAATGTATTCGGGATAGGCCAACCAAGTGGCATTAAATTTAAACGAACTCTAGTGCTTCTTTCGACTAGGGGAAAGATCCAAATGAATAGGTGAATGATCAGATATACCTCCAGAGCCCACCCATTTTCAATATGATATACCTGAGTTGGTGAGTGATTCGTGGATGAGAAATCAATCAATCCTCTGGGCAACAGAGGCCTCACCAGTCCTATGATTTCTCCAAGTGGGGTGTATCTGGGGCATAGGTATGTCAATCAAATGATGGGACTCAATGAGTTGTGACATATGAGCAGCCAGGGGGTCTGCATTTTCAAGGGGTCCCCATGATTCAACAAGACCCAAGGAGAAATTAAGATCCCCACCAATGACAAGCTTGTGAGCTAATAAGGGGAAAGAGTTAAGGAGGTTGTTCCAAAAGGGAAGACGGGAGGAACAACGAGCATATATGTTAATGAGCCAATATTTAGATCCAAGTTTGGATGAGAAGATGTCCACCCTGAGGAAACCTTCCCCACCTCATTGATTCAAGATCCTAATGGATCTATGGTTGGTGCCAATTAAAATTCCTCGAGAGCATCCATGAGCGTCCAATTTCTAGAAGTTCCACACCGGGCAGATAGAATGGAGAGCATAGGTAACATGATCATAAGAGTCTAGTATTTCTTAGAGAAAAATAACGTTAGAAGTAGTACTATGCAGTAATCTTCGCAGGGCCAATTACCTTTCAAGGCTGGCCAACCCACGACAGTTGAAGGATAGGATTTTCATGAGGTAACCATGAGTTGGGTCATTCGCGCTCTAAGGACCCCTTCAAGAGTGTTTTTCTTGCCATAAACTATACCTTCTTGCATAATAGACTTGGATATATTTGAGTGTCGCCCTCTACTAGGTTTTGCTCGATTTTGATCAATCAAGCCAAGGCCATCAGTCTCTGATGTGATCGAATGGGGATGGGAGAGGGGTCGACAGATATAGGTGTGTGAGAACTGGGATTCCAAAGAAGATTCTGAGAGTGGGGGGGAAAGGGTAGGTGCAGGATTAGATGGAGGGAGCTCAACAAATGTGGGTTGGGAGGAGGAGGTGGGGCAAGTCACAAGAGTGAAAGGGGTATGGTGCAAGGTGGAGGTTGTGCAATGTGTATTTGTAGAAACATATGTAGATGAGATAAAATGAGAAACATGGATAGAGGGTGAAGAATTACCCGATGCAAGCTTGGTCGCAGTAGCTTGGGCCCTTGTCATCTAGGGGAGGGAGGTCCAAGAGGAAGAGAGGCGGGCTTGGGCCCCGAAGCAGACTTCTTTCCTTTGCGGCGTTCCATGGCTACATTTTCTGATGGGGAAGCTGTCAGGTTCACAGTAGCATGTACTTGTTCCAAATTTCCAACTTCTTTTGTGCCTTTGAGGAGAGGGCATTCCTTGTATAGATGCCCTACTTAGTGACATATATGACATCTATAGGGGACCCCTTCATAATCTAGGATCTAAATTCGAACAAAATACTTCCATATCAGAGTTATTGCCTCTTATAATCCATCCCTGGTATCCAAGTGTACCAATATCCTAGCCATTTTCATAATGCCAGAAGTGAGGTAGGTTTTATCATGATCCAGATAGGTGCCAGGAGTGTTGCCAATGTGCCTCATGGTATCTTCAGACCAAAAGTGTAGCGGGAGCCCTGGCAGCCTAACGCATATTGGTCCTACTCCAATTTGTTCTCTTTCTAGGTCGAAGAGGGGGCTCCATCTCTTGAACATGACTAGTGTTTGTTCAATATGCAAAAGTTTCAAGAGAACCCATGCGACCTTCTCTGATTGATGGAAGTGGAGGGAAAACCATTCACGAGGGAGGATGACAATCCAAGGCAACTCTTCCATGATAGGCCCCCATCTCTCATTCGTCCAATTGTGAAGTCATGTGAGGTTGTATTTGCACCCCCTCACATGTCCCACCAGAACGTTGTCTGAAGTGTCCATAGTTTGACCCATGTCAAGCCCTTCCCCAAGATTTAGGTCAAAGTATCGATTGCCTTTTTTAATGCAGTTCGAGTGTTTCTTGCCTTGTGAGGAGGGTTTATATTCTGCTGGGCAAGGTGGGGATCAGATCCACTGTCTGTGGCTGCAAGGATCGAGTCCTCAGATGGATGGATTACAGGAGGGGCATCAAAGCATCACAATGATGTGAGGTCAGGTCTATATGGGGCTGCAGAAACTGGAGGTGCACCCATGCATCAGGAGGCTGAGAACTAGAGGGACCGTGGGGAGGGGAGAGAGATGTTCCTTAAAGGCAGGTGGAGAGAAAATTTCATGAATCTGGCGAGAAAACAATCTGTCCAAATGTCGGCAAGGAGCTCAGAGGGAAAGAAGGGAGATCTGCAATTGAGAAAGGTGGGGATTCAGTGGACAGGGGCAGTTCAAAGAGGCAATGAGGGAGTGGAGGTGGCAAATAGGGGCCAGCAGAAGCCGCCTCAGGAATGTTGAGGGCTAGCAGGGCATTAGATGGCACGAGATAGATAGGGTAGCCCAAAATTTCAACACCCTCAAGCAAGTGCAGTGAGTAATCAACCACGTCATCATCCATCTCTGGCATTGGTAACCAACAATCTGTGTTTGCCACCCACCTGTCACCGTAGGATCCGATAGGGAGCAACGAAGGTTACTATGACTCCTTGTCCATTTCCGGCGGAATCTCGACAGAGTAGCTGCGGTTGTATTCAGCGTCGTACCTGTTCAACACCATAACTCATCAAAACCCTAATTCCTATAGAGAAAATAGTGCGGTGCACGTGCGCCCTTTGGTTTATAATATTAAACCCTCGATTTTACTAGTTCTTTTGGTTTATAATATTAATAACCCCTTGGGTTTATTAATATATTGAGCTTAAAATATCAGTCCTACAATTTAATATTAATGCATGGTCCAATGTCACATTATGAAAAACATTGTCCCAATATGAAAATCAACCATGGGAAATCATTTTTAATCAGATTTATCCTTAGTCGATCAATGTGTTGCATGGCCTAATGTCACATTATGACAAATATTGTCTCAATATGAAAATAAATCATGGCCAACCATGGTCATACTTGGTCCAACGTCGCATTGTGACAACAATTTTCTAAATGTTTAAATCAAGCATGGTCAAAAGGATTTTATATACTTCGGATTTATAATATTTTTTTCCCAAGGAAAAATCATAATTTTCATTAATATTGAAAATTACATGTTTTAGATGCATTGCATATGCATTTTTGTGATTGTCGTCACATAAGGGTTTATAATATTAATCTTTTTGGTTTAATATTATTCCCCTTGGTTTATAATATTAATAATCATGTGACTTTATCAATCCTTTTTATATGAAAAATTAATTCCTAAGATTTATTAATCTCTTTATTAAAGGGGTGAGTTTCTCATTCATTTCCATTTAAAATATTTATCCATAGGCTTTACTAATTTCTTCTATTTTTAATATGGATCCCATGGCCTTGTTGATCTCTGATGTTTTTAATATTTTTCCCTTGGGTTCACCAATTCCTCTGGTTTATAATATTAAACCTTTGTGTTTATTAGTTATTTTGGTTTATAATATTAATAATCCCTTGGGTTTATTAATCTATTGATTTTAAAATATTGATTCTTATAGTTTATTAATTTATTAGGTTTTTTAGTTTAAAATTTTTATTCTTATGGTTTGTTAATCTCTCATGTTTTTAATATTGATCCCTTGGCCTTATTATCCTTTAGGTTTTTAATATTCTTCCCTTGATTTCACCAATTCCTTTGGTTTATAAAATTAAACCTTTGGGTTTATTATTTGTTTTGGTTTATATTATTAATAATCCCTTGGGTTTATTAATCTCTTTAGATTAAAATATTAAATCCTATGGTTTATTGAATTCTTAGGTTTTTGGGTTTAAACTATTAATTATTAGGGTATATTAATATCTTGAATTTAAAATCTTGATTCTTGGTGTTTATCAATTTCTTGGTTTATAATTCTAATATTTATCTCTTAGGTTTATAATAATTTTCCGTTGGGTTTACTAATTTCTTGGGTTTATAGTATTAAATGCTTCTACTTATTTGTTCATTAACTTTATAATTTTAATAATTCCTTTGGTTTATAATATTAAACACTTTGGTTGATTACTTATTTTGGTTTACAACATTAATAATCCCTTGCATTTATTAATCTCTTGAGTTTAAAATATTAATTCTTAGGGTTTATTAATTTCTTAGGCTTTTGAGTTTAAAATATTAATTCTTAGGCTTTATTAATTTCTTACATTTTTTAGTTTAAAATATTAATTCTTAGAGTTAATTAATCTCTATTGTTTTTAATATTGAGCCCCTGGCCTTATTATTCCCTTAGGTTTTCAATATTTATCCCTTGGGTTCACCGATTCCTTTGGTTTATAATATTAAACCATTGGGTTTATTAGTTATTTTGTTTATAATTTCAATAATTGTTTGGGTTTATTAATATATTAAGTTAAAAATATTGATTCTTATGGTTTATTAACTTATTAGGTTTTTTAGTTTAAAATATTATTTCTTATGGTTTATTAATCTCTTGGGTTTTTAATATTGATCCCTTGCCCTTACTAATCTCTTAGGTTTTTAATATTTATCCCATGGGTTCACCAATTACTTTGGTTTAGTATATTTAAACCTTGGGTTTATTAGTTATTTTGCATTGTATTATTAGTAATCTTTTGGATTTATTAATCTCTTGAGTTTAAAATATTAATTCTTAGGGTTTTTTTGATCTCTTGAATTTAAAATATTTATTCTTAGGGTTTTTTAATTTCTTGGTTAATAATATTAATATGTATCCCTTGCTTCACCAATTCTTTGGGTTTATTAGTTCTTTTGGTTTATAATATTAATAATCCGTCGGGATATTGGTTTATATACTTATTATAAATAATAATAAAATAGTACTATTATGTTATTTTTAAATTATATTATAGTTTGTGTTAAAACTATTAATATATTGAAATTTTTTAATAATATATTATTATAATACATTTTATTATATATATATATATATATATATATATATATATATATATATATATATATATTAGGTTAATATATAGTATGCATATAGTTAATATTATTAATATATTATAAGTAAATATATAAAATATATTGGTAATCATACTCATAAATATATAATATTTATTTTGGTAAAATATATGTGGTGGGTGGTGGATATAGGCCTATCAGAGTATATGAACCACATTGGTAAATGTGATTGTGCTAGTTGTAATGACTTATTAAATAGTAAATATTAAGCATTATGTACTAAATGACTAGGGTAAACCCATGAAGTTGGGTTCCACTTTTGTGAGAATCGGGGGCGGAAAAAATTTTTCTGAACAATTCATCCAAACTTTTATAAAAGTTCGGTCGAACTGTTAGAGAGTTCGACCGAACTCATTTTGTGATTTACATTGACGGCGTACTGATGGCGTGGGCAAACAGATTTTTGGCCGGAGATTGGAAAACCAACAACATAAGTTCGGTCGAACTATTAGTTAAGCCAATCTCTTAAAATAGTTCAGTCGAACTTTAGTTTATAAATACACCAACCCGAAGCCATTAACAGGTTTTAGGCTTATCTGTTGTGATCGTGTTTCTACGTTTGTTGTGTGTTTCTGCGTCTGATGATCGTGTTTCTGCATCTATCTTCATCTATGTCGTGTTGTTCAACCTTAGCTCTTGTTGTTCGACCTCGACTCTTGGTTTTAGGCTTATCTGTTGTGATCATGTTTCTGTGTCTGCTGTGTGTTTTTGCGTCTGTCTGAGTTTGTGCCGTGATGTTCGGCTGCAACTCTTTTTATTCAGCCTCAGGTCTTGCTATTCAAATTTGCAGGTTGCCTCCAAATTTTGAATTTTCCGGCCCGCGTCTGCTTCTGCATCTATATCTTTTTGTTCAGCCTTGGCTCTTTCTATTCGGCCTTGGCTCTTGCTATTCGGATTTGCAGGTATGCTCTAAATTGTGAATTTTGTTTGAGGTATAAAATCAAAATGTAACAAGGTAATTGTGAGTTTTATTTGAGGTATAAAATAAAAATGTAACAACGTAATTGAGTTTGTAAGCTTTCATAAGTGTATTTGGCTAAGGCCCATGTTAATATTTTATCTACAATTTTCCAAGACATTTTTTGAAAATCAAATCCTTTATCCAAATTTGTGTTCTTCCTTACTAAAAAAACTCTAGTTCTAGAGGTAGTTGAATGAAACATTTCTTAGGAAATGGAATCATAGGAAATGGATACCCCTACATATAAATTTGTGTTAATATTCTAATGAAATTGATGGTTCACCAATATGAGTCCCAATTAGAGTTTTATGGTGTGTTGCAACTCACTTCCTCAAGCAATCTAGGGACACATTTTAAATTTGTTACAAGAACATGAAATATAAATAGAGTAGCATAATTGAGTTTCATAAGAACTTATAACTGTAATTAGTTTGAACCTATCTCTATAATTTTAGTATAAAATTCTGTGTTGGTAATGCGAAAACCTTAGCTGGGTATACATATTATTTTTCCACAGTAAATGAACCAACATGACTTAGTGACATAGAGAATTAGATAACACTGAAATATTCTCTTATCCAAGCTCCTTTCTGTGGTGGTAGTGAAACATAAGTAGCACCAATATCGTTTCTTTAATTAACTGCAATTACACTGAATAGCATCAAAACTGTATAACACCAAAACTATCCTTTGACTAAATACAAGTATTCATCTGAATTTCATCTTTGTGTTTAGCCTGAAATTTTGTCCTTCTGTAATTGTATCGAAGCCTAGAATCAGCCATCTAAACCTGTAATTAGGCTGAACCTATCTCTATAATTTTAGTACAAAATTTTGTGTTTGTAATGCAAAAACCTCCATTGGGTATACATGTTATTTCTCCATAGAAAATGAGCCAACATGACTTAGTGACTCAGTGAATGAGATAATGAAATCTAATCAATAGAAGAAACAATAGCTATAAGGAAAAAATTTAGTTCAACTTCAGCTTATTTTTCATCCAGGAAACATACATCAGCAGCAATTCAAAGATCTTGTACAAACAGTAGACATAAATGGTAACTTATTTTTCATCTAGTAAACATACATTAGCAGCAATTCAAAGATCTTGTACTAATAGTAGACATAAATGTTAACCAACACCGAATGCTAGTATGCATAGATTCTACGAATCCAAATATTAGTCCACTTAAAAGTTGTAGTCCATCGGAAGAGACATACTATACAACCTTCCCAAATTGACAGTCTCACTCTTTCATCATTAGTATAACCATTTGTTGCTTGTCTAGCTGTTATAAAACCAGCTCCAAAAATAGAAGAAAAGAGAGATCAACACCTTAGAAATCAGCCACTTCGAGGGGGAAACCTCCAATACATTACATAAATGAAAATTTCTTGGATGCTACAAAATACCAAAACCTCCTTCTATATATAGGATTCCATGGTCCCATAATATAATCCTAGTCGACCTAATAATAACAATGTAAGGGCACAATAATAACAATATTGGGGTTATAGGGGTACAACAATAACAATACGGGGGCTACACTAATAGCAATAAGGGACTAAACTAGTAATATAGGGACCTAAAATGCCTCTCTCCTTCAAAAAATCATTGTCCTCAACGCTTGAGTAGCTCTAGGTGCTTCTGTATAAAATTCTCATCCTCCCATGTAGAATCTTCAGTGGGTAAGTTCTTCAACTTGATAAGATGAAATTGATCGATTTCGTAGCTGTCAAGTTCTTGTTTTCGTGACTGCTTTAGGTTCCAATATGAATTTTCCTTCCTCATCAAGTTCTGTAAATATTGTTTCAACTAGAAGATTTTCACATATAACCTTCTTTAAGCATGAAACAAGGAAAACTGGATGCACTCGCAAAGAAGCATGAAGCTCCAATTTGTATGCCATAGTACCAATCTTTTGTAACACCTTGTAAGGACCATAGTAATTTGGCGATAATTTATTATCCTTCTCAGCTTTCTTGAGGAAAATTTTTTTGTATGGTTGTAGCCATAAAAATATCCATTCTCCTACTTCAAAACTTCTCTTGCTGCAATGTTGATCTGCCTGTTGTTTCATTCGATTTTGTGCGAAATTTAGGTTATCCTTTAAGAGTTGGAGAACTTCTTGTTGATGCTCGATTTGATCTTCCACTGGCTGAACCTTATACTTTTCTCTTAAATATGATGTGATGGACAGTGGATGATATCCATAAAGTGCCATAAATGGGGTCATTTTTGCTACAGTATGGAAAGAAGTGTTATACCACCATTCAGTGAGAGGTAACCACTTGACCCATTGTGTTTGTTTATCAGATACAAAACAATGAAGATATCCTTCCAAACATTTATTCACTATCATAGTTTGATCATTGTATTGAGGATGATAAGATGAGATATGAGTTAATTGAGTACCCAAACAAGAAAATAACTTCGTCCAAAAATTTCCAGTAAAAATGGGATCTCTGTCGCTCACAATAACCTTTGGGTTTCCATGTAGCTTTTGAATTGTGTCCATAAATGTAGTAGCAATTCTACTTGCTTTAAATGGATAAGATAATGCACAAAACTGTGCATACTTGGTAAGTCTATAAACTACCACCATGATGACAACCTTTCCTTCGGACTTAGGTAAACCTGTGCTAAAATTCATTGAAATCTCCTACCAACATTGATTTGGAATGGATAAAGGTTGTAGAAGACCCAGGGTCTTAATTGTCTCAACATTATTTTGTTGGCAAACCAAACATTCTGCCACAAACTTTTGAATAGCATATTTAAGGCCATCCCAAAAAAAATCTTTCTTCACCCTGTGGTAAGTTTTTAAAAATCTTGAGTGTCCTCCTAAAGGACAAGTGTGCAATTCCAAAAGAATCTTTTGTTTTAGTTGAGAATTCTTACAAATATATAAGAGATATTTGTACCATAAGGAATCATTTTTCCAAATAAATGTATCAGATGTACTAGGATCTTGCTGCAACTTTTGAATGAGTGTCCACACTTCTTCATCCTTCTTCCATTCATCCCTTGCTTCGGTTATCCAATCTGGTTGGATAATAGAAATGGCACAAAGAAATGCTTCCAACTCTTCATTCTTTCTTGAGAGTGCATCTGCAACAACATTTAACTTCCCTTTCAAGACCTGTTGAACATAATCCTTCCAAGACCTGTTGTAGATTAGTATATCATCAAAAAATAATAGCACAAATTTTCAAAGGAAGGGTTTGAAAATGGAATTCATCAACCCTTGAAGTGTAGAAGGTTCATTGGTAAGGCAAAAAGGCATGACCAAAAATTCATAATGACCCCCATGAGTTCGAAATGTTGTTTTCGAAATATCTTCAATGTTCATTCTAATTTGATGATATCCTGAGTGAAGATCCAACTTGGTAAAAATAAATTTCTCCATGTAATTCATCCAATAATTCATCAATCACATGAATGGGAAATTTATCATTAATGGTGATCTTATTGATCTCCCTATAATCTGGACACATGCGCCATGATCCATCCTTCTTGTGCACCAATACTAATGGAGCAAAGAAAGAACTTTGACTAGGTTGAATTATACCAGCCTCTAACATTTCTGCAATCATACGTTCAATTTCGCTCTTTTGGAAATAAGGATATCTATAAGGCATGATGTTTGGAGAAACACTTCCTGGAATCAAGTGAATAGCATGATCGTGATCACGAATAGGTGGGATTCCTTTGGGAGTTTCAAACACCTTGGAACAATTGTCCAAGACTTTTTGGAGAGCTGCAGAAATATATGATTTTGATGTTGGAAATTCTAGTGAGCATAATTGTGAAATTACTCCTCGTTTTTCTTTCTTCGGAAGCTTTTTCATGACATTAGAGCTTATTATCTTTCTTTTCTTCCCTGCGATACCCCATAATTCAACTTCCTTTCCTTCTGAAAAAAATTTCAAGAAAATTTCTTCAAAATTAAAAGCTATCATCCCCAAAGATCATAACCATTGTACTCCTAATAAAACATCATCACCTGCCATAAGAATGGAAAGCATTGGACTATTCAATAAATATTCCCCCATGGCTAGCTTGATATTATGGAATTTTCTAGATAAATTTATAGTTCCTCCATTTGCAGCCATCACTTGACATTCTAGTGCTCGGTATAAGAAAAAATTCAATTCCTTGGCTACCTTACAATGAATAAAATTATGGGTACTACCCAAATAAATAACCATGTATATGTGTTAGCTTCCCTTTCAAGACCTGTTGAACATAATCCTTCCAAGACCTGTTGTAGATTAGTATATCATCAAAAAATAATAGCACAAATTTTCAAAGGAAGGATTTGAAAATGGAATTCATCAACCCTTGAAGTGTAGAAGGTTCATTGGTAAGGCCAAAATGCATGACCAAAAATTCATAATGACCCCCATGAGTTCGAAATGTTTTTTTTCGGAATATATTCAATGTTCATTCTAATTTGATGATATCCTGAGTGAAGGACTTTTTGCAAGCTCCTGAATTTAACCTAAATAGGTCATCATGGAATTTTCACTATAAATATTTTTCTGCAAGGTTTCAGAACCTAAAATTTTCACATAGCGAAGAAGCGATCCTTCCTTTGAAAATTTGTGCTATTATTTTTTGATGATATACTAATCTACAATAGGTCTTGGAAGGATTATGTTCAACAGGTTGACTGGGTGCTAAAACTATTGCAGGAGAAACAATTATATGCAAAAACATCTAAATGTTTTTTTGGAGTAAAAGAGGTGGAATATCTGGGTCATATTGTATCTCACGAGGGCGTTAAGGTAAACCCTGAAAAAATTAAAGCCAGTAAGGAATGGAAAGTCCCCACAACCATAAAGCAGTTGCGAGGATTTCTTGGGTTAACAAGGTATTATCACAATTTTGTTAAGAATTATGGGAGGATAGAAGCACCTCTAACAACATTATTGAAGAAAGATGCATTTTCATGGACTACTGAAGCAACTAAGGCCTTTGAACATCTTAAAGAGGCAATGTGCCTAGCATCGGTCTTAGCTATGCTAGACTTCACAAAAACCTTTATTGTGGAATGTGATGCCTCAGGAAATCGAATTGGTGTTGTTTTGATGCAAGAAGGAAGACCCATTTCTTTTTAAAGTCGTCCAATCAAAGGAAAGTATTTTACAGAAAGCTATTTATGAGAAGGAAATGTTAGCAATACTACATGCACTAAAGAAATGGCGACCTTACCTAATGGGAAGATACTTCAAGGTAAAAACTGATCATGATAGTCTTAAAAACTTATTGGAGCAAATAATATCAACAGAAGAGCAGCAAAAATGGGTCACAAAGATGTTGGGTTATGACTTTGAAATAATCTACAAAAAAGGGAAGCTAAATGTTGTTGCAGATCCACTCTCAAGAAAGAATGAAGAGGTGGAAGCATTTCTTTGTGCCATTTCTATTATCCAACCAGATTAGCAAGGGATGAATGGAAGAAGGATGAAGAAGTGTGGACACTCATTCAAAATTTGAAGCAAGATCCTAGTAAATCTGATACATTTATTTGGAAAAATGATTCCTTATGGTACAAATATCTCTTATATATTTGTAAGAATTCTCAACAAAAACAAAAGATTCTTTTGGAATTGCACACTTCTCCTTTAGGAGGACACTCAAGATTTTTAAAAACTTACCACAGGGTGAAGAAAGATTTTTTTGGGATGGCCTTAAATATGATATTCAAAAGTTTGTGGCAGAATGTTTAGTTTGCCAACAAAATAATGTTGATTCTCAACGAATGGTCGTGTTGGTTCTCAACCAATCGGTGGTCGTATTGGTTCTTAGCAGGGTCATTCTAGTTCTCAACAATCTCAGGGTGGGCAAGATGATAGCTAACCACATCGAGGTGGCTATCAATTTGAATATTTTTTTCATTCAATTTGTAAAAATTTGTTTACATGTGTTTTCTTAATATACAAAATTTTATATATTGATTCAAAGGATGAAAATTATGCTCCAAATGTTTCTCAAAAAAGATGTAGGGCAGAACACATCATTGAAGAGAATTTTTTCCACCAACCACGACTTATCCGACTAACATTTTCGATATACCTTGGGAAACAAACATGCAGCAATGCACCTTTGAAAGGTGTCAACATTTTCATGCAAAATTGAAGAGAGATATCATGGCTTTGACTCTACCTGTTGACAGTCGACAAAGCTTTGAAATAGTTACACAATGTTTAAGCGAACTAGTAGATGTGTACTGAAATTTTGGGCCAACCACTGATATTTTTGTAAAAGTCATGAGAAAAAGAAAGGAAATAGTAATGGGTCCTAATAAATGGGAGGTTGTTAAACAAAGAGTTACAACAGAAATGGCTAGGTCTATGTTTAATTTCAAGGAAGGGCCGAAAAGAAAGATGTTGAAGGTGAAATATTTCAAGCACACTCATATAGCTCATTATTTGTATGATAGACACCTTGTGCCCTATGGAAGACTCCCATGTAACGATGAGGTTCCGCTTTATTTTGCAAAATTATTTTATGCAGATTTATTTTTGCAAATGAAACCTAATTACAATGACCTTCCCTCTCAATTTTCTGTTCTTGGGAAAGGTCGATTGTGTGACGATAGGGTCGCTAGGCGTGATGTTGAGTTTCATCACCCTGAGCCACCATTGGTTAGTTGACCTTTTTGTGTTGAAAATTTGCGATCAGAGATTGAAGCCACTTCTCAAATTAGTAGAGAAGCAAGGGATGTCATCATTGACAATGTTCATAATGGATTGGGTGGAGTCAATTTTTTTCTGAATCGACAAAGAGAACGTGAGAGTGTACGCGCTAATTTTTTGTATTATACAGATGAAGAGATTGGCAACATGAGTGTTGAAGATCTCAAAACATATGCAAAGAATTGTCACAATTCTTGGCAGGACCTAATTGTTCATGAGGAAGAGAGCATGGGAATGGTATGCGTTAATGGTTAGGGTTCAATTATTTTAACACATGTACAGTTTTTAATAAATGCATATATACATACATTTATTTTTATACATTAATCTAAAAAAAATGTATCATTATATGTTAACACCATTTGCAGCTGTTAAGATTGATGAATGAAGAAATGTTAATATCACGGTCGGAGCCTCCGATTCAAACAATCAAAATGGGTCTCACCATCAATGATATAATCAAGATGGTTCTCACCATCAAGATATGTTGGCAAATGTTAGTGTTTTTTAAGTGAACATGATGATGTACAATTATTTTTTATTTATTATTATATATATCGAAACATGATGAGATATTTTTAAAATAAATAATTGTCCACACATGTACATGTACATATATAAAATAAAATGTTTTAACATATTTCGATTCTATCCTATGTTTTTGGGATAGCAGTACCTTCTTCTACCTTGGGAGATGTACCGTCTACTTCCTTAGGAGATGTGCCAAATCCACAATCACAAGCATGGACAATTTTTCACTTTTAAAATTTATGTTTTTAAGTTATATATTCCACCTCAAAAAGTTCCATTAAAAAATTATATATATCTATATCTTGAGTTATTTTAAATATTTTTAATTTTAGGTTTTTGGAGATTTTCTTTCTGAGCCACTCTTAGTAGATGTCCCAAATCCAGCAACACAAGTATTCAATTTTTCACTTAAATATATATATGTTTATAAGTTATAAGTTATAAATTTAAGTTTAAAAGTTTTATTATAAATTGAGATCTATAGATTTTGAGTTATTTTAAATTTTTTGAAATTTAGGTTTTTGGAGATTTTCTTTTGGAGCCTCCCTTAGGAGATGTGCCAAATCCACCAACAAAAGTATTCAATTTTTCATTTAAATATATGTTTTTAAGTTATAATTTATAAATTTAAGTTTAAAAGTTTTACTATAAATTGAGATCTAGATCTTGAGTTATTTTATAATTTTAAATTTTTTGAATTTTAGGTTTCTATAGAGGATTTTTTTTCTCCACAGACTCTAGCAACGGAGATAGGAACATCCACGCCATTTCAACCATTTGAACAAGTTCTCTAACTTTATTTTTAATATTATTGAAAATAAGTTTATATATGCATTTTCATTTGAATTTTTTAATATATATATATATATATTATATATATATATATATATATATATATATATATATATATATATATATATAACTGTACATGTATATTGTACAGTTTACTATTGAAGATGTTCCTATGGGGGAAGTTTTAATGGACGAGAATAAATGGAGAGGGAACCTCAGGAGGTACTGCATGATTTTTTTTTACATTTTGTTTTTTACATGAAGTTCTATATATTCTCACTCAATTTTAAAACATCAAATTTTAATGTTTGTACACATTGTGTACAGGTTCCCCATGCTTCGAAGGATAGTTTGAGGATTGTGACTCCGTTGGGAGAGACGCTACATCTGTCTATATTTGATGGATGATGCACATGCACTATTTGATGGATGATGCACATGCACACGTGCAACATTATATTTTCAATAGATTTGGTCTTAAATTTACTTTTTTATATATGTAGTCTTATCTAGATGCAGTCATATATAACTTGATACTTGATACTTGTGAGATCTACAAATTTTGGACATATTTTATGTGAAATACATTTGGTACATGTGAATGTGATATATATATTTTTTTTAAACTTAAGTTTTGGATGGTTGAACTACATCTGGCATGTGAAGTAATGTTACAGTGTTATATATAATTTGTTTTGTTTTTAAAACTCATGTTTTGGATGGTTGAACTACATTTGGCATGTGATGTGAAGTAATGTTGTGTTATAATTTGTTTTTTTTTTTTTAAAGTGTTATGGTTGAACTACATTTGGCATGTGAAGTAATTTTGTGATATATATTTATTTTTTGTTTTTAAAACCTAAGTTTTGGATGACTGAACTACATTTGGCAAGTGATATAATATTTTGTTTTTATTGGATAGTTGAACTACAATTGGAATGTGAAGTAATGTTGTGATATAATGATTTTGTTTTTAAAACTCATGTTTTGGATGGTTGAACTACATTTGGCATGTGAAGTAATGTTATGTTATAATTTGTTTTGTTTTTAAAAATTAAGTTTTGGATGGTTGAACTACATTTGGCATGCAATATAATGTTTTATTTTAATTGGATAGTTGAACTACAATTGGCATGTGAAGTAATGTTGTGATATAATGTTTTTGTTTTTAAAACTAAAGTTTTGGATGGTTGAACTATATTTGGCATGTGAAGTAATGTTGTGTTATAATTTGTTTTGTTTTTAAAACTTAAGTTTTGGATGGTTGAATTACATTTGGCATGTGAAGTAATGATGTGATCTATAATGTTTTGTTAAATTAAAACTTAAGTTTTGGATGGTTGATCTACATTTGGTTGATATATATATATATATATATATATATATATATATATATATATATATATATAACTGTACATGTATATTGTACAGTTTACTGTTGAAGATGTTCCTGTGGGGGAAGTTTTAGTGGACGAGCAACAAATGGAGAGGGAACCTCATGAGTTATTGCATGGTTTTTTTTACATTTTGTTTTTTATATGAAGTTCTATATATTCTCACTCAATTTTAAAACATCAAATTTTAATGTTTGTACACATTGTGCATAGGTTCCCCATGTTTCGGAGGATAGCTCGAGGATTGTGACTTTGCTGGGAGAGACACTACATCCATATGTATTTGATGGACTATTAACATGCACTATTTGATGGATGATACACTTGGACATGTGAAACATTATATTTTCAAGAGATTTAGTCTTAAATTTACTTTTTTATATATAGTCTTATCTAGATGCAGTCATATATAAATTGATACTTGATACTTGTGAGATCTATAAATCTTAGACATATTTTATGTGAATTACATTCGGTACATGTGAATGTGATATATAATGTTTTTAAAACTTAAAATTTTTGGATGGTTGAACTACATTTGAAATGTGAAGTAATGTTACAGTGTTATATATAATTTGTTTTGTTTTTAAAACTCATGTTTTGGATGGTTGAACTACATTTGGCATGTGATGTGAAGTAAAGTTGTGTTATAATTTGTTTTGTTTTTAAAGTGTTATGGTTGAACTACATTTGGCATGTGAAGTAATGTTTTGATATATATTAGTTTTTTGTTTTTAAAACCTAAGTTTTGGATGTCTGAACTACATTTGACAAGTGATATAATATTTTGTTTTTATTGGATAGTTGAACTACAATTGGAATGTGAAGTAATGTTGTGATATAATGTTTTTGTTTTTAAAACTCAAGTTTTGGATGGTTGAACTACATTTGGCATGTGAAGTAATGTTATGTTATAATTTGTTTTGTTTTTAAAACTTAAGTTTTGGATGGTTGAACTACATTTGGCATGCGATATAATGTTTTATTTTAATTGGATGGTTGAACTACAATTGGCAAGTGAAGTAATGTTGTGATATAATGTTTTTGTTTTTAAAACTAAAGTTTTGGATGGTTGAACTATATTTGGCATGTGAAGTAATGTTGTGTTATAATTTTTTGTTTTTTTAAACTTAAGTTTTGGATGGCAGAACTACATTTGGCATGTGAAGTAATGTTGTGATCTATGATGTTTTGTTAAATTAAAACTTAAGTTTTGGATGGTTGATCTACATTTGGCATGTAATATAATTCTTGTTTTTATTGGACAGTTGAACTACAATTGGCATGGCATGTCAAGTAATGTTGTGATATAATGTTTTTTTTTTTTTTAAACTCAAGTTTTGGATGGTTGAATTACATTTGGCATGTGATTACGATATAATGTTTTGTTTTTAAAATTCAAGTTATCATTTTCCAAACAAAAAAAAAATCACATGAATATATGTACATGTAGAAATGATTTTACACATGTTTGAATATATATGTTAAAACGATCGAGTACAATATATATATATATATATATATATATATATATATATATATATATATATATATATATATATATAAACAATCATAAGATTCCAGGTCTTGTTAGATGTGCCAAACAATCATATAATTTTAAAAATGCATTCTATAATGTATATATATATATCGATTACGCGCAACATTTTTCATCAATGCATGTATAGAAAAACTACTTTCGGTTAATTCCATTCTAGAACATATATATCTAGTACGTGCAACATTTTTCATCAATGCACATAGAAAATCTACTTTCAGTTAATTTCATTCTAGAGCATATATATCGAGTACTTCAACATTTTTGATCAACACCAATAGAATTTAGCTACTTTCAGTTAATTTCATTCTAGAACATGTATATTCAGTACGTGGAACATTTTTCATCAATGCACATAGTAAAACTATTTGAACAGTTAATTGAATTCTAGAACATATATATATCCAATACGTGCAACATTTTTCATCAATGCACATAGAAAATCTACTTTCAATTAATTGCCTAGAACATGTATATATCCAATACGTGCAACATTTTTCATCAATGTACATAGAAAAACTACTTTCAGTTAATTTCATTCTAGAACATATATATCTAGTACTTGCAACATTTTTCATTAATGCACATAGAAAAGATACTTTCAGTTTTAATTGCATTATAGAACACACACACACACACACACACACACACACACACACACACACATATATATATATCCAATGCTTCTAGAACATATATATCCAGTACTTGCAACATTTTTCATCAATGCACATAGAAAAGCTACTTTCAATGAATTGCATTCTAGAACATATATATATTCAATACATGCAACATTCTTCATCAATGCATGTATAGAAAAGCTACTTTCAGTTGATACTAGTGTGCACGTACCAAAACAATGTACGTGCAAACACTTGCACAGATAACATAACAAGGAAGCTCAATTTTTAGTTGCGTTTTGGAAGTTCTAAAACATTAATACAAAGAGAAAAATTTGTTGGGAAGTTCAATCAAAAAAATTCCAATGGAATTTCATCTTCAATTATCCATTCATGATCACAATTTGACATTTTCCATTTCTTAATTTTCATTTTTTTCTTTGATTGAACCTCTATCAACTTTATGCGTGCTGCACACACAATGTGACTATATTGAAAACTTATGACATCAGGTTCATAGTCTTCAAAGTAAAAAAAATCACCACTTTGATTAGTTTGTCTGAAAAAATAACCTTTCAGTATAATAGATCCTCTCTCATATGGAAACCCGTGATCATTATAGTTTTCTAATAATTTCATCTTTCGTTCAGTGCAACACATCAAATAATAATTCACATTTTCATCGTTGTCAGTAGATAAAATTATAGTAAAAACATCTCCTGCACAATAAAACAAACTTAAAAAACTTATGTATTTAAATTTACATCATAATTAACATGAAAAATTAAATTTAAAATAATTTTAGTATCTATTTCTAGATCTCTATCATTTTAAAGCAATTCAAATGTTACCTTCTCTAACAATATCGGAAACTCGACCACCATCAGATGATATTCTAGTCTCCTCTGATTGCATTTTTTCAAATATTGCAACGAACATTTTCCCCTTTGTATTTAGCTCTGTATGTTTCCAATATTTTACATACATTTTTTTTTCACAAATGTCATTGGATTCTATGTTGTCTATGAAAACATGAAAAAAACAAGAATATTTTTTTTTATCCAATGCAAACACATTTGTGGACAACTTTGTTTTAATTAACTGCAATTTTCCAGTCCCTTTTATTGTTTCAATGTCATTTCCAATTGATCTATCTACATATTCGACCCAATATGCCAAAAAAACCTATATATGGAAAATTCAAAGAATAATGTAAATATGATATCAAAATACCATCAAAGATAATCATTGTGATAAATGTACACTGTTTAAAATTGGATATCCAATAAAAATTAAATTGAATGTGCCTTCGCACTTACCTTGATCGGTTAGTCTCATGGATTAGAGCAGCAATGCACCATTGAACAACTTCTTTAGCATCCACAAGTCGGTTTGCAGAGGGGTTAATTTGATATCTTCGAAGTGCTCGTTTTATGCATGCCCCTGCACCGTCATGTTCTCCTTTTCCATGGCGAGTCTAAAATAAACTCCAACAATTTTTGATGTAGGTTTTCTTATGAAGAAAACACAACCAAAATAATGATCATGAAGATTTGAATTGACCTGCACATTCATCTGACCATATCCAATGTTCATTGAATTTTATTCCACAACTTTTCGAGTTATAAATCTTTCCAAAACAATGTTGTATAAATATGTATCATGTGTACGATCGTCACTGATATATAAAAGTGATATCCTTTAATAACATTCTGATTTTCACTGGTGCTTTCTATATGATCGAGGTTTGTTCAGCATGTATATACAGAATATGAACGAGCATGGAGAGTCGGTCAAAATGATAGTATTCACTCTGAATTTTTTTTTTTTTGGAAAAAATGTGTTGTTTTTTGCAAAATAAACTACTGAAAAAATGGACGCTGGTGGAAAAAATTCATGGGATTTTTCTGAATTTCAATTCTTGCCATCAAGCTCTATGGGAATGCTTGTTGTATTTATAAATTTCTGCCTTAAACTTTCTCAAAAAATATATCACAAAAATTTATTCTTCTTGTAATTCAATTCTTTTAGCACTATTTGAACCTTGAATCGATGTATGGATATATTCATATCTCTTCCATTTCACTTTCATGTTGGAAAATGATTGATCATTTACATCAGTACGATATTTGTTTTGAAATTTAGTCAAATTTCCACAATTGTCGCATTTTTTATCACCAACACAATTTTTTTCATAAAATAATTCATCGCTTTCTCTTTCACATAGAATTTGAGATATGAAATCACGGATAATGGAAGGAGGAGGTGAATCTTTCAAAACATTTCTACCAAAATTAAGGAATGTGTCATAATATAACTGAAATTCCACATGATAACAACAACAACAAGTGTCGTGTATGATAATAGGTTTTACATACCATGGTTTTTGTTGAAAAAAAAAACTAATTGAGACATGAATTTCATGATTCTCTTCTTTGAACTTGTTGAACAACCCTATCTGAGTAGTTTCCAATAAATTTTTTTCATGTTATTCGTACTGATTTCATGCGATTCTTCTTCGCATCACATCCCTTACATTTGGCAAAACACGTGAATTTTTCTTCCAATATTCATATATTGCTTTTTAACATTTTCTCCACGTCTATATTTGTATGGTTGCCTACAAATAGCTCTCCAACAAGCAAGTTCATCATTTAAATCTATTTGCAACCGAAATTTTTGATGTTTGTGCAAATTTTTTTTGAGGTTCCTAATGCTCGTGCCATAGATTTTACCAAGAGATTCTCTTTAGTACTTGATGAAACCACTGCCATATGTATTTCTCTACGTACAACTGAAACATTTTTCTGTCTAGATATTCTAATTGAATTTATGCACTATTTATATTTTGTATCACAATTTCCTTCATTTTTTTATCTTTTGTTGATTTTCGAATACCCAATAAATTTGTAGCTTCTTTTAATTCCTTAATGATAGGATACCTTTCAACATTTGGGCTTGAACTGCACATTTTCCTTTATGTAGTACGTATCAAAAATTCATTTAACATGACATCGTATAACATGGTCAGCTCTTTTATCTCCATATGTGTGAGTGTCAACATTTTCTAACATCTCATCATCGACATTGATTTCATCTATACATATTAAAATGAATAGTACATAATAAGTTTACATATTCAATAAATAACTAAATTAATAAATATTTATAATTTCAATATATGTGCATGTGTTCAACACACACACACACACACACACACACACATATATATACATATCTTGTGATTCAATTTCTTCACTTGAATTTCTTTCAACATTTTCACCATCTTCAATCATTGGTTCAATACTCTTTCACTTTCTCTTTCAAAATTCTGTATCTCATCATCAATTTTTTGAGGAATATCTCTCTATGTTTACATTGCAAAATATATTTCAAATTAGTTCATCAAATAAAAATCAAGCTTGAACATATTTTACACTAGGAAAATTTTAAATATAAAATTCATAGTATTTACATTTACATACCTGCTTCAACTTCTAGTTGAGGTTGATTTTCCCTTTCAATATTTGAGAGTGCTTCTCTCTTTCTTTTGCGAGATTCTCTCCCCTGTTCTCTACGTTCCTCAGGGTCTCTTGTTCGAACATATTTTCTCGCGCAGTTTCTTCGATTTCCCATGATAATAAAATATGAAATTCAAAATATTTCCTTCAAAACTTTACACAAAAACTCTATTAAAAAAAACATCACAAAAGATTTAATTTAAAAAAAAACTCATTTTAATAATTTTGCAAAAAATACATACTTCAATCCAAAACAATTATTTTAAAATATATGAGAAAAAAACGTCTTATAAAAATGAAATGAAGCTCAAAATATTTCCTTTCAAGTACTGCAAAAAAGCTTCATTTAAAAAGTTATACAAAAACTCATTTTAAAAAATCATTATAAAAAATTTACTTCAACCCAAAACACGCACTCTAAAAAAATTTCACCTCAAAAAGTACCTCCAAAAAATGTCCATTGAAAATTAATTCCAACTTCTTAAAAAATTCCACTTTAAAAAATACTTCAAAAAAGCCTCTAAAAAATAATCACTTTAAAAAATACCTCCAAAAAATTTCCTTTGAATATTAAGCCTAAAAAGAGTCCTTTGAATATTCATCCCAGAACTTGTAAAAACAAAATACCTTAATATCAAAAAATTTCTTTTGGAAATTAAGCCCAAAAACCTCTAAAAACAAAATACATCCAAAAAAATTTCCTTTTAAAATTAAGCCCAAAACTTCTAAAAAAACCCTTAAAAAAAATCAATGAAAATTAAACCCAAAACTTCTAAAAACAAAATACCTTAATAAAAACAATAAAAATTAATCCCAAAACCTCTAAAAACAAAATACATTAAAAAAAAATGAAGCCCAAAAAACATCCAAAAAATGTATCACATACCTCTAAGAAATGTCATTTGAATGTACCTCCAAGAAAAGTCCTTAAACCCAAAAAAATCCTTTGCAAAAATTTCCTTTCAATGTACCTCCAAGAAAATTCTTTAAACCAAAAACAATCATTTTCAAAAATGTCCTTTGAATGTACCTCCAAGAAAATTCCTTAAACCCAAAACAATCCTTTGCAAAATCAGACCAAATGAAGAAACGTGCAAAATTATCCGAAATAATGAATGCTTTTATTTCAATTTATATTGTTGTGAAATGCTTTTTTTGGAGGGGCTTCATTGTAATTTCCGGCTGATGGAAAGTCAAGTAAATATTCGGCCGAAATTTTATAATAAATTTGGCCGAACTTTTGTGTCGTTAGACTTGACGGGTCGTCGACGCAAAAAATAATTCGACCAAAATTTTTTACAAGTTCGGCCGAACTAACACGTCTGCAATTACGTTGATCCAAAATCTGAATGCATATATTCAACTTTGGCCTGATTAAACTCCATCAAACATTCATAATTAACTGTCAGAACCAAGACAAGCATTTTTCATAATTCAATCTACTTTCACGAAATATAACTTTTATGGGATTTCATAAATATTTACAAATTTTAATTAATTTTGTAATAAAATGGGTGCAAACAATTTCTGAAGGTCATTATCATTTAGTGAAATCAATATTTTGTATCTTCCAAAATACACTGCAAAAAAAATTGAAACAATTATGGTGCATTACATTGGTCCATCGTCTGTAATGGGCAGTTTTTAGATTTTTAGTTTATAAATTATATTTTGAGAAATTTCATGCATTGCGAAACATATTCAAAATATGCAGTTTTTTCATATTGGATTAGTTAAAAAAATTCTATTAATTATGATATGCATCAGTTGGTTTTCTAAATATAACGAAACTAAAGTAGACTCTCTCTAGATTTTTGAAATACATTTTGTTTCTCAAAAACACAAAGTTTCAAAGAATACACTAGTGTGTATTAACATGACTTCTTATGAATCCTTTAATTGTTAAAGAACACACACTCAAATAAATGCTAAGTTGACATATCAAATGTGAATAAAAAAAATTCCAAAAAATAAGTAATAGAAAGCTAACAAAATTTCTGCCAACTTTTATTTTTATCGCAAAATGAAATTCTAAAAATTGTTTTGGCTTGTAGAAAGTTGAAGAACAGAAAAAAATGAAATTTTTTTCTCAAGAAAGGACAAAAAATGTTATCCAACTTCACATTTTCACCCACTAATTAAACAGTAAATATCAAGTACAATTTAATAAATCAATGAATAAAATAATATTCAATAGAGAAGATAAAAAAAACACTAAACTAATACTATGTTTTGAACTGCTAACACTATATGTATAAGCTGTGCCGAAATATTCATTCCTAGGAAACGATTCTCATCAGTGGAGTGGAATTATTTATACAGGCATGGTACATTGTTATTATTCCACCTTTTTTACTCATAAAAGGAGATGGAGCTTGACGTGAGATAAGGGTTTCAGAAAGAGATGGAAAGCCTACCAGTCACACAACTTAAGGACAAAATATAGAAATTGGAACATCATAGAGCAAAGAATAAGATAAATTGTAGTAATCTTTATCGTTTATCTGTACTATTTATTTAATGTTGGTAAATATTAAGCACCATGCATTAAGCTAATGATTATTTCAGTGTCTTTTTATCTTGTCTATCGAATAACATTTTATTTTTATCCAATGGATAAGATAAAAATCACCATTTCAATCATTGGCTTAGTATATGGTGCTTAATATTTACATAGATTTTAGTTCGATTTTGAATTTGGTGAGAAATATGGATAACAATATTTTTGAATACTTAGAATATAATTAATAGAGTAATTTAATGAGCCTATGATTATAGCATTTTAAGGGTTTTTATAGCATTAATTTATTTTCATATTTAACAATACAATTTAAATGATAAAATATTTTGGTATATTTGTATTTGTCTTAAAACTGTTTTCATTTGTATGAGCTTCATTTTCCTAGTCACAGAAGGAAATAAATTAATTTCTCAAAACATAGAAGTCTCTTGCAAGAGTGAAAATCTGCTCCTTAGTGACAACTAGGGGGTAATTCCATGTGACATGGTTTCCTTAAATAATATTATTGAGACAACTTCCCTTCGCATATGAAAACCAATAATGACTTTCCAGGGTTTATTTGACAATAAAATTATCATAAATTTGCCCCTCTATAAAGAAAATAAATATATATGAGACACAAAGGTTCATTAAAATTTAAAAAATCATCTCAGTAATGAAGATCAAAGAATTTCAACACTTCCATTTTCTTATGAATTATATTTTTGAGCTAAGAGGTGCTCCCCAACCTAGTATAAAAGATATGTTGTCATGTCCTATCATGTATTATCCTATTATGTTATGTAAACATTTTGACCTAATCAAATTACATAATAATAATAATAATTTAAATTAAATTAACTATGATAATATAATTAATTAAAAGTTTTTTTTGTCTGAATCAATCTATATAAAATTAAAAATAAAAATAAATTAAATTAAAACATAAAAAATAATATTAATATTTATAATTATAATTATAATTAATACTTAAATCAATCTAGATCTCTTTAGGTATTCCAAGTTAGCATAGATCTAGACTGACATCATTAAAATACACATTAAATATAACAAAATATTTGAAAATATGTATCGTATATTTACTTATTTAATATTATAAAAAAACATTTTATACCAAATAATGTAATAATAAATGTGATACAAAAATAGGTAGTAACCAATTTGATATTATAATAATAATAATAATAATAATAATAATTTAGTTAACTTTATGATTTTTTTAAATTTTTAGTAAAGTGAGATGTATAATAAAGTAATTGTTTTCATGTTTATGATAAATTGATGTTTAGTTTATATAAATATAATAGTTTAAACATTCTCTTAAATATTGGAATTCTCATTTGAATTATCAAAATATTTCCTAAAATATAAATAATAAACATCATATAAATATCTATATTATTAAATTTATTTTATTGATTTGATGATTTTTAATGAGTGTTTTTTGGTTTAATTATTAAATTTATTTTATTGATTTGATGGTTTTTAATAATTTTTTTTTGTTTAATAATCTCTTTAAATATTATAAGGATTGGTAGAGTAATCATCTTCTTTTATATTTGGGGTATTGTTACTTTTGAAGAGGAAAAACTTACTAAAATTTTTATTGTAAATTCCCACATTAAAGTTTTTAATCTATATCCTTAGACTCATATAAAGTCATTAATCTAATAATAAAAAATTATGCCATAGAGTGTGCTTAAAAATTCAAAATACAAGTATAGCCATGTTTAAAAATACAGATTTGGATGCTCGTATTGATAGTGTTATATATAGGTCTTTAGCACTCCATTGATCTATGGTATCAATGAAAGCATAGGACATTAAATCATGGAATGGGGTTCTACATGACCATTGTGTTAAAATGAGGTGGTAACACTGGGGATGGAGAAATTTAAGCAATGAGCTAAACATTATTCGTATAAAATAATGTTTTGATTTTATTTTCCACGACTACTACAAAGCATCTTTGGGTGAGTTGACCCTTTGGGTGAATTGACTGTGATAGACCTTCGTGAAACATTTACACTAATAAATGAGCATTTACAATAAGACAAACCGATATATTTATAATAAGAAAAACTGATACTCTTACCTATGAAGACTCGAACCACTGACCTATTATAATACTATACGAGCTTATCTAGAAACGTCAATGAATTCTCTTAGGGAACTTGATTAGTGAACTCTCGAATTCAGTGGACTACGTCAATGAAATCTCTTGGGGAACTTCAATAGGAACTCTCGAATTCAGTGGAATTTTTTACTGCAATTTCACATCCAACAAATCAGATTATTTTGACTGTAATGTCACATCTAGGCAACAAGATTCTATAAATCCCAAGATCCAAGACTTTGTTATTTTATTACTCTACTTTGTAACCATCAATTCTTTATTCTCTCTAAGCTATTGTGAAAACAATGGATAACAAAACCCACTACCGTGTCTCAACCCGCTCAATTCTCTTCAAGGAGATACAAAGTTAGTGTAGAAAAATGACAGCACCCTTAACGGGGCAGGGAATCGTTGATCCACTTACGAATCTCGGAAATATTACTTTGAAAATGATGTTTTAATCTTCACAAAATAAGAGTAACGAAGCGTTGATCCACTTATTAAGTACAATGGAGATGGATATTGAATCTTATATTGTATTGATCCACTCATGAATCTCGGAAATAGTACTTTGAACATGACGTTTTAGTATTCACAAACTAACGGTAATGAAGCGTTGATCAACTTATCAAGTTGTCCATGACACAATGGAGATGGGTATTCAATCAGATATTGTACTGTGTCTGTAGATGACGAAATAACTAATAATGAACAGTGAACTCTATGACCGGCCGTTAAAATCCACCTCTATTTCGAACATGAGGTTTTAATCATACATAATACATTGTATTCCAATTGTAAATGACCAAATAAACGAGATATGTACTATGAAAAGTGAACTCCATAATCAACTGTTCCTACTTCATCGGTTGATTACCAAATAAGCGGAGTGCACTATATCTGTTCCTGAAAACACGACAGATTTTAAAAAATAAAAAATATGAGTTCATGCAGAAAAGGGGGAAGAGTTGATATATCTAGACAAGAATAACTCAAAATATTTTTGGCAAGAACTTCAACCAAAGAAAAAGAAATTTGAAAATCATATTATAGCCAATCAGCGGTTTAACTATGCAAGGCAACTCTATGAAAAATAATTATAGGTTGAGCCTCCTCCCAGGATCAACACAACTACAAAGCTTTTCAAGGTACATGAGGTGGAGGCAGGATTTAAAAAGTTGAAAACAGGGAAGGCATAGGACTTGGTTGAACTTCAAGCAGAATATATAAAATAAGGAATGAACATTCTGGCACCGAACATCATGGAAATATTCAACAACATCATTCAACATGGATTCCCAAGGGATTGGACAACTAGTCTAGAAATTCTCCTTTTTAAAAGCGGAGACATTAATAATCCTTCCAACTATAGAACCATTATGATCAATCCTTTGTTTGCCAAGATTTTCAGTGGCGTGGTTTAAAATAGAATCAATAAGTTGGCAGAAGTAAAAGAAAAGAGGGAAAATGGGCAAGCGGGTTTCAGGCCGAAGCATTCTATAGTAGATCAGAGTATCACGTTGAGACACATTGTTGAAAAGGTTTGGGGGAGAAAAGAAGAAGTATTTTGCTGCTTTGTTGACTTCAAAAAGGCATTTGATATGGTCCCTAGAGATAATTTGTGGCGTAAAGTGGAATAACTTGAAATTCATTTACAATATAGAGTTGTTGTGCATAGGCTTTATGAAGAGGTGAAAGTTAAAATTAGAACTTCAACAGAAATTTCAGAAAGTTTTAGAAGCGACATTGGAGTCAAGCAAGGTTTCCCTTTATCCCAACCCTTTTTGGTTTATATATTAACAAACTGGAAGAGTGGATAAATTTGCAAGGTGGGTATGGTGTTCAGTTGAGGGAGTTTGTGATAAATCTTCTTCTATATGTTGATGATCTTGTATTGGTTGCTAAATTGGCCCATGGATTGCAGATGCACCTATATTCCCTTGAGAATTTTTGTAAAGTAGCTGGGATGCAAGTCAATACCTGTAAGACCAAAATAATGAATTTCACTAATAATAGGAAGGAAAGCCAGCATATGTTCTTCTTTGAAGGCAAAATTCTTGAATAAGTAAATGAATACAAGTACCTTGGGATCGATTTCAACAACAGACTTAATTGGGAGGGTTGTAGAAAGAAAAGAATTTTAGGAGGGTGGAAAGCATTGTATGCACTTCAAAGTAGATGTAGAGAGGTGGAGTTATGGGATTGGAACACGATCAAAGTACTTTTTGGACTCCTAGTTTGTCCAGTGCTATTATATGGGTGTGAATTGTGGGCTAACACAATCCCTTTTTCAAAATGGAATCAAATTGAAAAAATTTGAAAATTCTTGATCATGAGAAAGTTCAAAATAAAAACATTAGTTCCCTATGAGATAATGTTGAATGAAACAGGGGCAGCTCACATTGAAACAATTTCCATGGTGCGTCTTATAAGGTATCTAAAAATAATTGAGCAAATGGGAGGATATAGATGGCCAAAATTTATTTTCAATGAAGGTCTGAGTGAAATAAATAAATCATGGATGAGATAAAAAAAGAATATTTACCTTAATGCATGTCCCACAAATAGCATGGAGTTAAATAATTTTATGTTGGAGAAGTTCCGTAAGGGTATACGGGGAAAAGAGTTGCGTAGAAAGAAGAAGTATTATGTTCAAGAATTCGACCCCACTTATGGTCTCCAACAAAAAGAGTACATTGGAGCTAGCATTTCATTGAGAGCAAAGGTTCTTATTTCTCAATTAAGAACTAACTCACATAAACTTTGGTGTGAAAAAAGACGGTGGAAGAGACCTAAAGAAGCTTGGGAAGAAAGTGTATGTACTCTTTTTTACTTCTGGGGCAGTGGAATCATAAAGAATTTCGTTTTGGAAGGTGAGGCTTTCAGAGACATCATGGACAGTTACCGCAGTATGTTAGCATCAATTCCGTGGCATTGACTTTTCAATGAGGGAACTGTTAGAAGGTCGGGTCAAATCATCATCAATTTGAGCAAGTAAAGAATTGAATTAGAGAAGGCAAAAAACAAGGAACATTAGGGGAATTTTGAGGTCTAAAATGGGCCTCCTAAGGAAATAATAAAATAATAGCTAAACAAATAAAATAATATTTATGAATTTTCAATTCACTTTTTGCACCACGACCCATGTAAGCATAGTTAAATTCAATTCAAAAGTTGTACCAAAATAAAATTAATAAAAAAATTGTACTGATGTGACTATAAATAAGAATGATCTTTTCAAGAAAAAACATTATCATCAAACAACTATTGCATTTGTCCTTTGTACTTAAATAACTTAAAATAACTCCGAATGCGGATGTGAAAGCGGCCTGATGGGACTTGGGTCTCTACACAGCTCCCGAAGGAGCTCGCATGGGAAGCCCATATGGCCCCCTGTACCAGCCTTAATGACGCCATTAATTTGCCTCCTCGGGCTGTCAATCCTCCTCTTAATTGCCTTGCGATGCCATTCTATATGGTGGTTCTCCTAATCTCGACACTCAGTATGGATTGCGAGCATGCCTGTAGCAGCTGTGGAAGATCTCTGACTCCCCTCCATGGTGAATGCCCACCTGGCTTCGCCAACTCCAGTGTTAAAACACAAACAGGTCGACGGTGCAGTCTTCTGGCCTGCTTGGAGACTCTCCCTGGGCATCATTTCTCTAATAGCCCATTCTGCAGCGTTACTTCTTCTCCAGGCGCTTCTGCAGAGCTCTTAGAAGGCTCAGACATTCCTGCCAGTGATCAATTGGCCCTCCTCTGTCGTTGTCCCTCTGCTCTCAGGGCTCCTGTGACTTCTTTCGTCTCTTCCTCCTCGTGCCACCTTTGCCCTTCTCCCTTCTCCATGCCTCGTCTCCGCCAGAGGATGAGATGCCGGCGTGGAGTCAGCCGGGGGCAAGCCTCTTTTCATCGACCCACGCCCTCCTCCGATTCGGGTTCCTCATCTGCCAGTGATGCGCCTGACCATCCTCTAGCTTCGCGCAGGGGCAGAGGCAGAGGTCGTGGGAGCATTCTTGATTTCGATCACACTGGTCCTTCCGTTCCCCCTTCAAATCTTGTTCCTGCTGATAGAGCGCATTTGGGGACCTCTATTAGGCAAACCACTCAGCAAGCTAAGCTTCGTTTTCATTGTACTTCTGTTCAATCCATCATCACTACCCTTATTACTGTCTCCCTCCGTGAGGAGATCCCTTATCATGCCCCTACCCGCTCAGCTCCTCCCTCGCCTCCTCGTGCCTCTTGCTCCACTGGCAGAAAGAGTCTCCTGGAGTCCTCTTTTCTCCCTTCTCAATTTGCGCAGAGTAAAGATGCTGAGGACACTGACTTGAAGGAAGGAAACCAAGCTGGCAAGGCTGACAGCAGCAACGACTACGAATATGCTTGCAGGATCGTCGAGGAGCCGATGTCTCCAGCTCATGAAGGGTGATATGCGCAGTTTTCATACTCTCCAGGTTTCTTTGCTCAATCATTGTTGGAGTTTTTTTCTTTTTGGTTTCAAGGATCAGCTGGAATGGCTGATAGATGTTTTTAGTCTCTATATTTATGTCTCCATGGTCTGTATAAACTCAAGGCCGGTTTCCCTATCATGGGCAGTCAAGACTCTGATGTTAACGAGATCGGTTTCCCATTATGGGTGATCCATATTTTCTATGAACATCATGCTTATCAAGCCCAGCGGTCTGGCTTCCACAGCAGACACTGAGGCAGTCTTGTACTAGTACTCTTTACTCTTAATAGAATTAGTCTTACATAGAAAAAAAAAAAAAATTAAAATAAAATATAAATATAAATTTATAAATTCTTAATTATATTATATGCTATTAATTAAAATTTATATTATTTAAATTGTATAATAACATGTAATGAATATACTATATAAAAATAATATAATATAATATAATATAATAAATGTATAGGGATATGCTTTGTTTCTTTCAAGAAATATCAAATGACAATAATATATTTTTATTCAAAAAGTGTGAAATGACATTTATTATGAGTACTTTACTTTGAATTTAAAAGTACTTAGAGCACTACCATGGTTAACCATGAGTTTTTATCCACCATTGAGAATGTGATAAGTAAGTACCTTTAACTCAAGCAATGCCACCTCAACCATTAGAAATGATGCCATCCCCTAAAATTTGATTGGTTCTCATAAAGTGAATTTTGATTGTACATTTTTCTTTAGGAGGCCCATTTTAGACCTCAAAATTCCCCTAATGGTTGGTAGTCCCATAGACTATTTTTAGTCTATTTTTGCCTCCTCCAATCGTTTCGTCCGAATATTAATTGCACCATCAAGACATGATGATGGGAGTCATCCAATCATTTCGTCTGAACATTAATTGCAACATCAAGATATGATGAAGGGTTGAAAATAACTGTAACTAGCCTGCTATTTGACAGAAAAGGGTGGTTGTATACACCACTATTTCCCGTTGTATACATCACTGTTGTATTTAAGCAAGTAAATCATTTAACTATGTGTATATATAGCCCCACACTTTAACTGACACCCCGTTGTTATTGTTATTTGTTTGCCATGATAAAATGAGAATAGCTCTTTGTTTGTCGTGATAAAGTGGAAATAGTAATATTTGTATCCTGCTTTTCATGGTCGCATTGTATCGAATAACTTCTATTGGGTTGTGTTGAAGCCTAGAAAATCTCTGCTTCAAACATCGGGGAAAACCACCTGGTCGGGACCTTAAGACAACTTCTTTTCCGTTTGGTATGGTGGCTCCGACTGGATTTAAAGGACCAGTTTCCTTGTAACTAAATGGATTGGATTGGATGGGTGGAAATGGAACTAAACTAACTGAAATAAAACTATCTAATTTAAGCTAAATACTGATAAAGAAATTCTAACACTAACCCGGGTAGCTATATGTGAATACAACTTAAGATTGTTCCAATTCAACAATAACCATGAAAATGTATTATTAATTAAATTGAAATATGCATAAACAAATAAAGATAACTCTGTTTAAGAAATTAAACAGAGTTATATAAACATATTGCATTCATCATTGTATACCATTTACATGTAACTATGAAAAATAACGTTTCAATTATACTCAGAAATGATATATAAAAGAAAGCGTTGTGAAAACCAATATACATATAAATGATAGCAATTTTAAAACGAATATCATAAGACAAAAGAGATCAACAGTGAACAGATAGAAATACCTTGTTCATCTTGAAGACTTTCAAATGCAATCTGATACTCTATCCAGTAACTATGATGCAAAATCAAATTCCAAGGTACAGAAATGCAACACTTCAAAGATAATTCCGCATGAAAATCACCAGATGTGATCCTTTTTAAAAATATATAAGACAATGGAGTACATCAATGCAATCTCCAAGTCCAAAAATATTAAGATCCAGGACCCCTCTCTAAATGCATGAGAGGGGTTTAAATACTACTTAACTAACTCTAAAAATAGTTTATTACAAAAATTAAGGATTTGATTCAATGACCGTCCTTTTCCTAGGCTAAAATATAGTGAAATTAAAACTAAATCTATCTATCTATTAACTTGATCTTTAAGCTTGCAAGCATCTAGCATAGTTTTGAGAAGATGCGGTTGACCGACTTCAGAATTTCAACTGTCCTGAAAAGACAGAGTCGGCAAGCGTAGGAGCAATCTTCTCTGTATCATTGATGATACAATTGAGCACACTGTGCTGATTGTGTGGCTTCACCAAGTGCATCCAGTATGAGTCCCAATTCAATCTTGTCAGCCCTTGGATGGATTTTGCTCTTTCTTCTACCTTTTGCCTCCATTCTGTTTGCAGTTGATTTGCCTGTGGGAGATATCCTGGAACAGTTTTAGGAATCAAGTTAGCTTTGTGTAAATTGTCATTTACACAATCAGTGAGAGTGTTTGCCGCTGTAGCCACCTCCTCTGCTGCCTTTTCTACCCTTCTGATTTGTGCATCCCAGTTATTAAATAGTATTTCTTTAAGGTTTTCATTAATGATGGGTGCACCAGCTTTTCTGCCTTCTTCTGTCTTCTGCCATGCCAGATAATCATTGATCTTTTCATTAATCAAATCATAATCATTTCGTAAATCTACGACATGATTTGTGATTTTATCGCTCTCTTGGCACAAAGAATTCCATTGCAACATTTTTTGGCAGAAAACTTCCTCTTGTTGCAGTAGTTGATTGTTCAGAGAGATGGTTTCTGAAATGAATTCTGGAAGCTTAGGTTCATCTTTATGCTGATCTTGGATAATCTGTATTTGTTTGTCTTTATCAGCCAGGATTTTTTGATGTCCTATTTGCATTTCTTGAAGTTGTTGTTGTAACTCTTCAAGTTTCAATTGTGCTTCCTTATTGGCCTGTACCTGTTGCAATTGCTGTTACAGAGCTTTTACCTGTTCTTCTTTTTCATTCAACAAAAGTTGTATCTCAACTGCTTTATCAATTGTTGTAGAAGCATAAGCTCCTGTTATTTGAGATAACTTAGTGAGATTATGAGTAGGCTCTGTGGCAGGATCTTTCCACAAAACATCTACTTGTTCTGATTCAGTAGCAATTGCACTTTCTATTTTTCTCTTTTTCCTTTGTCTCTTTACTACTGCTTTGTATTTTTGGCTATAAAATACATCCAGAGGAGGAATGTCCTCTACATTAAGTACAATTTCAGAGGAGGGTGTGATTGGTATGTGCTCTGTTACTGCGGCTGTGCTGCTTGTTCCTGCGTTCAAAACTTTGGTTGTCTGGACAGGGGTCTGTACATTCTGTCCTTCTACATTAATCAATTGATTAAAGGTTTCCCATTCTTTATCTAACTCAATGGTGACTGGCTGTTGTTGTACATTGGTTGGAGGAGGATTTGTCTGTTGAGAAGTCAAAATTTGTTGTTGAGTAAGCTCTTTAGATTATGCAGAATCTTTAATGGATTCTTCCATTTTATCTTCCTTTTCTTTAGACTTATTGGAGTGTTCAGAATCTCTGTCAGATTTTGATTTAGATTTACCTGTACTTGAACTGCCGTTAAGACTAACACTAGGAGTTTGCTTCCTTACGGGCTCTATGCGTAGATTATCTAAAGGAATAGGAGTTAGTCTCCTTTCTTTGTAAAGCTTAAATTCCTGGAATTCCTCTGGAGATAGCTGAGCTTGAGCTGAATTCAAAACTTCTTTGAATGAATTTCTTGCTTGGAACACATCATCAAAAAGATCTTGTTCCCCGGAAAATTCCCTTACTTTGATTGCATTGGTAAAATTCTTAACAATATCATTTGGGTCGAATAACCTTCTTGAGAATTCGAACAGCTGTAGGCATGTAACGTTGCCTATCTCTTGAAATGCATGACCAATATCAAACAGTGAAAATGTTCCACATTTTATGGGAAATTGTGGCCAAATTCCCTTTTTCTTCTCTTTTAAATCTTTTGTTATACCTCCCTGGCCACAGGTCTGATAAGCAATTTCCCGAGCTACAAGTCTATCTGGAACATATAGGGGTAACACATGGGGAGAAGCATAACTTCCAAAAACCCTAATATAGGTGAAAAATTCTTCTCCAAACCATCTCGCGACGGGGAGAACATCAACCTCTGTTTCTGAGGATAACCTTGGGGCATCCTTATTATACAATGTTTTGTACAATGACAGCATTATTCCATGACAAATTTGGTAAAAATGCGGGACAAACTTAGACTCCCATAGTTCTTTATGGTACACATGAATGGGCAAAGGATCGTGGATAGTCCATTTCCATCCCATCACAGGAAATTTAGACACATAGTAGATGGCGTCCATGACATAAGCAGATAAATAAAAAGGCGGATAAACACGCTGGGAAACATTTCGTTTAGACCGGTAGTGAAAAATAGCAGTGGTGAGATTATCAGATAGGATTTTGGCCCAGTCTACAATTGTAGAATTAACAGCCGCATTCAACAAAGGAAGCCATTCGGGTAGGATCATATTTATGTCAGGATTTCCAAAAAGCCTGCATAACATGGTAGTAGTAAAACAATAAGGAGAGGTAAGTGAACCCGTGTTGTACATACCTTGTTTGTTTTTCTTCAATGGTTCACTTCTTTTGGTCCACTCCTTTGTGAATTCTGCCAAATTTGAGTGTTCTTTGGCAAAATCTTCCATAAATTGCTTGTTGAAAGTCGCCTAAGGTTCTGGTAGCTTATACATTAATCTCAGATCTTCTATGGTGAATGACCCGATTAGCTCTTCAGATGGAGTTCTGAATTGTTTGTCTGAAATATCTGTGCTACCCAGCACCCATCTCACCATGTCTGTATATGGGAGAATCCTTGGCCTTGCTGCTATTCTATGCAGAAATGAGCAAGCCAAGTCTCTAAGGGTTGCTTTAGACGTATTCTTTGAACCTACTGTAGCTGCAACTTTTATCACCACAGGGTTTTCTTCTTCTAACAGATTATACATTCCTTCCCAAGTGGATATACCAGCATCCTTGTTACAGGCGGTGTCTGCGTATAGCAAAGCCATTTCTTTGTTTTCAGAATTTGAGCTCTTCTCCATCTTACCCATAATGTTTAACGGAAGCTTTGTATAGTCGTCTGCTCCTTCGTGCCTGCGTTTTACGAATAAATGAGAGTAATGATATAAGAAAGGTGATGAGACTGTTTTGAATATGAACGTGGACGGAATATAATATTTTAATTGTGAAACGAATTTCAATCTAAACACAATCTCATTTCACATTAATAATCAATCCAATAATTTAATATAATCATTAAAGCGCATAACGGATTTGACATATGAGAAGATTGCCTTGGGATAGTGCGCCTATATGAATCTGCGACATTGTGATCTGCGATTTGCTGCGCAATATCGCAATATCGCAATGTCGCAATATCGCAAAATGAAATCATCGCAATCATGAAAATAGCGCAAAAGCAGAAATTGCGCAATAGCGTAAAAGCGCAAAATCGCAAAAACGCATAATTGACAAGAGCGCAAAAGATTTTCATTAATCATTTCTGTTTTCTGCGCTATGCGATCTGTGATCAATGTGTTTTATATATACTATTTTGTTATGGATGCGCTATCTTGTTTAAAGAGCAATTTTATTATAATCTATCATAAACTTAAGTGTTTCTAAATATTCTTTCTAAGGGATTTCTATAGGTTTATGATAGAAAGTTCTATTTGAAAAAGCAAACAAATCCTAATTTATTTTTTCGATTTTTTAATTAAGGGTCCTCATTTATTTAGTATTATTACTAATAGTAAATAAAAGGGGGGTTGTTGTTGGTCACAACAATTGGCAATTCACTGAAAGAAATATTTATCTCTGAAAAAATAAAATGAACATTCTATCTTTAGTAAGTAAAGGTTTTTAAAGATAATGAAAACTACCTTAGGATAATTCAAATAAAATGTAACTATGAAAAAGAAATCAAAAGCATTTCATAATTTCTTTCTAGTTCTTTAAGAAATAAAAACATTTTGGGTTATATCGAGCTTTGATTGGTGTTAATAATGAAGTAAGTGGATCTCTCCAAGTTTTGGTTTTATAATATACTCTATTGCCATAGGTATTGCCTCTGCGGCCAGCAAACGTTCATAGTCTCAACAGGGTTACCTTTAAACCATTAACCATTCATTGTCCCATCCAACTAAAATTATGACTTTTTAAAAGATAAATTCATAAGACCTATTATCTCATGTTTTTGTCTTTTATTTATTTTTATTTTAAGAGCCATTGTTCTGGTTTGGTAGCCAGTTAATAACAATGCCATTCACTAGTTATAATTAAACTGAACAAGTTGGCTCGTGATGAGACCCCTTGTCTTATATTTATAAGCCATTACCCTGTTTTGGTAGGCAGTATTGGTAATGTCAGTTTTATTATTCCTTATGAACATGGTAAGTCGGCTCGTAATGAGACCTCTTATCTCTTAAAATTTTTGTATAATTTCTTAGAATTACATTCTAAAAAATCATAACTTAAATGGATGGGGTGAAATAGTTTTATCCTTAAGAATCAATGGATGACAATTTTCAGAGTTTTTTGAATTCCAAAACTTTGAAAAAATCTATACTTTGATAGATAACCTTTCTCTGCTTAATAAAATTTATAATGATTTACATTTTTCTCAAGTTTTCAAAAGATCATGTAAATGATTGAAATAATCTTTTCAAAGTTTAACATATTATTTTAAACTATTCAAAAACTGTGATCATTACTTTAAAAATTCTTATTTACACAAAATAAATATTTATAATATTTTTCCGAAGAAATTTTCTCAAATAGTAAACTGTCAATGAGAGACTCATAAACAACCTTTATTTGCAAAAAAAAAAAAACAATCAAAAACTTTGCAGAAGGAAATATGTACAGTTTAAGAAGGGGTTACCTCCTTATGAAAAGAATTTCTTCAAGATAAGCCCATTTACAGGAAGAGACTCTCTCTTACCTGTTAGATCTTGGAGTATGAATGTATTTGAGCTTATCTTCTCAACGATCTGAAATGGTCCAAGCCACATTTTCTGAGACTTGGTATGTTTACCTTTTTCTTCGTGTGATTTATCCAATTTCAAAACGAGATCACCAATTGACAAAAATTTTGAGCCGGTAGAACTTGCATCAAAATAAGATTTTACAAGCTGTTGATGTTTTTCATGAGTAATTTTTGCTTTATCCCTATCTTCTTCTAATTTAAGGATTTGATCATATCTCAATTGAATGGATGAAGAAGGATTTTCTTCAATAAATTGCACTAGGGCTAATGATGGAAGAGTTAATTTTGATGGTATCACAACTTCTTTTCCATAAACCAGATTGAAAGGTGAAGTCCCTATTGAAGTTTTTTCAGTGATACGATCAGCCCATAATGCAAAGATTAAAGATTTGTGCCAATTCTTTTGATTTTGATCAACGGTCCTTTTATAATTTTGATAAGGTTTTTATTAGTGGATTCAGCCAAACCATTACCTTGTGGATAATAATTTTCTGAATATTTTAATTTAAAACCTCTTTTGACTGCAAATTAAATTAAAATATTTCCAGAGAAGTAAGATGCATTATCAAAGACAAGAGCTTGAGGTACACCAAACCTGGTTATGATGAATTGATCTATGAAATCAATAATTGCATCAGAATTGGCTACCTTCAAGGGAATTGCCTCTACCCACTTTGTAAAGTAATCAGTGGCAGTAAGGATGTACTTGTGCTGTTTGGAAGAATGAGGTATTATCTCACCAATAATGTCAAGCCCCCATTGTTCGAATGGTTGCTCAATAGTTACTGGTTGCAAAGGAAAAGCTGGTTTCCTTTGTCTTCCACTTGCAGTTTGACAAATTTGGCACTTACGTAATCATGCGTATCTTTAAAAAGGGTAGGCCAGTAATAACCAGCGCGAAGTATTTTGTGAGCTATGGTATCACCTCCAAAATGACCTCCTGCTGGTCTATCATGCAATTCCTGCAAAACCCTTTTAGCTTCAGTCTTTTCCAAACATCTTAATAAAATTGAATCATAATTTTTTCTAAATAACACATTATCAATGATCTCATATTTAATAGCCTTTAACCTTAAAGCGTGTTTACTCTTATAGCTGAGATTAGAAGGAGCATACCCATTTTTCAAGTAATAGATAAGATCAGCATACTGAGATCTAGAATTTGTAACATTTATCTGACTTACTTGAACATCTTGATTTGAATCTTGATTTTCTAGTATGTTATGAACTCCTGCCAATAATCTGCAAAAACCTTGTCCTCTAACAATCTTAGCTGGTTTAATATTAATATCATATTCTTGCAAGGATGTTACCCAGTTAGCTATCTTTTCTCCTACTTCTTTTTGAATTAATAATTGCCTCACTGCAGAGAATGGGACAATGATTTTTGTATGTGTCTTCAAGAGAAAAGGTCTGAAATGTTTGATTGATTTAAACACAGCAAAGGCTTGTTTTTCAACATCAGAATAATTAAGGTCAGCTCCTTGCAGATTTGAGCTAAAGAAAGAAATTGGTGCTTCGATTTCTTGATCATTGAGTTGTGTTAAAACGGCTGCATAGGATGTTTCAGTGGCCAGAGTATACAAAGTAAAATCTTTAGAAAAATCCGAGGTTTTCAATGCTGGTGCATTAATGATCGCTCATTTGATTGAATCAAAAGCTTCTTTTTCTTTATGCGCCCATTTTAATATTGAATTCTTCTTGATCATATTTTGCATAAGTAAAACAATTAAAGAAAAATCGGGAATAAATCTTTTAACAAAATTAATCTGTCCAAGAAATGATTGCATGGATTTTTTGTTATGTGGTAAAGAAATATCATAAATTTCTTTCACTCTATCTGGATCAATATATATACCATCTTTTGACACAACAAATCCTAAGAGTTTCCCTTCATCTAAAGCAAAGAAAGATTTCTTTGGATTTAAGGAGATACCAAACCTTCTACATCTTTCAAATATTTGTTTTAAATCATGTAGATGATTGGCTCTCTTTTTTGAAAATATTGTTATGTCATCAAGATAAACAACAACTGATTTATTGATCAGACCTTTAAATGCTATGTCCATGGCTCTTTGGAAAGTCGCTCCCGCATTTATTAGACCAAAAGGCATTTTCTGATAAGCATAAGTTCCCCATTTTGTTCTGAAAGTTGTTTTCAATCTGTCATCTGGATGAACTAAAACTTGATTATAGCCCGAAAATCCATCAAGAAAAGACATAAGTTCAGAACCAGCTACCTTTTGAAGTATCTGTTCCATGGTTGGTAATGGGAAATTGTCTTTTAAACATGCCTTGTTTAAATTTCTGAAATCAATACAGATTCTTATATCACCATTATTTTTCCTTACAGGTATCATATTGGAAACCCAATTAGAGTGCCTGACTGGAAAAATGATTTTGGCTTTTAAAAGTTTATTAAGTTCTGATTTGATTTGACTTTCGAGATTTGGATGGATCTTTCTCAACTTCTGTTGAACAGGTTTAATATCAGGAAGCATTGGAATTGTATGTTGAATAATCGAAGTATCATATGTTTTTAGATCATCGTAATTCCAAGCAAAAACATTTTTATACTTGTTCAGTAGTTTAATGAATGCATTCCTTTCCTCTGGTGTTAAATTGAGTCCTAAGTAAATGTTTTGAGGTTTAGAATCAGAACCAAGATTTACTAATTCAAACTTCAAAGTAGATCTTTGAAGTTTCGTATTAGTGACTTTCTTGAATCTGTCTATAATGTCATATAAATCCTCTAATTTAACAACAGATTTTGGAATGGGGGTTTTATTACCTTTTGAAGCAATTTGTAAATCATGATCATATTCGTCAATAATTTGCTCATCATATCATTTCTCTGAAGTCATGAAATTTATAATATCTTGATCATGACAGAATAATCTCCAATTTGTAACATTATCTGGGACAGATGGACGAAAAATCAATTCTACAGAAAACCTATCAGGACTACAATCTTCAGCAGGGAGGAGTTTAGATGCAACATTAGCTAACAAGTCAGCTGATGTATTCTGATTCCTAGGAATAGGAGAAATATTGAATGCTAAAAAATGAGTAGTGAGGTCTTGTACTAGGGTTTGATAGTGTTTAAGATGTCCTGAAAGGCAATGAATAGTATTCCTAACTTGTTTAATGACAATTTCGGAATCACCAAAAACTTTCAAGTATTTAACATCTAACCCTATAGCTTTATAAGTCCTTGAACCAAGGCTTCATATTCTGTGGTATTGTTAGTACACTCAAATTGTAATCTACATGAGAGCATGGTTTTCTCCCCATTTGGATCAATTAGGATGCATCCAGCTCCAGCTCCATCACTAGATTTCGATCCATCAAAATATAATGACCAAAATAAAGACTTATCTATTGGCTTATCTACAATTACATCAGAAATATTTACAATTCTGGAAGTATCAGATTGTGAAAAAATTTCTATCTGAGAAACAAAAGTATTTACAGAAAAAGGTGATTGAGGAGCTTTGAAATTTCCAAGGAATGATTCAGCAGAATAGCCTCCAAGAATATTGTTGTTGAATGCTACAAGTTCATTAGGTTGTTCAAATTCAGTGACAGTGTGCATCGTATATTTTTCTCGTTCAATTTTGATTTGATTTGGTTTTCCTTTGTAGGGAAGCCACATGTGTGAATAATCGGTTGAGATATAACCGTTAAGTTTCGTAGACCAGTCCCTGCTCAAGATTAATCCATAGAATTCAAGAATATCAGCAATTAGAATATCAATTCTTTGGACAATCCTAGGATCTGAGGCTAATCTGATAGTAACTGAATTGATTTCTCCTACCACTTGGACTTTAGAGCGATCTAACTGAACGATATGAACTGCTGATTTCTATGGTTCAATATTCAATTTAGCACAGACAGAAGTAGGCATTATATTGGAGGAAGCTCCAGAATCAATCAAACAATTGTGCAGATTTTTATTGTACATCTCATAAGTCAAAAGAAAAGGAGGAGTTTGAGAATTTGAATTTTCCCCAATGAGCACAGTATCAGTATCATCTACCTTATCTGGTGGCTTACCAGTTCCTCTTGCTGCTTTTGCAACTACACCGCTTGGTAAAGGAGCAATTGGTGTAGCATTTAATTATTTCAATAGCAACTTTTGCTGGTGTTTCAGTTTGCTGAGTTCATGTAAGGAAATGTTGGCTTTGATATTTTTCATGTCTTCAACAATATTGTATTCCATAGGATCTGACACTACTAAAGTTTTCGCTGTTGATGTGAGAGGATTAGAAGAGGATGGCTGATTTTGAGTAGGTGATGGAGAAGTTTTCTTCACAGTGGGTTTGTCTTTGGTACTTGGAGTTGTAATTTTCCTTTTAGGAACTGTTTGCACTGGTTCTGCTGTAGATTTACTCCTAGTACTTACAGGCATAGCTTCTTCACTATCAGAATTAGGGAGAATAAAATCCCACATTCCATTCAATTCAACTATTTCTTCATTTTTGTCTTCTTGATCTGATACTATAGATATGTCTTCTTCTTCTTCCTCTTCTTCTGATTCTGCATTAGAGATTACATTAGGAGGTTTAGATTCAACTTGGTTTCTTCTAAAATTTCGGAATGGTTTCTTGGTAGAAGTCTCAGCCACTTGTTTTTTAATTTCAACCATTTCATTTGACATGGTTTTAAGAACTTTCTGTAAACCTTCCATGTCATATGGATCTTTGGCATTTTTCTTTGAATCATCTCTGAAGCTGACCTTCTTTGATTTCCTTTCTTCAATAGCATTTTTCTTTTCCAGAGAAGTAATACATTTTTCCACTGCAATAGCTTCTTTCATATTCTCAGCTAATGTAGGCTTTGCAGCTCTGTCTACGAAAATTGCTATGTTTGAGGGTAAGGCAGTTATATACCATTCGATTTTGACTTGCTCACTAGGTTGTGAATCTGTATGAATTTTGTTCAAGAGTTTGTTGAATCTAGCATTGAATTCTTTTATAGGTTCCTTGGGTTCTATTTTCAAATTTGAGAGATCATTGAGTAAAGTTGCAATTGATCGGTCATCTCCAAATTTGGTCAAAAAATGATCTGCAAAAATGTCCCAACTCGTTATGGATCCTGATGGTAATGAAAAATACCATGATCCTGCTACTCCCTGAAGAGTATATGGTAATAATCTAACTACAACATCTTCGCGTATAACTCCATTCAAATTAATAGCCAGCATAAAGTTATTGATATGTTCTTCAGCTTGAATGTTAAGATCTGGGCTAAACTTTGGAAGCCATTTTCTAGGATTGTCTGGTAAATCATGTAAAGGTGCAGCCATGTTGACTGCTCCTGGAGTAGACCATGGTCTCTGTGCCATTATTGGGACGACTATTGGAGGAATACCATAAACTGGTGGTATTTGAATTGAAGTGGTTGGAATAGATGATGTTGAGATTGATGAGAATTGAGGAGAAGATGCTTGTGGAGATGATGATGAAACAACTGCACTTTGTTGAGTTGTGGTTTTGGAAACAGGTGATTGAATATGAGATGATGAACTTGTATCACTTTCTGTTTCTGATTGAATTCTTTTTGTTTTTCCCTTACTAGGTAAAGGAAATTCTTTCAGAGGAATACCAAGTTTTTCACTTTGCAACCTAGTAAGAGGTTTCAAAGGAATAAATTTTGAGCTTACACTACCTTCAGATATTTCAGACTCTTCCAGAGATAATGAGAATCCTTTCAATTTATGAATTAGATCTTGAACTTCAGGAGACTCAGGATGTTGTTTTTCTGAATGTTTTGATATTTTGGTAGTGGGTGTTTGAATATTTTCTGCAATTTCTTCTCTAGGATTTTGAATTTCAGCAAAAATTGAAGAAGTCAATGAGGGTGTTTTTCTCTCAGAATGGCTTGTGGATAAATATTTACTTGCCATTCATAGCTCAGGCCCTCCTTCTAGCGCCAAAAATGTTGAAGCCTAGAAAATCTTTGCTTCAAACATCGAGGAAAACCACCTGGTCGGGACCTTAAGACAACTCCTTTTCCGTTTGGTATGGTGGCTCCGACTAGATTTAAAGGACCAGTTTCCTTGTAACTAAATGGATTGGATTGGATGGGTGGAAATGGGACTAAACTAACTGAAATAAAACTATCTAATTTAAACTAAATACCGATAAAGAAATTCTAACATTAACCCGGGTAGCTATATGTGAATACAACTTAAGATTGTTCCAATTCAACAATAACCATGAAAATGTATTATTAATTAAATTGAAATGTGCAGAAAAAAATAAAGATAACTCTGTTTAAGAAATTAAACAGAGTTATATAAACATATTGTATTCATCATTGTATACCATTTACATGTAACTATGAAAAATAACGTTTCAATTATACTCAGAAATGATATATAAAAGGAAGCGTTGTGAAAACCAATATACATATAAATGATAGCAATTTTAAAACGAATATCATAAGACAAAAGAGATCAACAGTGAACAGATAGAAATACCTTGTTCATCTTGAAGACTTTCAAATGCAATCTGATACTCTATCCAGTAACTATGATGCAAAATCAAATTCCAAGGTACAGAAATGCAACACTTCAAAGATAATTCCGCATGAAAATCACCAGATGTGATCCTTTTTAAAAATATATAAGACAATGGAGTACAGAAATGCAATCTCCAAGTTCAAAAATATTAAGATTCAGGACCCCTCTCTAAATGCATGAGAGGGGTTTAAATACTACTTAACTAACTCTAAAAATAGTTTATTACAAAAATTAAGGATTTGCTTCAATGACCATCATTTTCCTAGGCTAAAATACAGTGAAATTAAAACTAAATCTATCTATCTATTAACTTGATCTTTAAGCTTGCAGGCATCTAGCATAGTTTTGAGAAGATGCGGTTGACCGACTTCAGAATTTCAACTGTCCTGAAAAGACAGAGTCGGCAAGCGTAGGAGCAATCTTCTCTGTAGCATTGATGATACAATTGAGCGCAATGTGCTGACTGTGTGGCTTCACCAAGTACATCCAGTATGAGTCCCAATTCAATCTTTTCATCCCTTGGATGGATTTTGCTCTTTCTTCTGCCTTTTGCCTCCATTCTGTTTGCAGTTGATTTTCCTGTGGGAGATATCCTGGAACAGTTTCAGGAATCAAGTTAGCTTTGTGTAAATTGTCATTTACACAATCAGTGAGAGTGTTTGCCGCTGTAGCTGCCTCCTCTGCTGCCTTTTCTGCCCTTCTGATTTGTGCATCCCAGTTATTAAACAGTATTTCTTTATGGTTTTCATTAATGATGGGTGCACCAGCTTTTCTGTCTTCTTCTGTCTTCTGCCATTCCAGATAATCATTGATATTTTCACTAATCAAATCATAATCATTTCGTAAATCTACGACATGATTTGTGATTTTATCGCTCTCTTGGCACAAAGAATTCCATTGCAACATTTTTTGGCAGAAAAATTCCTCTTGTTGCAGTAGTTGATTGTTCAGAGAGATGGTTTCTGAAATGAATTCTGGAAGCTTAGGATCATCTTTATGCTGATATTGGATAATTTGTATTTTTTTATCTTTATCAGCCAGGCTTTTTTAATGTCCTATTTGCATTTCTTGAAGTTGTTGTTGTAACTCTTCAAGTTTCAATTGTGCTTCCTTATTGGCCTGTACCTGTTGCAATTGCTGTTGCAGAGCTTTTACCTATTCTTCTTTTTCATTCAACAAAAGTTGTATCTCAACTGCTTTATCAATTGTTTCAGAAGCATAAGCTCCTGTTATTTGAGATAACTTAGTGAGATTATGAGTAGGCTCTGTGGCAGGATCTTTCCACAAAACATCAACTTGTTTTGCTTCAGTAGCAATTGCACTTTCTATTTTTCTCTTTTTCCTTTGTCTCTTTACTACTACTTTGTATTTTGGGCTATAAAATACATCCAGAGGAGGAATGTCTTCTACATTAAGTACAATTTCAGAGGAGGGTGTGATTGGTATGTGTTCTGTTACTGCGGCTGTGCTTCCTGTTCCTGTGCTCAAAACTTTGGCTGTCTGGACAGGGGTCTGTACATTCTGTCCTTCTACATTAATTAATTGATTAAAGGTTTCCCATTCTTTATCTAACTCAATGGTGACTGGCTGTTGCTGTACATTGGTTAGAGGAGGATTTGTCTGTTGAGAAGTCAAAATTTGCTGTTGAGTAAGCTCTTTAGATTGTGCAAAATCTTTAATGGATTCGTTTATCTTCCTTTTCTTTAGACTTATTGGAGTGTTCAGAATCTCTATCAGATTTTGATTTAGATTTACTTGTACTTGAACTACCGTTAAGACTAACACTAGGAGTTTGCTCCCTTGTGGGCTCTATGCGTAGATTATCCAAAGGAATAGGAATTAGTCTCCTTTCTCTGTAAAGCTTAAATTCCTGGAATTCCTCTGGAGATAGCTAAGCTTGAGCTGAATTCAAAACTTTTTTGAATGAATTTCTTGCTTGGAACATATCATCAAAAATATCTTGTTCCCCGGAAAATTCCCTTACTTTGATTTCATTGGTAAAATTCTTAACAATATCATTTGGGTCGAATAACCTTCTTGAGAATTTGAACAGCTGTAGGCATGTAACGTTGCCTATCTCTTGAAATGCATGACCAATATCAAACAGTGAAAATGTTCCACATTTTATGGGAAATTGTGGCCAAATGCCCTTTTTCTTTTCTTTTAAATATTTTGTTATACCTCCCTAGCCACAGGTCTGATAAGCAATTTCCCGAGTTACAAGTCTATCTGGAACATATAGGGGTAACACATGGGGAGAAACATAACTTCCAAAAACCCTAATATAAGTGAACAATTCTTCTCCAAACCATCTCGCGACGGGGATAATATCAACCTCTGTTTCTGAGGATAACCTTGGGGGATCCTTATTATACAATGTTCTGTACAATGGCAGCATTATTCCATGACAAATTTGGTAAAAATGGGGGACAAACTTAGACTCCCATTGTTCTTTATGGTATACATGATTGGGCAAAGGATCATGGATAGTCCATTTCCAGCCCATCACAGGGAATTTAGAGACATAGCAGATGGCATCCATGACATAAGAAGATAAATAAAAAGGCGGATAAACCCGCTGGGAAACATTTCGTTTAGACCGGTAGTGAAAAATAGCAGTGGTGAGATTATCAGATAGGATTTTGGCCCAGTCTACAATTGTAGAATTAACAGCCGCATTCAACAAAGGAAGCCATTCAGGTAAGATCATATTTATGTCAGGCTTTCCAAAAAGCCTGCATAACATGGCAGCAGTAAAAAAATAAGGAGAGGTAAGTGAACCCGTGCTGTACATACCTTGTTTGTTTTTCTTCAATGGTTCACTTCTTTTGGTCCACTCCTTTGTGCATTCTGCCAAATTTGAGTGTTCTTTGGAAAAATCTTCCATAAATTGCTTGTTGAAATTCGCCTGAGGTTCTGGCAGCTTATACATTAATCTCAGATCTTCTATGGTGAATGACCCGATTAGCTCTTTAGATGGAGTTCTGAATTGTCTGTCTGAAATATCTGTGCTATGCAGCACCCATCTCACCATGTTTGTATATGGGAGAATCCTTGGCCTTGCTGCTATTCTATGCAGAAATGAGCAAGTCAAGTCTCTAAGGGTTGCTTCAAACGTATTCTTTGAACCTGCTGTAGCTGCAAATTTTATCACCACAGGGTTTTCTTCTTCTAACAGATTATACATTCCTTCCCAAGTGGATATACCGGCATCCTCGTTACAGGTGGTGTCTACGTATAGCGAAGCCATTTCTTTGTTTTCAGAATTTGAGCTCTTCTCCTTCTTACCCATAATGTTTAACGGAAGCTTTGTATAGTCGTTGGCTCCTTCTGTTGGGCCGTTAATATGCCATTATTATTATCACTTGTGAACGCTTATTCCACCCATTTCTACCATTCTTCATCACGTCATTTATTATAATTTATTATTTAAATCCATTTTATAATGATTTATGCTCTTATGAATAAATATTATTTATTCTCCTTTATTTCTAATAAATTGATGATTATGTATGATTTTATCAATGATAGTTTTAATAAATCAATTGTAACATTATTCACCATTTTTAGCCTCCAAGATAATTTTCAGATTGAAGATTTGATCATTAAAAGTGCCAACTCAGAAATTCGCTGGAATAAGAAGTGACGATTTTGCGGTTGAGATTCTGAGCAAATGAAGAAGAATCTGGAAAATCGGGAACATGGGTTTTGTCCAGAACGGACCCAATTAACTTTAATAAAGAACGGTTTGCCCAAATTCGGCTTGTACTAAGAGAAACGCAGGGTTCTTTGAGCACGATTTTCTCAGATTTGTTGTTGCGGCCGTCCTCCAAATCTCAGCTGCAAAGCCAAATTCGCCTTGTTCTTGTTGATCAAATGGTTAGAAGCAAACCAATTTTGTAATAGAAATCATGTTATACTTATCTTTATTGTAACTTCTCTCTGATCTCTCTCTATTTAAATGAAAACAGAGATCAGAGATGAGAGGGACTTTGAGGATGATTCGGGATGGATTCGAATGATGGAATTGAGGATTCAGACTTAGAGATTCAAGAATAAAGATGGATTATTCATGATAGGATAGGGATTGTTGCATTTCCATTGTAATCTTCAAAGCTTTTGCTGTTGTAATGATTTCACAATTTGAGGATGAATAAATAAAAGGGTTGTTGTTCATTCACCTGATCTGAAGTAGCCCAGCAGCATCCGCTGGCGGCTAAGGGCCCAGCCTCTGGTGGAGTATGCTGCTGTTGTATCATATCTTTCCAATTTGCGCCGTGTGATGGTTTGATTTAGTTCCTATTTCTTTGAATCGTAATGCTTTACAGTTTCATGTTCTTTACTTCGCTGTTTAGTTTGGTTGATTAATTGCAAGAGTTTGCTTTTAAAGAGCTTTCCTAGTTTACTTTCAATGGCAGCTTTCCATTTCCTGTTATTTGCATTATCTTTGCTTTGGTGTGAAGAGCGATCTGAAACTGTAGTGGGCATTGGCATTTGCTGTCTAGTCCCCAGATTAATGATCTGTTCCTTGGTTACTTTTGGTTACATCAGTTTCCAAAGGGATGAGTTATTGTTACTGGACCCTTGACTGATACATTGCTTATTTTTCCGAATGCATGATTTAAGTCTTAAAATGCTTTGTTGTAAGTAGATTTTATTTCCAGCTTTCATTTACTTTTGGATTTTAAGCACTATACTACAAAACATTACTCTTGAGTAAATAGCCGCCTCAGACTGAGTACACTCTTGAAACAAAAAGTCGTCCCTGGGTTGACAATTAATGTGAGGTAATTAGGAGTTACAAAGACACCTTTTTATCGCTCCACATTTTGGCGCCGTTGCCGGGGAGAGTGTAGCCATTTCTAAAGAGTAGTGTGAATATGATGAGTGCCTGCTAGGGAAGAGTTGGATCTTAAAAACGGAAGGTAAGAACCTACGTGCGGAGCATGTAAAAGCCCTGCTCCACTGTCCGCTTTCCTAACAGATTTGTTGTTGCTTTGTTGGGTAGAAATAGATGTTTGAATTTTTGTGTGAATGATTAGGAAAAAGATAGAAATTTTTAAAAAATGGATCACATGATCTCATGCAAGTGGTGATGTAAGCACCACTCATTTCACTAACCGATTGACAGGAAAATTTGAAGGAGGAGCCTCGAAGAAACACATGAAGAACATCTTATACTATGGTAAGAAATGGCTCACGTTTCTACTTTTGAATTTCCTATCAAAGATTTAGGAGGAGTGACACAAATGCACATAATTCCCCCATCTTTACCAAATTTTCATGGTTTAGCAAATGAAGATCCAGATACATTCTTATTTGAGTTCGAAATACTTTGTAGATGATATGATTATTGTACTAATGATCAAAGATTGAAAGTGTTTCCTCTTACTCTAAAAGGAGCAGCTCTCCGATGGTTCATGAGCCTAGGTGGGAATTGCATCCAATCATGGGAGGACATGAAGAACATATTCTTGAAGAAGTACCAAGACTATTGCAAATCCAATGAAGATATTTTCGGTATGATACAAGGGAAGATGAAAGTTTGGAGGACTATGTAAATCGATTTCATTATCACCTTCAAAAATCAAAGCATAAGCATTTGGAAAAAGAGATCTTAAAAACACTCATTCTTAAAGGAATCAAAGATGAATTTTTAGAACTCTTAAATCTGATAGGAAAAGGTGATGTTTTTCAGTTATCATATGATGATGTTTGTAAGTTGTGCATAAGGTATTCAAGAGGAATCTCCAAGGCTGGTAAGAATTCTAGAGATGTTTGTTCTTTGTTTTCCAAATCTGCTACAAGAATAGGAGACATAAGAGCTGAAATCAATGATTTATTTGAAAATTTTAAAGTTGATTTTATTAGCTCTCTAAACTCAAAATTGGATGTTTTGCAGGTTCATAAAAATGAAGAATTTGATGAAGTGTTTTTCCCTCATGACCGAAAGGAGCAGCCCGTAGATACTCACTCTTCCTTATCTAGGATGGAAGTAGCATATCAAAGAGATAAGGAAGCTACAACAAGGTCAACAGGTATGGTTCAAAACACTTCTTCTCCATTCTCTTACTTGCATAATCCATTATGGAATACTCATGTTCTAGGGCAGCCATGTCAATTCCAATATAACCACCAATCTTATCTACAAGTTTGGCATGGTTCACCTTATGATTGCATGACTACTCTCCCTCATCTTGTAGCACAAGCACATTCTCCATATTCTCCACCGGCTCTTTCACAACATCCTGCTTGCATATCAAATTTATCCACTCAACCCAACCAAACACATCATCACAATGCTCCATTCCATACACAATTTCCTGCTCAACTAATTCCACACCCTCACCACAATAAACCAGTACAACATGCTTACAATGTTGAACTGCCAAATTTACCCACCCTTCCCACCCATTCTATCTCACATGCGCCATTAGAGAAAACTTACAATGAGATTCGGAATGTTTCAAATTCAAAAATTGTAGAAGCTATGGAAGCAAATGAGGTTTCTTCTAGGTTGCACCAACAAACCATTTTAAAAGCTCAAGAACTTCATGGTATGATGGGAAATCAAGAAAGTAACGGATATATTGAAGATTGGTTTCACTCCATCACGTGTTTGCATCATCACTCTATGCTTCAACAATTTTTGATACCATTTTTTCAAGGGAAGTTGGCTTCTCGTAACCTAACTTTTATCAACATGCATTTTTCAAATTTGGGTATGTATATATTGGAAGCCTTATTTCTAAAATGGTTCCACTGGAAATACTCTTATACATAAACATATTCGATTCTCAAAGAAGAGTAGGATAGTGGAGAAAATAAAATAAAATAAGGACATAAATAAATGCATTTTGTTTTTTTTGTAAAATAGTTGTTTTTTTTTGTTGCAACACGCTATCGAAATCAACATCGGTGATAAATATTTCAATTTATTTGTGTATGTAGATGAATTATATTGCAAATAACAATTCTATAAACACTTATATTCATTTTTTATCACCAATTTGAAAAAATGCTTGAATATTATTTTTTTGGCTTGCGGGCTTGATGAACTTTCTGGAAAAACAGTCGGGACAGTCATGTTTTGAGGGACCAAAAATGAATATTTTTAAAACCTGTTTCTACTCTAGATAGCCCTTGATGTCTACTTTCTAACCCAATTTGAATCAGTCAATTTGGATTTGAAACGAAAAAGTTAGAACCAAAACATTGACCGGATGTCTAGCGGGCAGCTCAGGAACAGAGTTGGGACAGTCGGTTTTTGGAGGCCTAAATGACCATATTTTTAAAACCTGTTTCTCTGGTAGATTCCCCTATGAATCTAGTTTCCAATGAAATTGTAATCACTCATTTTTGATATCGTATGGGGAAGTTATGATCAAAATACTGACTGTCTATCGTAAATCAGCACCCTTAAAACTCTGTTTTTCCGGATGTTCCTTACAGTGTTTGACCTATCAATTCTTCTTTTCTTAAAAACCTGTTTCTATTGGAGATAAATAAATGAATCTACTTTAATTTCCAATTTTAATCATTTGAATCCGACATCAAACGAAGAATCTATGCTTGAAATATCAATCGTTGGTCTAGATTGGGTAATTGAAAATGACTATGTTATGCAGGTTGTTCTAACTAAAATTGACATATCATATCATTGAATTTCTAAAACCTGTTGCTAGTGGAGATAAACCTTTGAATTAGCTCTCAAATGGCTTTGGAATCACTCAATTTCGATGAAAAAAAAAGAAGTTGTGATTAAAACACTGCAGGTTAGCATGATTGGCCACTGCTCTCCCGCAGGTGACAGATAAATTTTACTTTGTTATTTTCTCAATGGATTTGTTCTACAGAGTAACTACTTGTTGTTTTTTGCATAATTCTTGGATTAGGGGAGCCTGATCACCTCTCTTTCTCCATGATTTAATGTTTTATTGCAGGTAGATACTCGTTTTTTGCAGGTCCTAGGAGAAAAAGAAGGTCAATTTATGGACGAGTGATTCTTGAAACAAATTTTAATAAAACAAAGGAATTTCATCCAACTCATTACCCAACGGATTCATAATAGAACAAATGAAGAATTGATTTCAATTTGAAGATTCATGTCTTATCCTTGCTGCCAAAACATTTTTCAAAGAGATCATTTTTTTGACATAACATCATAGCTGTTGTAACTTAATTTAGTTATTTACATATTGTTTTTAAATAAAATGTTGTTTCTTTTCTAATTTCTCTTATATTTTGTGTTTCAGGTGTTGCTTCATTCAAAGTGTAACTCATCCTCAGCATCAATGCTGTGAACAACGAATTTGTTTTTTTGCATGTTTGCATTTTATGATCGACATTTGCATTTTCACACTTTTTTTTTTGTGTGTATTTTTGTTTTTTTGTGTGCATTTCCTTTGAGGAACACCACTTTTTGAGTGTTTTTGCTGTTCATTCAAAAGAGCAACACTTTGGGATTATTTTTGAGAGCAACCTTTTCTTCCTCTTGTGGGACTATTCCTAGTTCATCTCAACCACATTTTACTGATTCCCCTTCATGGCATGAAGTACACTATTTTTACGAGGACAAGAATTATGGATTCTATTGAAGCGAGTTAATATCCTTCACGTTATGATCTTTAACAGGACAGCTCCTTGATGATAGATTATTTTTTAAAAAAAGGGACACAATTATTTATATACTACTTTACTGTATTGTTTTCTGTTGAACATGATATTGATTGATCATCTTAATACCATGCTGGTTCCACCCTTCTGGATTATAATCTTCTCTGTCTGTAATAAATGAGATTTTGGGTATATTTTTCTATTGACATGTTCAACTTCTTCCACCATCCCTGCTCTTAAGGAGTACTGAGCCTCCCTCTTTTTATCATAAAAATGTGTAATAATAACAAAATTTTGTTCGCAGATGGAGGATAGGGGGTCTCAGTACGAGCCAACCTACCATGTTCATAAGGCTGTAACAAAGTGACATTCCTATTATGGCCACCACACCAGGGTTATGATCCATTGGATAGTCAAATTATCCTTGGAACAGGAGGTCTCATCACGAGCCGGCCTGATCACTTTTGCTACATCCCAGTGAATGGCAGTGTGGTTATCTGGTTACCACGCCAGCACACTGGTCTCTTCTGTAAGAACAGCATTGAAACTCTCTAGTTATAAATTGAGGATTCTGGCTCATATGGGTTAAAAAGCAACCCTACCGAGGCTATGGACGCCTGCTGGCAGCAGCGGCTCTGCTTATGGTATTGAAGTTATATCTTATCGTCAATTATTATTATAATACCCTTTTCTTATTTTTTCTTTTTATCAGAGAAGTTATTTCCTTAACTTTTTCCTTGTTTTGAACCTTTATGCATGAGAAATTGTTTTATGATCAATCACATCATTTTCAGCTAGCATACTATCAGTAAAGCATCTTTTTGGCACATTGTTGTTCTTTTTCTCTTTTTCATAACTTATCATCAATCCAAAGCGTCCTATCTCTTATTCATAACTATCTTTACACACTCTGCTCTCATTATAATCATAACCCTCATTGTCCTATCATTGATATGTGTACTCTGCTTCATTCACTGATATATTGTTCATTCCCGTGCCTTGCCGTCAGCATAACCCCTCTCATACGCTTTATGGTCATGGCATTCCTTTTCCAATTGGAGGGGGGAATGTATGCATTATGGGATTGCATGCGATATGATTACTGCACTCTGCCATCACTTGTTGATTTGCAAAAATATTAGTATTGCATGTATACATAAGTTTTTCTGATTGAAATTTTTGCATGCATCTTATCTATTGCTTACACTATGGATTCAAGAACATTGTATGCCAAATAGTGCTTTGTTTGCAGGAAAACAGCAAGTATGGGCAGAATTCTATTCATAGCATGACCACACTATTGCACTTAACAGAAGAGGCTCGCGCACGTGAACAATTCTTCAGACATGATGTGCTTACCTGGATTCCACCTTTTGTATCACTTTCAGCACCAACTCTGCCTACATCAGCTTCAACAAATGCCAGTCCATATATGTCATTCCACATTTTGGAGGTAAAACTTGAGGTAAAATAGCATAATTTTCTGATTTATTACGAATTTAGGAGAATTTCATAAAAATCCATTTTGAGCATCATTTATCATCCTTCAGTCCACATCTATACCACTCCCTATTTTTCAGCGGCGTATCATTTTCGAGTATGGGGGAGTGTTCCTTTCATTCATTTATTTCTTATGACTATGCCATTCATATTCTTTATTATCCATTGCTATTCTTATTCATTCTCAACACCTCCCTTATTCCATGTTGTTTTACACCAAGCATAGAATTCAACAGTTGGTAGCAACCACCTCTATTTGTTTTCTAGCATCGCATGAGGGCATGCTAATTTTTCAGAGAGGGGGAGGAATTGCTACGCATGATGGATGTTTTCTATTTTATTTCTCATTTAAGGCACACAATTTCAGTGTAGAAATTGATTTCCATAATATTTTTAAAACTATGAACTCAATTCTTGTGATTTTTGGAAAACACAGACGTATCATTAATACAAACCCGGACAATTTCAAGATAAATTGGTTCATAAAATTTCGGAAATCATGCACTCTCAGCTACAGTCATTTTGTTTATATCTCATGATCCATGCATCAAAACAGTCCGATTTTTGGATCATAAAGGCATTCATATATTATAAATTTACTTGCCAAATTTCAACAAAAGCTGGTTTGTAGTTTTTGAGAAAATGGTTAATGAAGTTTGTTGTTACTTATATCATATTTTGTTGCAACTTCATATATACATATAGTTGAATGTCAATATAAAAATTGTTATGCCTTCATCAAGATTACTAAAAGTGAATATTCATTAATTAAGGAAAAATTCATTTGTTCTATCCATTTCATGAGCTGAGATGAACATATTTTTTATTGCTTGGTTAACACATGGGTTTTTGTCTTTGGGTTGCATGAGGACATGCAATATATTCAGTTTTCGTTGCATGAGGACATGCAACATATTGAGTGTGGGGTATGTTGGGCCGTTAATATGCCATTATTATTATCACTTTTGAACACTTATTCCACCCATTTCTACTATTCTTCATCATGTCATTTATTATAATTTATTATATAAATCCATTTTATGATGATTTATGCTTCTATGAATGAATATTATTTATTCTTCTTTATTTCTAATAAATTGATGATTATGCATGATTTTATCAATGATAGTTTTAATAAATCAGTTGTAACATTATTCACCATTTTTAGCCTCCAAGATAATTTCCAGATTGAAGATTTGATCATTAAAAGTGCCAACTCAGAAATTCGCTGGAATAAGAAGTGACGATTTTGCGATTGCGATTCTGAGCAAATGAAGAAGAATCTGGAAAATCCGGAACATGGGTTTTGTCCAGAACGGACCCAACTAACCTACATAAATAACGGTTTGCCCAAATTTGGCTTGTACTAAGAGAAACGCAGGGTTCTTTGAACACGATTTTCTCAGATCTGTTGTTGCGGCCGCCCTCCAAATCTCAGCTGCAAAGCCAAATTCGTCTTGTTCTTGTTGATCAAATGGTTAGAAGCACACCAATTTTGTAATAGAATCATGTTGTAATTATCTCTATTGTAACCACTCTCTGCTCTCTTTGTATTTAAATCAGAATAGAGATCAGAGAGGGAGAAGGACTTTGAGGATGATTCGGGATGGATTCGAATGATGGAATTGAGGATTCAGACTTAGAGATTCAAGAATGAAGATGGATTATTCATGATAGGATAGGGATTGTTGCATTGCCATTGTAATCTTCAAAGCTTTTTCTGTTGTAATGATTTCACAATTTGGGGATGAATAAATAAAAGGGTTGTTGTTCATTCACCTGATCTGAAGTAGCCCAGCAGCATCCGCTGGCGGCTAAGGGCCCAGCCTCTGGTGGAGTATGCTGCTGTTGTATCATATCTTTCCAATTTCCGCCGTGTGATGGTTTGATTTAGTTCCTATTTCTTTGAATCGTAATGCTTTACAGTTTCATGTTCTTTACTTCGTTGTTTAGTTTGGTTGATTAATTGCAAGAGTTTGCTTTTAAAGAGCTTTCCTAGTTTACTTTCAATGGCAGCTTTCCATTTCCTGTTATTTGCATTATCTTTTCTTTGGTGTGAAGAACGATCTGAAACTGTAGTGGGCATTGGCATTTGCTGTCTAGTCCCCAGATTAATGATCTGTTCCTTGATTACTTTTGGTTACATCAGTTTCCAAAGGGATGAGGTATTGTTACTGGACCCTTGACTGATACATTGCTTATTTTTCCGAATGCATGATTTAAGTCTTAAAATGCTTTGTTGTAAGTAGATTTTATTTCCAGCTTTCATTTACTTTTGGATTTTAAGCACTGCAAAACATTACTCTTGAGTAAATAACTAGCCTCGGAGGCTGAGTACACTCTTGAAACAAAAAGTCGTCCCTGGGTTGACAATTAATGTGAGGTAATTAAGAGTTACAAAGACACCTTTTTATCGCTCCACACCTTCGTGCCTGCGTTTTACGAATAAATGAGAGTAATGATATCAGAAAGGTGATGAGACTGTTTTGAATATGAAAGCGGACAAAATATAATATTTTAATTGTGAAACGACTTTCAATCTAAACACAATCTCATTTCACATTAATAATCAATCCAATCATTTAATATAATCATTAAAGCGCATAACGGATTTGACATATGAGAAGATTGCCTTGGGATAGTGCGCCTATATGAATCTGCGACATTGCGATCTGCGATTTGCTGTGCAATATCGCAATATTTCAATGTCGCAATATCGCAAAATGAAATCATCGCAGTCATGAAAATAGCGCAAAAGCGGAAATTTCGTAATAGCGCAAAAGCGCATAATCGCAAAAGCGCAAAATCGCAAAAGTGCATAATTGACAAGAGCGCAAAAGATTTTCATTAATCATTTCTGTTTTCTGCGCTATGCGATCTACGATCAATGTGTTTAATATATATTATTTTGTTATGGATGCGCTATCTTGTTTAAAGAGAAATTTTATTATAATCTATCATAAACTTAAGTTTTTCTAAATATTCTTTCTAAGGGATTTCTATAGGTTTATGATAGAAAGTTTTATTTGAAAAGGCAAACAAATCCTAATTGATTTTTTTGATTTTTTAACTAAGGGTCCTCATTTATTTAGTATTATTACTAATAGTAAATAAAAGTGGGGTTGTTGCTGGTCACAACAGGTTGATATAGTAGCAATGGTGCATCCTTCAAGTCATTCCAAGATATTCCATTCATATGCCACACTAGAGTTTCATCACCATTCTTGAGTCAAAAAGTGAAGTACAAACAATGTCTAGTTATGTTCAGTTTGGATTACAAGTCTAGTACATTCCTCCACCCCATATCTTCCTTTGAGTTGGATAATAGAGTATGTGTAGTGACCTCATTGAGTAAGGTCACACCTCATTTGGGAAAGCCAAATTTCATAGGAGTGACCGCAGGCGACTATCCATGGAAACCTAGGGTTTCCCTCCTCCTAGTAATAGGATCTGATCGGGGCTCCTCCCCCTCTCTCTTGTGATGTCATCCGTGAGCTCCGAGCAGCGCTTAAGGCATTCTTCATGGAGAATCGTGGAGGGGGGGAAGACACAACACCACCCCCCCCCCCCCCCCCCCCGGCGCTGGCTGCTCACCTACTAGCAAAGAATCCAAGAGTGTTGACTCTACCCCTCAAAATGACAAGGCAGAGTGTTCTGACCTTGCAGGAACTCCAGAAACCTGAGAGAAGAGAAAAAATACAAAAATGGGCAGAGGAAAACATCATCCTCCACATGCATTCCTATCACAGCTGACAGGCCCAAGATATATCTCCATGATCAACGTATCAATAACATAAAATAGTACATGAAGGACCATGCACTCATTCGAAAATTCATTTCCTTCTGGCCCACAGAAAAAGCCCTCCAAGTCTTGATAGCCTCAAAATGGAATCCCAAAGGGAAAATCTCTCTCCAACTAGGCCCAAAAGGATTCTTCAATATCATCTTCACATTCCTAGAGGACAAAAACCGAATTATGGATGGAGGACCATACTTTTTCAGCTCTATAAGCCTCTTCCTCAGGATCTGGGTGGAAATATTCAACCCAGATAAAGAGGACTTCAACTGGGCTCCAATCTCGATCAGAATCTATTCACTCCCTCAGGATTACTAGGATGAAATATCCCTCAAAGACATTGGAAATCATCTTGGATAATTCATCAAAACTGCAGAAGAAACCAATCTTAATAGATACACAGCTTATGCGAGGATCTGCATATACATGCACTTAGCCAAAGCCTTCCCAGATTCGGTAAGTCTATTCCATGATGATTATGAATGGGTCCAAATTATTGATTATGAGCATGTTCTTTTTCTCTGTTGTAAATTTCATGAGCATGGCACCTCTTCAGAGATTTACCTCTCAATCAGCCTCCAAAACCCTTCCCAGCTTCAGATACCATAGATCCTAACAGTTACTCCAAGATCAAAAATCGCAAGTGAAATGCAAGGAAATCTTCCAAAGCTCCTAAGGCCTCACACCCTGCCACCAGCAACAGCTTTGACATTATAGCCAACCAACCCTCCAAGGAAGGACCCTCCTCAGATCCCCCTCAGCAGATCTTAAAGCCTGTTAATCCCACTCTTGTTAAAAATGAAACCCAATCTGCACCCTTGCATCCTTCTACCTCCCCACCCCCTGAACCCACTCTGACCGAATACTTGCATGGAAAAAAAAAACAACAAAGGGAAGAAGGTGGAATAGGAGAAATCATCCGCCAGGGAGGAAGAACAAGAAAGCATTGAGTTCGGCGAGCTTTATATCTTAGGCTTGGAGGAAGCATGCAAAAGAAGAGAATATCACATGATCCCCTCTCAGCAGATCCAATGCCTTGAGGAAGTTCTCACCAGAGCCCAAAAAATTTCTACCCTTTGCATCCAGGGGGGCACCATGCTATATACAAAAAATATTATGAAGGAGTCCACGAAAAGAGGGCGATGAACGGATCTGCAGCTCCTTATCATACTTGGAGGCCAACTTGTTGATTCATGATGATATCCCAAGCTGACCTGGTTCTTACTTTCGTTCCACATATTTCTCAATGAAGCTCATATCATGGAACACTAGAGGGTTGAATAGCCCATCAAAGCACCGATTGATCAAGAATAGAGTTGCGCAAGAAAAACCCACTATTTTATTTATGCAAAAAACCAAATTCTCTAGCTCTACCCTGAACTCTATCATATCTCGATTATGGCGTGGTTGTAGCACCATTGTGATTGACGCTATTAGGACTTTGGAGCTCTAGCAATTCCATGGAACCATCTCCTTATTACCCTGACCAATCTCCATGCCTCTCACAACTTCATTCAAGCTTATTTCCATCTGATAGGCACCAACATTCACGGCCATCTCACTAATGTATACTTTCCCCAACCTATAGCCCAGAAAATTGAAATTCTAAACTCCATAAGGCACCTTAACTTTCAACGTACCCACCCACTCTGGGTACTACGAGGTGATTTCAATATGATCACCAATATGGAGGAGAAAAGAGGAGGGTGCCTCAAGCTCGAGGTTGAAGCCACAAGTTCAAAGAATTCATTCAAAAAAACCATTTGGTTAATCTACAGACTTCCAATGGTATCCATACCTAGAACAATCATAGAGGAGGATCCCATCAAGTTGCTTCACACCTTGATCGATTTTTCATATCGGATAACTTCATCAATCTTGGAGGCAATATTATCACCACCATCCTTCCAGCCCCAGGCTCTGATCATTGGCCCATTCAGTTACAATGGTCATGCCCCAGCGTAGCAAGAAACAATCCTTTTCGATTTGAGCAGTTATGGCTCACTTATCCTTGCTTCAAGGAAATGGTCACGGCTTAGTGGAGAAGTATGATCTCGCCGGAGGGCTCTAAAATGTTCCAATTCCAGCAAAAATTGAAGACTCTCAAAAACCTTCTAAAGCAATGGAACCACTCATCCTTTAGAAATATCTTCAAAAGTTAGAAGGATCTAGAAATTGATATGGTCGATCTTGAGAAACACATCATCCGAGATGGGTGTACTGTTGATCAGGTGCTCCAAGAACAGGAACTAATGGGTCGCTTGGAAGATCGACGATTATAGGAAGAAATTATCTGGAAACAGAAATACAGAATTTTATGGCTCAAAGAAGTGGAAAAAAATAAAAAATTCTTCCACCGCTCCACTATCCAACGATGAATGCTCAACCGCATCGAAGTCCTAAAAAATGAATAGGGAGACAAGATTGAGGAACACTCTTACATTGAACATGTAACGCCTCCAGTTTACACTAAATTTTTTTTTTTTTTTTTTTTTTTTCCATGTACCCTTGGATTTCCTTGTTCATTAGAGGGTTATTTGAATACTAAGTTCAGGAGTTGGGTATTACTTTTCCTTCCCTCTGCTCCTTTAGTATTTCTTGTAACTACAAGGAATTCTTGTCCACTATTCCCCTACGAAGGTTCACATTACACCCATCTATAACACATATATATCACATAGGAGATTTGTATATAGCATATACAACATATACATATCTTAATCCATATATAACACATATATAATTTAAGTTCATATATAACACATATATATCACATAGGAGATTTGTATATAGCATATACAACATATACATATATCAACTCCATATATAACACATATATAATTTAAGTTCATGTATAACACATATACATCACATAGGAGATTTGTATATAGCATATATATATATAACGCCTGTACCTATCAAAATCATATATATATATAATTGGGTAAGGTTGATTGAAAATGGCATGCGACCATATACAAATATCAAACCTACATATATCGATATATTATAACCCATATGTATATATATTTATACCCCATGATATAATTATGGAAGGGCGCATGTAGTATGTATATATATGTACAGGTTTCGATGCCTCTCACTCGGTAAGTAATTACCGTTTCCCCCATAAATTTTTTTGACCTAGGAAAGTTTAATGGCATCCATAGTAAGCCTGCGTTTGCTTATTATAAAAATTAATCAATGTCATGTATGGGTAGAGTGATATATATGTACCGATAAACCGTCAAGAACTTTCGGCGTTCGAATGATTGCATTTGTGAAATGTGTCAATCCATTATTCGTAACTTGCTAGGACTGATATTGTGTGCAGTATTGCAGAATTAAACACGGCGTGGCACCTCCTTTCCAGCTAATGCAGTACGCCTGCTGCATCAGAACCTAAGGTCGACTTTCTGCGCGTTGCATAAACCCTATGAACTCCGGAATGAGTTCGACGGTTTAGCCCTGGTTTGTGAATTAAAACCCTGCCTATACGCGCGTCCTGTGTTTACTCCATATTCGTACTGCGTAGTAGTTGTCTGGCTGCCTAATGCAGGATTTAGTACCGCCAGGTTTGACGGTTACGTGGTTTATAATGTTTTGCTGGCTCTTTTTGCAGGAGCAATGTATCCTCCTGGATAGTAAGGAGCGGCGTACCGCGGTCCTGGTCCAGTGATAACTCGACGGTTGGCAATTCGGCTGCTGCACCCATTGCTATTACCGTGTACCCCCCTATCAATTTCTCTAGGGTTTCCCAATCCACCTCGGGATTCTCTGCGGATTTGGAACAGTGAAATTAGGGTAGGATTGTTCTTTTAAACCGAGACCCTTCGGTCGATCAAATTGCCAGGCCCTTTCTATTATGTTTTCTTCCCAGAGGCAGATCCTCTATTGCATGTCTTGCACAGGCAGGGAGTCGGCCTCTCATTCGAACCTTTGGAGTGCTTAAATCCTTGGTTAAATTCTCAGCTCGGTTGTAACCCTAGCCATCTATTCTGTGAGAAGTCTGGTTCCAAATCGATTATTTCTGCAGTCAATATCTATGGCTTGTATCGAAATCTTTGTAGGTATTCCATTGGTTACCCACCGGGAAATCGTCTGAAGATATTTTCTTCTGTGCATACGTCCGAGCGAGGGGGTCTGAGGTGACAGGTAAACCCTAAATTTATACTGTCGATTATAACAAGTTGTGTTGAGTATCCATGTGACGCATTTATCTCACTCTGCTATCGATCGAACTCTCCAAAGATCGAACGAGTTTACTGTAGGTTTATGTTTATTTATCTATGTTTGATCTGTTTTGGTTGTCGGAATCAAAGGCGATTAGGATTCGTCCATTTCTAATCTCGCCGATAATTTCTATCTTGATTTACTGGCTGTTTTAAAAATGGTTCAAACGAGGAAAGGGTACCGACTTATTGTGTTGGTCGTCCACCTCCCTGAGCGAAACTCACCGCCTTTACTTTTATTGTTCTGGTAATGATGATCGGCCTCCTGAGTGCAAGTCATGTACGTGGCTTTGTGAGATTTAACCTACTTCTTCTGGCTTATAAAAATCATGTAAATAGGTTGCAGGAGTTTACCTACAGCAAGGGATCCTGTCGTGGTCCTTTACGTTGGTTGCGTCAGTTCATATTTTGGTTTCGTTTCCTCTACGAACTTAAACATGCCATGACCTAGTTTGCTTTTGCGTGACTCATGAGAATCCGATATGATGCGATTAACAGTCTTTTTATTTAACCCTTTTTCTAAAGTCAATGAGCTACTTAGTTATTGTCGTATCGCTCGGTGCTGATATTATTACCGGTTTTTTTTTTTCTCATACATATATATACATGTATATCAAACAATATTAACACGAATTGTGATTTTTCTTTCGGCAGTGACGTTGCAACTGTAAGCATCGTGTTAGCGTGGGATATGTTACCTCCTGATGATTTGGTTTAACGTTAGCAACAAAATATTCAGAGTGCCGTTGAGTACAGCCGTCGGTAAATCCCGAGAGTTTCGTTTGGCTTATGACACAGGCGGAATGATTTAACTGACTGCCACGCAGTTCTATAGTTGCTTATTCATTTATTCAAATCATTATAGAGATCATATATTAACTATCCCAATTTAGCATAAATGATTCGTTTCGGCAATCTTTTTGTTTTTTTTTTTTCATGTATATATATATATCATAAATATGCTCCATTTTAATAAACCGATTCGATTTGACATTTCCTTTTTTCCCTTATAAAATTCATAGCTACGATTCGTGTTTAGGGTTCCTATTAACTTATACGAGTTCATCTATATTATACATGTTTATGTCTCCTTTTTTTTTTCTTGACCGAAAGGGTTTATATATATATAGGTATAACGCATATATAGTCTATGCGAAAAAAACCTATTGGTAATTGTTATTTGATACTTAGTAACATATATATAATGTTGAAAAATGCTTACCCATGAATTTGATGGTCCTTTGAAGATATTCGTAGAGTATACATTTAATCTATAGCCATCTTACTTATTTCAAAGGTTTGCGGTAAATATCCTTTGCAATTGCAATGATCTTTATTTCAAGATTTAAACGTACCATTAGACTTAATATGTACATGCAGGATGGGATAAGAGCTATTACGCTCTTATATTCTTTTTTCTATATAGATAAGCGGTAGTGCTTAATAGAAATTCTTAATTATAAATTAAATCTTTGTCTAGGATACATAATTCAAGAACTAGAGGTAGATTTAGAAGTGAAACCTATTCTCTTATAACAATTATAAAGATCCTAGAAAGTAGAGTTACTATTTTTCTAGCACAATTTCGAATGTCATATTCAAATGTTCCTACCTTCTTCTCTTAGAGTGGTACTATGTAACTTTATTTCTGCTATAATGTTTCTCTAGCATACACATAACCATGTAACATCACTTTTGTGTCTACTGGGATCAAAACAATAATTAATCATCGGTAGAGGCTAAGTAACTTCAGATTTAAACCGACATTGGTTTAGAGATTCTGGATTTTCTACTCTATGAACTTTCTGGTCTACAGCTATACAAAATCTGGAAGGTGAATGCCTAAGGATAGATTCTGTTAAATGTAGAACCAAAATTTCTCATTGTCATAAAATTAAATTTTATATGTAGCCAATTCATACTGTAATAAGACATAGTAACAAGAATTTCATAACATACCACAAAATCTGCAAAATGACCAACCTCCCAACCTTAGAGTCCTCTTTGTCTCCCAGGACTCACCCCCGAGCAGAGATCACCTACTAGCACAGATCAACCCCTGATCTGTCTAGGAGCAGCTTATTTAAGCTCATATTTCCCCAAAGCATGTTTCTAATTCTGCGTCGAGAATAGCAGGATGCTTTCTTTCCTGTTTAGCCTAGGCTTCCCATTTTGGGATTCTTTAAAGCTGCTTTAAGCTTTTCCTCAGCTTTTCCAGCTTTTTCTCACCTCTTCCCAACTACTCCTCTTCATTGGGGAAATTTAGATTTCTCCTCAAATCTAAATAAATTTCTTTCAAGGATTTTTGAAAGATTTTTGGGGATTTGTTGCCTTATCCATCCTCATGGATTTGGCAAGTGATCTCTAATTCTCTTTTTGGTCAAAATGCACAATCATTTTATTTATTTCCTCAAATAAATTATGCAATTACATTCACACCATACTCATCCCTTGGGGTCCACCCCCTTAGGATTAAAGTTCAATTGTCTAACTTTAAAAATTCAACACACAAATTGGGGGTGTTACATATTCCCCCTCTGAAAATAAACACCGTCCTCGGTGTTATTATTCAACTACTAGAGTTCATTTAAACAAAAATGGATATTTCTCCATCATTTCAGCTTCCCTTTCCCAGGTGGCTTCCTCAGCAGTAAAGTGCTTCCACTGCACTTTTACTCTGGCCATCGTTCTGTTTCTCAATTCAATTTCTTCCCGCTCCAATATTTGAAGCGGTTCTGGCAGAAACTCCCCTTCTGGTTCCACCTGTACAACATTCCAATCAACTATGTGAGAAGCATGATGCACATATCTTTTTAATAACGAAACATGAAACACATTATGCACTTTAACATGGGGTGGTAAGGCCAGCTTGTAAGCCACTGGTCCCACCCTTTCTAAAACTTCAAAAGGCCCACAATATCTAGGAGCAAGTTTTGCACAACTTCCAGCATAAAGTGTGCTCTTTTTGGGTTTGATGCGCAAATACACATGATCCCCTACTTTGAATTCTCGGTGCACTCTTTTCTTATCAGCATAGCTCTTCTGTCGATCTTGTGCTATCTTGATATTTCTCTGTATTTGTTTAACAATTCTTTCCATCTCTTGTAGCGCATCTGGTCCCAACACCAGTTTATCCTCTGGTTGACTCCAGCTCAAGGGAGTACGACACTTTCTCCCATAGAGTGCTTCAAAAGGACTCATCTTAATAGAGGATTGGTAACTATTATTATAAGCAAACTCAGCTAGATGCAGATACTCTTCCCATTTTGATGGCCTATCCATCACATACATTCTCAGCATATCCTCTAAAATTTGATTTGTCCTTTCTGTTTGCCCATCAGTCTGAGGGTGATAGGCAGTACTAAAATTCAGTTTAGTACCCATTCCTGCAAACAATCCCTTCCAAAATGCTGCTGTAAACTTAGCATCTCGATCTGAAACAATCACCTTGGCAACTCCATGCAGCCTTACTATCTCCTTTAGAAAAACATTTGGTACTTGAGCTGTTCCAAAGGTAGATTTCACTGGTATAAAGTGGGCAGCTTTGGTGAGAGTGTCTACTACTACCATTACAGAATCATGTTGATATTTAGTCTTGGGTAATCCTGTTATAAAATCCAGAGAAACTGTGTCCCATTTCCATTCCGCAATTGGCAACGGGTTTAAAAGCCCTGTTGGATGTCGATGCTCAACCTTGACCAGTTGACATTCCATACACTTACTTAGATACTCTGCCACATCTCTCTTCATTCCAGCCCAGAACAGTTTCTTTTTCAAGGCTGTTAACATCTTCTGGTATCCTGGATGTCCTGCATAAGGTTGTTTGTGATATTCATCTAGAATTTCTCTTTTCAATGATTCTATATTTGGAATATACAACCTGTTTTTGAAATAGAGTAGCCCTCTTTGGTTTTTCGTGAAATCAGTTTTATCCTTTCTCTGTAGTTTCACCAAAAGTGCTTCATATTAGGGGTCTTGATTTGCTGCTTTTCCTACCAATTCCTCTATCTCCATCTGAGCACTACTCCCAATGTTGTTTACATGTTGACAAGCATTTCTACTTAATGCATCAGCAACTTTATTTTCTTTCCCCTTGATATGTTTGATGTCCATATCAAATTCACTTAAAAAGGACAGCCATCTGGCTTGTCTTGCATTCAGGTCAGTTTGGGAAAAGAAGTATTTAAGACTAATATGATCAGTCATTAATGTGAACTTTTTCCCTAGAAGATAGTGCCGCCACATTTTCAGAGCATGGATAACAGCTGCAAATTCCAAATCATATGCACTATAATTCTGTTCATTTATTTTCAGTTTCCTAGATTCATAGGCAATGACTGAGTTTTCCTGCAACAGGACTCCTCCCAGCCCTTCCCAGCAAGCATTTGTACATACCACAAACTCTTTATCAGGATCAGCAATTTTTAATATAGGGGCTGAAATAAGTTTCTGTTTTAACTGCTCGAAACTGTTTTGACATTTTTCAGTCCACACAAACTTGACACCCTTTCTTTGCAATGAGGTGATGGGATTTGCTATAGCAGAAAATCTATCCACAAATCTGCGATAATAGCCTGCAATTCCCATAAATGATCTTACTGCTGAGACATCAGTGGGAACTGGCCATTCTTTAATGGCTTTTATCTTTTCAGGGTCAACTGCCAACCCTTTTTTCAAAAATTATATGACCCAGATATTGAATTTTATCTCTATAAAATTCACATTTGCTGAACTTGGCATATAGCTGGTTTTCTTTTAAAGTCTGCAACACTATTCTCAGATGTTCCTTATGTTCATCTTCATTTTTAGAATAGACTAAGATATCATCTATGAACACAAGAAAAAATTTGTCCAAATAATTATTCAACACACTGTTCATCAGACACATAAATGTGGCAGGGGAATTCGTCAAGCCAAAAGGTAGAACTACAAATTCGTAATGCCCATACCTGGTTCGAAATGCTGTTTTGCTGATGTCTTCTTCTTTAATTATGAGCTGGTGATAACCAGTCCTTAGGTCTATCTTGGAAAAGACTGAAGCTCCTCTCACTTGATCGAAAAGATCATCAATTCTAGGAAGTGGATATCTATTCTTAATGGTCAACTTATTCAGTTGACGATAGTCAATGCACATCCTAAAAGTCCCATCTTTCTTTTTCACAAATAAAACCGGGGCTCCCCAAGGAGACACACTTGGTCTAATATACCCTTTATCTAACAGTTCCTGTAATTGCATTTTCAGTTCCATTAATTCAGGAGGGCTCATTCGATAAGGTGCTCGGGAAACAGGTGTTGCTCCTGGTACTAAATCGATTGAAAAATCAATCTCTCTTTTGGGGGGAAGATGAGGGATTTCCTTGGGAAAAACTTCCTTAAATTCTCTAATGACTGGTATAGCATCCAGTAACTCTTCCTCATTTTGCTGTTCTATTTCTTCTACATGCACTGCATAGACTTGGTATCCTTTTCTAGCTGTTCTTTTCAATTGTAAGGCTGATATTTGTCTGACTGAAATGGGTTTTTGTTTCCCTCTTAGGGTAAAAGGTTTCCCTTCCTCATCCACACAATGTAGGGTTTTCTCCCAGCAGTTCATCAGTGCTTTCTTCTTCTCTAGCCAATCCATTCCTATCAGTAAATCATAGGATCCTAATGGCAATATGTTCAAGTTTACTTCTGTTGAAAAACCATTTAATTGTATTTCTGTTTTAGGCAACTTATGAGTAACTTTTCTCTTAGTTCCAGTGGCCAGCGGTACCAACCATGACTGCTGAAATTTTTCAGGTTTAATTTTACATTTTTCTACAATTCCAGGACTAATGTAACTCAAAGAAGAACCTGGATCAATCAAAACAGTAATAGGTAGGTCATAAATCTTACCCTCCATTTCCACCATGGTTGCTTGATGTTCTGCTTGCCGATTTTCCAATGCTGCACTGATAGTTGGTATATTTCTGGCTATGTCATTTACTGTTGTTGCCTCTCGCTCTCTGCTGATCATGTGTATATTTCGATGGGGGCAATCCCTCATCATATGGGGTTCTCCACAGCCCCAACATTTCAAAGGTTCCTTCATTCTGACTGTCCCTTCCTTTTTATTGTTTCCTTCTACTGGTTTTGACGCCACTTGGGACTGAGCAGTTTGACTTTCTCTTGGTTTATTGAATTTTTTCCGCTGATGATCTCTACCAAAATTTCTTAGATATGTTGGTTTTGGTCTTTTACCTTTGAACTCACCCTTGTTCAGCCAGCTCTTCCCTTGTTCAGCTTTACCTTTAAACTGCTGATAGCATAATCTTGCTTTTCTAACAGCTTCATCCATTGTCTTCGGGTTGTCAAACTCAATTTTCTCTTTGTACACCGTAGGTAAGCAATTAAAAAACCTTTGAACCTTTGCTTTTTCTTCCCTTATGTAAGGCACATAGCTCATTAAATTGGTAAACTTAGTGACAAACTCATCAATAGTGAGCTGTCCTAGTCTAAGTTCATGGAATTCTTTTGCTTTATCATCATAATAACGTTCATTCAAATACCGATTTTTGAACTTCGTCTGAAAATCTTCCCAAGTAACTGTTTTTTCATCAATGGCATGCACCATTTTTGTCTCTTCCCACCACAGTGTGGCTTTTCCTTGCAGCTGATACACAGCTAATCTGGCCTTCAGATTACTCTCATATTCATATACTTGGAAATACTTGATCATGTTCAGCAACCAAGCTTCAGCATCCTCCTCCTTCTCCCCATCATTTGAAGGAGGTTTGATCTTTCTAAATTCTCCCTGCAATTCTCTTTTATGTTTATGATGTTGTCTAGCAGCATCATCATCATCAGACTCATCCATCTTTCTCTTTCCGGAACCTTCACCTTCCTGGCTGTTCCGGGAAGTTAGTTCTCTTATGAGCTTTTCCTGCTCCTTACTGGCTGATGACAACATGTCATTCTGGCTTCTTAGTTCAGCCAATTCTCGTTGCAACCTGTGCAACATATCCATTACCGGGGCATTGGGATCTGGAGTAGCAAATTCATCACGCAGATCCACATAAATCCCTTCACCTTCAGCCATTTCAACTGTACACACTCACAATACAAATTAGCAAAATTTTAAAATAAAATTTTCAACAAAAAAACCACATATGTTATAACAGTGAGCACAAAATGACAGCCCAATTTTTTGTAACTGATGCTCCGATACCATTTGTAACGCCTCCAGTTTACACAAAAAAAAAAAAAAAAATCTTTTTTTTTCCATGTACCCTTGGATTTCCTTGTTCATTACAGGGTTATTTGAATACTAAGTTCAGGAGTTGGGTATTACTTGTCCTTCCCTCTGCTCCTTTAGTATTTCTTGTAACTGCAAGGAGTTCTTGTCCACTATTCCCCTACGAAGGTTCACATTACACCCATCTATAACACATATATATCACATAGGAGATTTGTATATAGCATATACAACATATACATATCTTAATCCATATATAACACATATATAATTTAAGTTCATATATAACACATATATATCACATAGGAGATTTGTATATAGCATATACAACATATAAATATATTAACTCCATATATAACACATATATAATTTAAGTTCATGTATAACACATATACATGACATAGGAGATTTGTATATAGCATATATATATAACGCCTGTACCTATCAAAATCATATATATATATAATTGGGTAAGGTCGATTGAAAATGGCATGCGACCATATACAAATATCAAACCTACATATATCGATATATTATAACCCATATGTATATATATTTATACCCAATGATATAATTATGGAAGGGCGCATGTAGTATGTATATATATGTACAGGTTTCGATGCCTCTCACTCGGCAAGTAATTACCGTTTCCCCCATAAATTTTTTTGACCTAGGAAAGTTTAATGGCATCCATAGTAAGCCTGCGTTTGCTTATTATAAAAATTAATCAATGGCATGTATGGGTAGAGTGATATATCTGTACCGATAAACCGTCAAGAACTTTCGGCGTTCGAATGATTGCATTTGTGAAACGTGTCAATCCATTATTCGTAACTTGCTAGGACTGATATTGCGTGCAGTCTTGCAGAATTAAACACGGCGTGGCACCTCCTTTCCAGCTAATGCAGTACGCCTGCTACATCAGAACCTAAGGTCGACTGTCTGCGCGTTGCATAAACCCTATGAACTCCGGAATGAGTTCGACGGTTTAGCCCTGGTTTGTGAATTAAAACCCTGCCTATACGCGCGTCCTGTGTTTACTCCATATTCGTACTGCGTAGTAGTTGTCTGGCCGCCTAACGCAGGATTCAGTACCGCCAAGTTTGACGGTTACGTGGTTTATAATGTTTTGCTGGCTCTTTTTGCAGGAGAAATGTATCCTCCTGGATAGTAAGGAGCGGCGTACCGCAGTCCTGGTCCAGTGATAACTCGATGGTTGGCAATTCGGCTGCTGCACCCATTGCTATTACCGTGTACCCCCCTATCAATTTCGCTAGGGTTTCCCAATCCACCTCGGGATTCTCTGTGGATTTGGAACAGTGAAATTAGGGTAGGATTGTTCTTTTAAACCGAGACCCTTCGGTTGATCAAATTGCCAGGCCCTTTCTATTCTGTTTTCTTCCCAGAGGAAGATCCTCTATTGCATGTCTTGCACAGGTAGGGAGTCAGCCTCTCATTTGAACCTTTGGAGTGTTTAAATCCTTGGTTAAATTCTCAGCTCGGTTGTAACCCTAGCCATGTATTCTGTGAGAAGTCTGGTTCCAAATCGATTATTTCTGCAGTCAATATCTATGGCTTGTATCGAAATCTTTGTAGGTATACCATTGGTTACCCACCGGGAAATCGTCTGAAGATATTTTCTTCTGTGCATACGTCTGAGCGAGGGGGTCTGAGGTGACAGGTAAACCCTAAATTTATACTGTCAATTATAACGAGTTGTGTTGAGTATCCATGTGACGCATTTATCTCACTCTGCTATCGATCGAACTCTCCAAAGATCGAACGAGTTTACTGTAGGTTTATGTTTATTTATCTACGTTTGATCTGTTTTGGTTGTCGGAATCAAAGGCGATTAGGATTCGTCCATTTCTAATCTCGCCGATAATTTCTATCTTGATTTACTGGCTGTTTTAAAAATGGTTCAAACAAGGAAAGGGTACCGACTTATTGTGTCGGCCGTCCACCTCCCTGAGCGAAACTCACCGCCTTTACTTTTATTGTTCTGGTAATGATGATCGGCCTCCTGAGCGCAAGTCATGTACGTGGCTTTGTGAGATTTAACCTACTGCTTCTGGCTTATAAAAATCATGTAAATAGGTTGCAGGAGTTTACCTACAGCAAGGGATCCTGTCGTGGTCCTTTACGTTGGTTGCGTCAGTTCATATTTTGGTTTCGTTTCCTCTACGAACTTAAACATGCCGTGACCTAGTTTGCTTTTGCGTGACTCATGAGAATCCGATATGATGCGATTAACAGTCTTTTTATTTAACCCTTTTTCTAAAGTCAATGAGCTACTTAGTTATTGTCGTATCACTCGGTGCTGATATTATTACCAGTTTTTTTTTTTTCTCATACATATATATACATGTATATCAAACGATATTAACACGAATTGTGATTTTTCTTTCGGCAGTGACGTTGCAACTGTAAGCATCGTGTTAGCGTGGGATCTGTTACCTCCTGATGATTTGGTTTAATGTTAGCAACAAAATCTTCAGAGTGCCGTTGAGTACAGCCGTCGGTAAATCCCGAGAGTTTCGTTTGGCTTATGACACAGGCGGAATGATTTAACTGACTGCCACGCAGTTCTATAGTTGCTTATTCATTTATTCAAATCATTATAGAGATCATATATTAACTATCCCAATTTAGCATAAATGATTCGTTTCGGCAATCTTTTTGTTTTTTTTTTTTCATGTATATATATATCATAAATATGCTTCATTTTAATAAACCGATTCGATTTGACATTTCCTTTTTGCCCTTATAAAATTCATAGCTACGATTCGTGTTTAGGGTTCCTATTAACTTATACGAGTTCATCTATATTATACATGTTTATGTCTCCTTTTTTCTTTCTTGACCGAAAGGGTTTATATATATATAGGTATAGCGCATATATAGTCTATGCGAAAAGAACCTATTGGTAATTTTTATTTGATACTTAATAACATATATATAATGTTGAAAAATGCTTACCCATGAATTTGATAATCCTTTGAAGATATTCGTAGAGTATACATTTAATCTATAGCCATCTTACTTATTTCAAAGGTTTGCGGTAAATATCCTTTGCAATTGCAATGATCTTTATTTCAAGATTTAAAAGTACCATTAGACTTAATATGTACATGCAGGATGGGATAAGAGCTATTACGCTCTTATATTTTTTTTTTCTATATAGATAAGCGGTAGTGCTTAATAGAAATTCTTAATTATAAATTAAATCTTTGTCTAGGATACATAATTCAAGAACTAGAGGTAGATTTAGAAGTGAAACCTATTCTCTTATAACAATTATAAAGATCCTAGAAAGTAGAGTTATTATTTTTCTAGCACAATTTCGAATGTCATATTCAAATGTTCCTACCTTCTTCTCTTAGAGTGGTACTATGTAACTTTATTTCTGCTATAATGTTTCTCTAGCATACACATAACCATGTAACATCACTTTTGTGTCTACTGGGATCAAAACAATAATTAATCATCGGTAGAGGCTAAGTAACTTCAGATTTAAACCGACATTGGTTTAGAGATTCTGGATTTTCTACTCTATGAACTTTCTGGTCTACAGCTATACAAAATCTGGAAGGTGAATGCCTAAGGATAGATTCTGTTAAATGTAGAACCAAAATTTCTCATTGTCATAAAATTAAATTTTATATGTAGCCAATTCATACTGTAATAAGACATAGTAACAAGAATTTCAGAACATACCACAAAATCTGCAAAATGACCAACCTCCCAACCTTAGAGTCCTCTCTGTCTCCCAGGACTCACCCCCGAGTAGAGATCACCTCCTAGAACAGATCAACCCCTGATCTGCCTAGGAGCAGCTTATTTAAGCTCATATTTCCCCAAAGCATGTTTCTAATTCTGCGTCCAGAATAGCAGGATGCTTTCTTTCCTGTTTAGCCTAGGCTTCCCATTTTGGGACTCTTTAAAGCTGCTTTAAGCTTTTCCTCGGCTTTTCCAGCTTTTTCTCACCTCTTCCCAACTACTCCTCTTCATTGGGGAAATTTAGATTCCTCCTCAAATCTAAATTAATTTCTTTCAAGGATTTTTTGAAAGATTTTTGGGGATTTGTTGCCTTATCCATCCTCATGGATTTGGCAAGTGATCTCTAATTCTCTTTTTGGTCAAAATGCACAATCATTTTATTTATTTCCTCAAATAAAATATGTAAATACATTCACACTATACTCATCCCTTGGGGTCCACCCCCTTAGGATTAAATTTCAATTGTCTAACTTTAAAAATTCAACACACAAATTGGGGGTGTTACAGAACATGAATTATTAAACTACTTCAAGGACGCTCTAAGAGATCCCAACACAGAGCGCCAACCTGCCATAAACAAAATTACTCAACATATCCCTAGAATCATCACGGAGGATCATAATCAAATGCTATTGCGACTGGTCACGTTGCAAGTGGTGGATAAAAGATGTCACAACTCAAAGATGGGAAGGCTCCTAGATAGGATGGGTTCATCTCAAACTTATTTCACTTGTTTTGGGAGGACATCAAGCAGGAAGTCTAGGATCTGGTTGAGGAATCCAGATGTATGCACTCGATCCTTCCAACCCTCAACGCAACCTTCCTTACAATTATTCCAAAACAGTATCAAGCATCTACTCCCAACATGTACAGACTTATTTCCCTCTACAACGTTATCTACAAACTCATCTCCAAATTGATCGCCAACAGGCTTAAACCACTTCCCCCGCTACTCACATCTCTAGAAAAATGGGCTATGTGGAAGGATGTCAAATCCTAGATGGCATAATCCTAGCATGAAGTCATTCACTGACTGAATTCCGAAAAAAAGCAAGGTATCCTCCTCAAAATTGATATCTCAAAAGGATTTGATAAGCTCATTTGGGACTATATCAGCCACATGCTCCAGGCCTTTTGTTTCAACCCCAATTGGATCATATGGATCATGACCTTAATCTCCTCCCCGTTCTTCTCCATTCTTTTCAATGGCTCACCCTCTCCATGCTTGTCAATGGCTCACCCTTCTCCAGCTCTTTTTCTTTAACACCTCGACTATCACTCAACGCAACATCTCTAGGATACTTGGCTTCTCCACCACCTCTCCTCCCTCCAAATACCTTGGCGCTCCACTAGTAGACTCCGCCATCAAGCACTCCTCTTGGAAGGAAATTATGGACAAACTAGAAGCTAGAGTCTCTTCCTATACCCATAGAGCTCTTAATATTGTTGGTCATCTTGTTTTGATCAAATCATTCCTTCAATCTATGCCTATGTATCTCTTCTTACTGTTATTCGCCCCTAAATGGGTTCTCAAATCTATCTGAAACCTACAACGCAATATTTTGTGGGGTAGAAAAAAAGAAAATAAGAAATGGGCCCTTGTGAAGTTGTCCGAGGTCTGCTCACCCAAGAACTCGAGAGTCTTGGGGCTACGGGATCCTGGCCAAAGTAATGTCATCATGAGAGCAGACATCTGGTGGAAATGGGTTTCCCAACCCAGCACTCCGTGGGTTCAGCTTTGGGCTTCCAAATACAATGGAAACTGGCCTCAGGAAGAAATAATTAGATACAATTCATATGACATGGGATCGTAAATCTAGAAAGCAGTTAAGCAGCATAAATCTCTCATCCAATCCCATATTTTCTAGGAAATTTGACCAGGTTCTCAAGCTCGTCTCTGGGAACAATCTTGGCAACAACCACCTAAGCTGGATACTATGTTTCATAAACCCAAATGGAAATCCATTCTCTAGATAAGGGAGAAGAATCAAGTTACACATTTATGGGCCTTACAAAACATCAATGGCTTCCGACAATGGCTTCCTAATACCCAGTGGCAGGAAAGCTGGAACGAGGAGTCCCATGATGACATTGATGGGGAACTAAATAAAAGGAAAATCAGATGCAAAAAAGGAACGAACATCCTCAGATGGGGCTACACCACCCAAGCTACTTTTATCACCAAGGAGGTCTAACACCTGCTTGACCCAAGCGATCCTAATCAATCTGAAAAAAAATTGACGCAAATCTAGAAGCCCAACATATGGCCAAAAGTATCCATATTTTTATGGCTGCTCAGCAAACGTCACGTCCTAACCTAGGATAGTTTTCTGAAAAAGGATTCACAGGCCCCTCATGGTGTTCAAATTTTCAAATACAAGAGGAAACTATAAATTATTTTTTGGATACCTACCCCTTCGCAAGCTCTCAATGGGATAGTGTAGCCATTCTCTATTGCAGAACAGACAGAAAATGAGGGGATGTCATCAACTCTATCTGCCTCTGGCAAAAGACTCCCTTTAGCAGCAACCTCCTCAATAATCTATGGATTCTCATCCCGAGATTCCTCTTATGGAAAATCTTGAAGGATATAAACAACCACATCTACAAAGATCAAGAAACTATAGAAGAGATACTATCGACCAATCTATGCAAAAATCTAAAAGAGACTCTTTCCCTACAAAAATGGAAGGATTCAGATCTCCCATCTCAGCCCTCAGAACGCATCATATGGGCCAATTGGAATCTCTCAATCCCTTGCTATTCTGCAAGCTCACCCTCATCCAACAGTTCGCCAGATTCTCCTAGCTCTTGGAGCCCTCCCGCTACGGACATCTACAAACTCAACTTTGATGGAGCCTCCAAAGGTAATCCAGGTGAAGTAGGATTTGGAGGAATTTTCAGAAACATAGAAGGGGATCCCTTGCCTATATACTTTGGGTCCATTGGATGGGACACAAAAAACTCAGCTAAACTGGAAGATCTTCTGCAAGGCCTTCACCTTGCTAATGAGAACAAATTCTTCCCTCTGGAGATAGAAGGGGACTCCCAAATCATCATCAACACTTCTCATCGACTTCTTCTTGGCTCCTTTACCTCTAGACTCTCAAAGAGCTGGAGATTAATTGCTCGGATGGAGCTCCTTAAGTAATGTTTTCATTCCCACAAAGCCATTTCATTCAGGCATATTCACAGATCAGCCAATGTTGTAGCAGACCTCCTAGCCAACAAAGGGGTGGACCATGATTCCCCCCTTCTCTCCTGCAAACTTCAAAACGTCGATGATGAATCTCTTCACACAACATGAACTCAAGTGGTGCTCAAATATATCCAATCCCCAAATGCAAGTGATCAATAGTGCCTCGCTGGCAAGCCATAGGGCCTCACCTCCGCCACGCAGTTGTCCTCTCCATGAGGCAACACCTGCCTGGGGTGTGAGAGCCTTAAATTCTCCTCACTGGTCCTCAGCCTAGTGCACTTCTTGGAATTCAATTTTGATTGATGTGCATTCACTCCAGCTCATATGAATTGCTGCGTGCTCTGGATTTTTATGGGCAATGGCACTGACTCCTACCTACAATTTTCCGATGCCTCCCTCTGTCTTTCCCTCGGGCTTGCTCTGCAAGTTCCTACTCTTGGATCTATTGGTGGTTGGTGTGCTTCCGCCCCTCATGATGTTCTTTAGTCACCCTCTGCTCATTCATTTCACATTGCATGTCACTACTCTATTCTTCCATCTCCCTCTTCTCATTCGCCTCCTTTACATTCCCAGAATTCTTCTGATACCATGCCTCGCCGCCACCGAATGTGTTTCCGCAGGGGAGGAGTTAGAGGTTCACCCTTTATCCCTCCACTTCCAGCCATGGCAGAGCACACTGTGGATTTTTCGGTGGCCATGGAAGCACCAGAGATCTATGACCCACAACTCCTCCTAGCCCATCTCTCATTTCGAATTACGAAACCTCAACCAAGAAGTTCCGTCGCTGGGTCTAGGAAAAGGCCGCGTAAATCCATGCTCTCTCGTTATGCCTCCCCCCAACCCAGAAAAATGGTGGCTATGCCCGTCAAATGCATGGAGGAAACCTCTAACAATTGGGGAAGTAGCTTAGCCGAAGCCGCGAGGGAGTCAGACAAGGGAGAAGACACAAGTTCTCATTCCAACTCCATGCCAGAGCTAGACCCTCAGTTCTCCAAGAAGGAGGATGACCCCTATGACTACGGGTGCTACATAGTGGAAGAACCACGTCGTTTGCAGCTTCAGGATGAAAATGACCAGAATATTTAGCGCCATGGTTCCTCTTTCTCTAGTTTTTTCTTGCTTTACTATAGTCTCTATGTTTACTTTCATTCTCCATAACAAACTTAGCTTCTTGGATCTTCTATTAACGGTTGGTTCTCCCATTAGCGGCAACTCTCTCTATGTTTTGTGGAATTATTTATGGTTTGGTTTCCCCCTAATGGGAAGCCTCATTTTTGAATCTTTGAATTATCTCTTTCCAACCAGGGTTGGCTATCTCAGCAATCCCAGACTGGAATCTGGATTGTACTTTTTATGTACTATATAATAGAAACTAGTCTTATGTAGAAAAAAAAAGGTCACACCTCATCTCTCGCCTGTCTAGAATTTGCCATAGAGAATTTTGCATATTCCCATTCTAGGCCATCATTTTCATTATTGCACTCCATGTTTACATCACTATATCACATAATCACTGCAATTCACCCCATCTGATTCTATTAATTCTAGTACACACGATGTCGCTTGAGCTCTAATTGTCTGTTACTTCGTCATTCCACATATCTACTAATTCACATTTTGTGGAGTTCGAATTCAAAAATTATTTCACTCAGTCTTAAGTGTTGTGTTTGATTTTTTTTTTTTTTTACCTTTTAAAAGTTGCGATGCAATTATTTATTTTATATTCTTTAATGGTAATTTTAATATATAATTATTTATTAATTTTATTATTTAAATTATATTTTTAATTATGAAGGGTTTCCAGAGTGCATTATATTAGATATCATTTTGGGATTCAACTGCGTTAATTTAGTCATTCATCTATGACCATTTCCATGAGAGGTAGTCGTAACTGACTAATTTCTCATGATTTTTTAACAGTCCACTTAGCACTCATTGCATCGGGTGATGCTCACAGGGGTGAAGAAGTGGGATTGAAACTAGTGAAATGAATCACATAGCATCGACCATCACTTCCGGGGCTTGCACCTGGTAACCAGGACTTCCCGGGAGGTCACCCATCCCATAACTCCTCTGGCTCAAGTGCGTTTAACTGTGGAATTTTCCCAACAATCAGGCCCACTTGCTACCCCATTTGCAAAACCTTAGAAAATATTGTGCCTCATGAACCATTCAAGAAGAGATCCCTTTACTCTTATTATTTTAAGTATGAAGGGTTTCCGTAGTGCATTATATTAGATATCATTTTTGGATTCAACTACGTTAATTTATTCATTCATCTATGACCATTTCAGTAAGCTAAGTGGGCTTGATTGTGGGGAAAACTCCACAGTTAGGCGTGCTTGAGCCAGAGAAGTTCTGGGATGGGTGACCTCCCGGGACGTCCTGGTTACTGGGTGCAAGCCCCAGAAGTGATGGTTGACGCGATGTGATTCATTTCACTAGTTTCAATCCCACTTCTTCACCCCTGTGAGCATCACCCGATGCAATGAGTGCTAAGTGGACTATTCAAAAATCATGAGAATAGAAAATAAGTGTTTGATTGTATAACATCATATAAAACAAGTTTTTGATATAATTACATTACAGAGTTAAACCTATAAATTTAATAGTAATTTTTAAAAATGTATCCGCAAAGATTTTTAAAAAATAATAAAAAATATAACAAAACGCCAAAACCTCCGAAAATTAAACCACGGTATCGTAGGATATATGATACTTATGATTTTTAAGTTCATGATGCCAAGGAGTCAATTAAAAACTCACATTCATCACTCCATGGGAATCCCAAGAAACAATACATCATAAATTTTCGAGGGAGAGGTGTAGAAGAAGTTTATCACCGAAAATATATATTCCAAAATTATCATAGAGTTTTGTTAAGTTAAATATTTATAATATTTTTTTTCAAAATTTGAATATTTATATATTTTATGGTTCTCTTATTTTTTGGGTTCTTGTTTTTCTAATTTTTCTTTTGGCGATTAATTAGTTCATGTGATAACATTCACCATTGTTCATTTTCGGTTTGAATGTTTTGGTCTCGATTCTATATACTAATAAAGTCATTCATTACTATTTTTGAGTTTAAGTAATTTTAATTTACTCTTCCAGTCTTTAGACTTTAGTATCTACTGTTTTACTTAGTACTAGTTAAATTTTAAAATAAAGAATGACGAGTTTAAATCAATGTATCTACTATTTTAATATTTATATTTCATTGAATCATTTATGATGTATGAATCAATCTATTTCATTATTAATTTGAGTTTGAATCATGATTATATTGCCTTGAAATCTGTAGTGCTCACCCAAGTGCCCTTGTGTGGGTCCTTGTGTCCTAATCTTGAAAACTTGGTAGAGCATTGATGAAATCTCTCAATTTCCTTTATTATTGCACCTTTTTCCTTCTATAATATAAGTTAATTGTATTGATTCCAATGCCACATCAATTCAATAAGTTCCAATTAGTCCCAAGGGTTAATTATTTTAATAGTTAGTTTTATTACTATTATAGAAATCAAAAATTCTATTTGATCTCCCATATAAATGTAAAAGAATTTCATTTATAAATATCATATCATCAACTAGTGAACATAAAAATATCAAACATTCTTACATTGTGATAATTAAACTACATTTTGTATTTTCAAATAATGAATTACAATGCTACTTACCTCACTATGTTTCAACAATAATCTTATTCTTTTGTACTAAAGTGAAATATAAAATTAAACAAATTATTATATTGTTTTACCTTATCTTTTTAATTTTTTAATATCTCTATTAATTTTTATGTATTTAATTTAAAAAAAAAAAGATTGAAATACTTATTTAATTATCCTATAATATATTTAATTATGCTATCTTATATCTTTTGTTTGATCAATTATACTCAATACCAGACATCCAATTGAATCCACATATTTTCTTAAAAGATTTTTAAACATTTAGAATGTTTCTTAATTCTAATATCTTATCCTTATCACTTTTCTATTTTGAAGGAGCTCACTACATGTTATGCCTAGCCACCATAGCTTCTGTGGTGGATGTACGCAACAAAAGTCAGGGGATAGTCCTACCAGTGGGGACAACCAATCACACCTAATCAACCGTGGGTCCAATGTTGTAAATTAGTGCGTGCATAAGATCCCTGAGCAAATCGAATTCATGAATACATGAAATATAAATCAGCACGGGAGGCACTCAGGAGAGGTTAACTCATAAAAGGTAGGTTTATAAAAAGTTGTAGTCATGCCAAACAAGTTAGATAGAAGAACTTTGGAATTGGGATGCGACTTCAATTTGATTTAAACGAGGCCACAGAGAACTTTGGAATTTGCAGTTGAGTTGAATCTTGGTTTGTGTGAGCGAGAATGATAAAGGTTAAGGCATTGTAAAGCACAAAATAAAGAAGTAGCATGATGCCCGCCCGCCATGGCCGCAGTCTTCACAATGTGAGGACCACATTAAAAAAGTGGCATGATGTCCACATGCGGCATGAGATTGTGAACTTCACGCTTGAGTTAGGTACTTTTTGACTCTATGATAATGAGAATGTACTCTTCATTATTCTAAACGGTCACAAGTTTCTTACGAATGAGAATAAACCAAATTTAGTCAAAAACCCGTAAGCCACATTGTTCACGTTAATATATGAAAAAACGTGTGTACAAAGATTGCCTTGCCCTTTTTATCCAATTATACATCTGTACATAAGTAATAATGGAAGACAAAGTAACCAAGAATTTTTCCTTTCCTTAATAATTATCATCTTAATTATCATCTCGATTTGATTTTATGATTCTCGATTTGATTTTATGATTCTCAATGAAAATACAATTTGTTTTTATTCAAATTCTATTTTCTAAGATACGTAAACTTTTGATTAATTTAAATTACATAAATTCAATTATATTTATAATTTTGCTGTCCACATGCGACATGAGATTATGAACTTCACGCTTGAGTTAGGTACTTTTTGACTGATAATGAGAATGGCCGTAGTCTAACTAGCCAGAGGAATCGCCCTGAAAATCATGAAAATTCTGATAAGATTTTCAGAAAATCTCGCAGGAATTTTTCTAAATTCATGTTATAACCATCAGAGTTTAATATTTTGGGTGTCCTCTAGATTTTTGATGGTGCTGAATCCATTTCCAATGTCAAAATCAAGATTCAAACATTGTTTCTGCAAGATTTTTAAAAAAAAATTGGCCCGAATTCCGGCCAATTTTGACCGTCCAAGCAATTCCTCGGGCTCGTTAGACGACTCCATGAGAATGTACTCATCATTATTGTAAACGGTCACAAGTTTCTTATGAATGAGAATAAACCAAATTTAGTCAAAAACCCGTAAGCCACATTGTTCACGTTAATATATGAAAAAACGTGTGTACAAAGATGGCCTTGCCCTTTTTGTCCAATTATACATCTGTACATAAATAATAATGGAAGACAAAGTAACCAAGAATTTTTTCTTTCCTTAATAATTATCATCTTAATTATCATCTCGATTTGATTTTATGATTCTCAATGAAAATACAATTTGTTTTTATTCAAATTCTATTTTCGAAGATACATAAACTTTTGATTAATTTAAATTACATAAATTCAATTATATTTATAATTTTAAATTATTATTGATAAAAATGATAAAAAAAGGTATGATAAAGAAAAATTAAAAAATTCTGGTTAAATAACATGTTAAAGTCACGATTTGGATCTTGACAAAAAAAATTATTTGCTAATTGTGTTTTATTTTTCTCTTATAAAATCAAAATTGCAAGAGTCTTCTAGCTTGTTAATAGAAAACATAAAATTATTTTTTACAAAAATGAAAATTATTTATAAAAATTATTAATCAATATTGAAATATAAATTATATTACTCTGTTTTTTTATTTAAATTGTAAAAGCATTTTATTAGAGAAAATATAAATTATATAATCACATTTTTTTATTTAAAAAGTAAAATAAGTCCGTTAGATTTAGAGTAAAAAGTGGTAAGGTGTTATGTGAAGGCACCCCCTGGTGTAAATATCACTCGTTAGAAACACTATGGGAAAAATCCAACCATAATAAGGGTTCCGGTGACTTAGACCAATAGTTATCCTCTACTCAAACCACAAGTGAGTAGTTCATATCATCTTAAAACTCAAATAAACTAACAAACTAAATAAATGGTAAAATAATTTTCCATAAAATGTTATACTTGTCAATATATTTATGAATTTTTTTTTTAATTATTAATAATTTTTACTTCACCATGAAAAAAGAGCATTCCAATTTTTATAGCAATAGAGAAGAATTTTTATATTTTTTCTTATGATCTATTCTTTTATTGTTTAAATTTAGAAACCATCATTTTCTCATCCATAGTAAAAACTAATCTTAAAATTTATATGTAATTTGATTCAATTTATTTCATAACTATAATGATTTAACTAATTTCATGCATATGGAGGATGTTTCTTACACTTCCAAAATAAAAATATAGATCAATGTTTCTAAATATTTTTATTATATAACATTCAACATAAAAATAACTAAATTATAATCCTTAATTAATTTCATTTATTTTTAAACTCCATTACTTACCAAAATTAAATTATAATCTCGACTTAATTTTGTTTAATTTTTAATTCCATTTCTGATTGCAATATATTAGTTATTAACTCATCCATTAAAAAAAAAAACGAACGAGAGAACTTAGAAATACTACCCATTAAAAGAGGACAAAGTTTTAGATTCCATTCAAAAGCATGTTTAAATAAAAGTTGTGTCTAATATTCTATGCAATTGAGGAATGTTCTTGGATTTTGTTTCCAAGAAAGCTACCAATAAAGAAAAATGAGAAAGAATTTAAATGAAGACAAATACTACGAGGAATGTTTTTGGCCAATGAGATAGAGAAGCATGATGTGAAATAGTTGGTCATCATTTAGTGAAATCAAAAACAATTGCAATGGTTTTAATGAATGATTTCAATATCTTGCAAAATATATTTTGTCCGAGGATATATGTTTTTAACGAAATTTTTAGCTAACAAAATTTCTTGGAAGAGATTTTTAGTTAACAAAAATTTCACAACTTATTACACAATATAATATTATGGATAATCTCTAATCTAACAAAATCCATTTCAAATCTCATTTCTTAGGTAGTGTTAAGAGCCATGGAACATTGGATATTTTCTATTTGAGTTATTAATTTCTTACACTCCATCACTAAAATAATTTACAACGGATTAATGTTATTCTCGATTGTAAATATGGAAACCAAAGAGACCAACATTATTATTTTAATAATAATCAATTTAAATATAGATTATGACTACAATGAGATAATTGTTTGTAAATATGGAAATCAAATAAACAAACATAATTAAATTAACAATGTCTCAAGTGAGATTGGTATAAAGATATCATGGCCTAATTAAATCATTAGGAGATTGATGAAAATGTTGCATTGCAAAATATTGATAACATTAAAAATATTGTTACCTCTAAGTTTAAAGGGAAAATGTGGAGTGAGAAAGATTTAGAGGCTAAAATAAAAATAAGATATTATAAGGAGGTCATCAACCCTACTCTAGAAGATCAAAAGTATCTCTTTGTTTTAACTAGCTCAAAGAAAAAAACTAATATAGCCAAGATAAGAATGAACTCTCATGAGCTCCATAGTGAAATAGGTCGTGGGGTTGTCCCTAAAACAACATAGGTGGAAAGGTGTAACAACTCATTTAAATGGTAACTGATGATTAAGTTTATTGTTAAGACTTTAAGAAATTTGTTGTTATTATTATTTTTTAAAACAATATTTTATGAATAGAGATTAAATTTAATTAAATGAAATTAGTTATGGAGTTGGTTCCATAAGTGAAAAACTGATGGTAAAAATAATTTATTCCAATTGAGAAGTAGTTGAAGGGAAACAATTTTGGTTAGTTACTTTTCCTCTTTGGATAAAGGCAAGATCCCTGTGTGGAAGAGGGGTTCTGACTTATGTGCTGCAAAGTGAAGAAAGGAGAGAGAGATTGAATTCCCGAGCTGGTGTAATCCAGTGGAAAATCCTCTCAGATATCCTATAAACTTCTAGAAGGTGGATTGGACCGGAGTCCTGAGATCCCTTCCAAGCACAATTTATTTCTACTTGGCTCAAGAGTGGAACACGGGGGGTATGAGGACGTAATTGCCTCATACATGGTAGGGATGACAACCACATTCAATTACATATAAGTAAAATTATGTTGTTGATTAGAGAAGTAATTATGGAAATTGTTTTTTAAACAAAGAATTACAGGAAAAATAAACAGCTAGGAAAAGGAAAATGTTACTGCACAAACTGCTAGATTTATTTCTTAATACCATGTACTTAGTAAGAAATTACTGTGTCATATATGGTATGAATAAATATGGTTGAAAACTATTGAGGAAGATCCTCACTTTGAGGTAGGAGGAATATTGTATTAAGCTGCTAAATAATTCTAGTTATTATTTACAGTATTTAAAAAAAAAAAAAAAATTCTACAGGAAATATGAACAAAGGATATCATATTCTAGAATGATTTACTTAAATGTAAAATTCCACACTAATCCCGTTACAAATTCTTGTCTGTCCTATTAAACTATGGGCAAAATAATTATTCTGTTCTACAACAAAAATTAGCCATACAATGTATAAAGAAAATTCCAGTTAGCCCAAAGACTAAGCTGTATTAACCATTAGTAAATACATATCTCGAATATAAGATAAACTGGGAAATCCTGGTGAAATTTTAACTTAGATGTAAACAAGAAAATAGGAAAGGAATTAAGATACATATTGCTAACATGAATCTACCTGAATTCTGGAGCACAGAGACTCTTGTACTTAGGCTATTGTCCCATCAAACAAAAAAAAAAAGACTATACACGGACTGAAGGAAAATTCAGTCCGCTCGACTTAAACATTCTATATATAATCACAATAGAGCTACCTAAGTAGCAGCGAATAGGTTACAGTGAAATTAGAAAGCCTGATAATTATAAATCACAAACTATAACCAATAATTTGTACGGAAAACTTCAATATGCATATTGTTCGAATAATAATTCGGAAGAAACAAGTGTACAGATATGATATTATCCTCAAGCTAGTAAAGTAGAGGATTAAAACTGCAAGATATACAAATATTCTTTTATGAAGAAGTACTTGAGTAAAAACCCTCAAATTATTACAGAGCCCTCGAAGGGATTTAAACAAAAATGATAAACTGAGAATAATTACTCTATCCTATACTTATGAATGAGCTTTGACTCCGCTAGTCGAGTTCTAATATATGTGAATAAATAAGTATACAGAGATTTATAAACCCAGAACTCCGAGAATATAACAAACAAGTAATTATAATAGAATTTAACACATGAATGCGAAGACTAAGATGAAATCAGAGTGAAATCCATTCACAGTACTTGTAATAGTAATCCACTGTAACTGATGAGAAAATTGTTAAACGAGGGAGTATTGTGTGGTGGTACCGAATGAACAAGATAGACAGTCATGAGACAAACATACCTACGAAAGAAATATCATAGCTGAATATTAGAGAATAACACTGAAGCTAAATGTTTAAGAAAAGTAGAGATAATTTCTTTTAATGGTAAGGGTAAAACTATAAATCATTACCTATATCAAACTGGTGCCAAAGACAGATAATACCCTGCAACAGATAGGTGTAGGATTAAAATATGCGGACAGCGACTGAGAGAGGAAGAAAGATTAATAAATGTAAAAAAAAAAACAAATTGCAGACGTAGCAAAGGAGAAATTTACCTCTCCCCCTGGTGGCAGAAAAGATTGAACGGCATTCCAGCGGTGCAAATATGGAAGAACAGAGAAGCTGAGAATGTTTGACCCGGAACCGATAAGGAAACTCAACGAGGCTGCAGAGCATACCCTGCGGATGAAAGATTCCCATTTGAACTTGGAAGGAATCCATTCGAAGACAATCTCAACCCTTAAACTTAATGCTCATGAAGGCAATAGATATGAGAGCAATGAAAATATGAATGAACATGGATGAATGGTATAGCCGGCTCAGTATGAAAACCTCGGTGTGGTTTGAAAGCCACCACGAATACCTATATTTCGATATGAGAAGTAGCCATGAATAATTAAGGCAACGAGTTGAGTTGCAGAGTTGCCAAACCCCAGCAAAATTCATGAAAATGAGCAAAACCGTTAAGGTTTAGGGTTAATATGATAAGTCAAATTGGAGGGAGAATCCATAGCCGTAGATATCAAATTCATCGTTTGATGCAATATTACTCAGCTGTCATAACATAGATCCAAAGGAGTAGTGTGGTACGTGAGATCCGATGGAGGAATTAAATGAGATTAATGTGAAGTACCGCACTCAGGGGTAAGTAGATAGACTTGGCAGCAACCTTATCTCACGAAATCCGAAGTAATAAAGTCTGTAGCCAGGTGTAAGTACTGTCAATTATGTACCGAGGTGACTTGGCCCAGATGACATATAGTATATATATGTTACAAAATATTACACAAATAATAAACATTAGAGTTTAGAATTTATATCATATAATAGATTAGTAGCATAAAGTTTGAATATGGGATTTACTGCATGCTTTTTATATGTTGAAATGTGACAAAAACCTATTATGTTATGTCATGAGGTAACAATATAAGTTACGATATGTAAAACAAGGTGAACAATTATTTATTTATTTATTTATTTTACAATATTGACTTAATGAGTGTTACAAGTGGTATCAGAGTAGCGATGTAACGCTGGGACCATATGGGTCAACATTGTTTTCAAACTGTGTATAAATTTATGCACAGATATAGAAGAGAATTATAACAGGAGACAATATGAGAAGGGTCAAACGCATCAGCCACCTTAGAACTCTAGGAAAACCCAACCCCGATGAGAGATGAATCTAGATATGTGGGTGCAGCTGAGTGTGGATCAGCACCAGCAAACCAATAGGATATTGGAGGAGCAACAGCACCAAACTACCATTCTCTTAAATACAGTACAAAATTTACAAGAGGAAATGGAGAGCATGTGAAATGATAATGCACGTTTGATGCAAGAACAAGAGAGGATATTAAAAAGCCTCTCAAAGAAACATAATCAAGGAAATGAGAAGCCAAGTAGTGATAGAGAGTTTCAGGATGGAAATGGGCAATAGACAAGAGACCATGACACTGACAGAATAAAAAAAATTCATTCTCAGCGCAGTAACAGAAATAAAAACTACAATGAAGCTGAGTCAAATAATGTATCAAATCAGAAAGAAGTAAAGCGGCAGAAGGTGGAGCTACAAGGGAAATTTCGTAAAATAAAGCCTCCTACATTTTATGGAGTATAAGAGGAAATGGTAGAGGCTTGGCTGATAAACATGAACAAATATTTTCAAGTGTAAGAATATAACAGGAATCTTAAAGCCAAATTGGCTATTTATCAGTTAAGGGAGAAAGCCACATTATGGTGGGAGGAGGTGAAAAATGTTCGTAGTATAGATGACCAGGATGTGACTTGGGATTCATTCCAGTAGTATTTTAAAGATGAATATTTAATTGAACGCTTCTATGAAAAAACATCTAGGGAGTTTCATGATTTAAAGTTGGGACAAATGATGATGGATGAATACATCACCAATTTTACCTCCTTACTTTGTTATGTTCCCTATTTAAAAGATGAAAAGGCTAAAGTACAGTTGTTCTTGAGTAGTTTTCCGACTCATATGAAGGAGTGTATTGAGTTTTTGAATCCTAAAACTATGTATGAGGCAATTAGAGAAGCTAGAATGTGTTACCAACAAGCTAAAGCAAAAGGAGAACTGGGAAAAATTGGCAGATGAAGAAAGAACATAAGGGCAGTTCTCGTTTCAAGAAAAACAGAACCAACAATTTCAAGATTGTTTGCAGAAGCTCAATTAACAAACAGTTTCTGAAGGAATCATAAATGAGTAAGATGGCCTACAGAAGATAAACTCACGGAAGCTTCCAACAAACCAGAACAAACCCAGAATGAGAAGCCACCTTTACAGTGTTGGGGATGTGGTGAGGCACACTACTACAGAAATTGTCAACAGCGAGGAAGAAGCGAGGCGGTTATTGACTTACAGGAGGCCTCAACTGTGGGATATGTAGCCAAAAATATACTCAGAGTAAATGCAACACTAGAATATCGGCAGGCAGACTACCAGCCGACAATGATAGAACTGGAAGCTAAATTTCTATCTCAACTTGTTTCTATTTTGGTAGACCCAGGTGCAATTTTAACCTATGTAAGTCTAAAAATGGTAGAGAATTGTAAATTACAGAGTCAGAAATTCAAAACTCCATGGCTAGTATAGCTAGCCATTGTAGCCAAGAGGAAAGGTAGTGCTATAGCTAACTATGGATATGAATATATTACTTTTGGGTTCTTATTATATGCTACATGGAATGGACTAGTTGGAAAAGCACAGGATGTTAGTAGACTGTAAAGAAAATATCATCTACTACAAAATGCAATATGGAACCCGTAAAGAAATTCAAGGTATAAAGAAACCTCTATAACTGCGTCCAATTACAGCATCTCAAATGGGTAAGTGCATGAGGAAAGGATGCCCGTTATATGCCATCCAAGTGGGATTTACCAATTACAAAGAAAAGGCTTCAATGATGGAAAATATTCCAATAGTGCAAGATTTTATGGACGTATTTCTAGAGGAAATACTAGGTTTGCCACCCAGAAGAGACATTGATTTTACCATAGAATTGATACCTGGAGCATCACCCATTTCAAGGACACCATATCGAATGAGTGTACCTGAGTTAACTAAATTGAAGATAAAGTTACAAGAATTAATGGATAAAGGGTACATCCGACCAAGTGTATCCGCTTGGGGCGCACGTGTACTGTTTGTGAAGAAGAAAGATAGAACCATGCGAATGTGCATGGATTACCGCTAGCTTAATAATTTGACTGTTAAAAATAGATATCCGCTATCACAAACTGATGATCTGTTTGATCAATTAAAGGGAGCAACAGTATTTTAAAATATAGATCTAAGGTCGGGATACCATAAGATCCGGATAAAGGATGAAGACATACATAAAATTGATTTTCGTACAAGGTACAGACATTATGAGTTTGTAGTGCTACCTTTTGGACTGACGAATGCACCAACAACATTTATGAGGCTGATGCATGGTATATTTCACCCTTTTCTAAATAATTTTGTATTGATATTTATTGATGACAATTTATTTTATTCCAAGAATGTGGAAGAACATAAAGAGCATTTATTGATAGTGTTGGAAATGCTAACGAAGCATCAGTTGTACGCTAATTTCAGCAAGTGTGATTTCTTCAAGGAAGAGATACAGTACCTTAGTCACGTAATTTATGATGAGGGTATTGCAGTTGACCTAGAGAAAATTAGAATGATTATGGAATGGAAAGTACCCAAAGCATGGCAGATATCCAATATTTTATGGGGCTCATCGGTTATTATCGACGGTTTATTGAAGGCTTTTCAAAAATTTCCTTTCCAATTAATTCCTTACAAATAAAAGGAAAAATATTTAAATGGAAAAAGGAATGTCAGGATAGTTTTGAAAAGATGAAGTATTTATTGACTACAGCTCCGGTATTAAGGGTAGTCGATCCTAATAAGGAGTTTGAAGTTTGCATAGATGTGTGCAAAGAAGGAGTTGGGGCGATTCTGTCACAAGAGGGTAAAGTAGTTGCTTACAAGTCACAAAAATTAAAGTAGCATGAGCAGCGGTACTCAACTTATCATTTGGAGCTGACATAAGTAGTGCATGCACTCTATGTATGGAGGCAATACTTGCCTAGAAAAATATTTGTACTCAAAACTAATCATAGGAGCTTAGATAACTATTTTAAGCAGGCTGACCTTAATTCTCACCAGGCAAGGTGGAATGCCTTCTTGAGAAAATTTGACATTGACATGCAGCATGTGAAGGGTAAGGAGAATAGAGTAGCTAATGTGTTAAGTAGAAAATTGAATAATTTTTATGAGCGATACTATAATCAGGTTGAGTGCAAATTTTTGGAGCAGATAAAAACGAAAGCTGAGAAATATCCCGAATACTAATTTATGTGGCAGCAAGCAGAAGAGTTCAGAAAACAAGAAAGAATCTGCTGATTACGAAATTAATGAAGATGGGCTGCTAACTTTTAAAGAAAGTATTTTTATTCCAAATCGATTGGAATTGAAGGAGCTGATTGTAAATGAGTATCATCGAAGTAAGTACCCTAGACATACCGTGTATCAGAAGACATTAATAGGAATAAGGAAAAATTATTTTTGGCCAGGTATGATAAGAGATATTGTAAAATATCTGAACAAATGTTTAGAATGCCAGCAAATGAAGGTGGAACACCGGCATCCATCTGGGCTGATGCAGCCTATACCGGTACTTGAGTGGAAGTGGGAGGTGATTTCCTTAGTCTTTATCACTAAATTACCCAGGTCAAGGAAACATAATGACTCCATAATGGTATTGGTGGATTGATTAAGTAAATCAACACACTTTATACTAGTGCAGTCCAATTATAAAATGGTGAAGATAGCAAACATATTTATGCGCGAGATCATTAAACTGCATGGTATCCCAAAGACTGTCCTATCTGACAAGGATGTGAAGTTTACTTCAGCAATTTGGAAGACGTTATTTACAGTATTGGGAACTCAAATTGATTTCAACACCGCTTACCATCCATAGATGGACAGACAAACGAAGCGAGTAAATTAGATCCTGGAGGATATGTTACGTATGTATGTAATGTAGTAGCCAAATAGGTGGGAGGAATACCTGCACCTAATGGATTTTGCATATAATAACGGGTACCAGGAATCCCTTAAGATTATTTCGTTCGAAGCTTTATACGGACAACAATGTAGAACTCCTATTGATTGGATTAGTCCAGAAACCAAGTTGATGCTTGGTCCAGAAATGCTAGCTGAAATGGGGACAGAAGTAAAAAAGATCCGACAAACTCTGAAGGTGGCTCAGGATAGACAAAAATTGTATGCTGATAAAAAAAGGACTTATCGTGATTTTGAGGTGGCAGATCATGTGTACATAAGGATCAAGCCAAAGAAAAGCACTTTGAGGTGGGCCTCTTTTGCCAAGTTGGCTCCCAAGTTCTGCAGGCCTTTCCAAATATTGGAAAGGGTGGCACCTATAGCCTACCAATTGGCTTTGCCTAGTCATATCCGGGTGCACAACGTATTTCACGTATCATTATTAAAATTATACGTACATGATCCAAAGAATATAATTCATTGGAAAAATATTCATGTAGAGCATAGTTACTAGACTTGATTAAAATGCTAAATATACAGTAACCTAATTCAAATTTGTTGAATTGCAGGTCGAACCGGATGGCGAGTTTCGGGTCGAGCCTCAATGTATAATCGATATGAGATAAATCATGCTTCGTATGCGAGCCATCACCTAGGTTAAGGTGCAATGGAAGCACTTTCGCCCGGATGAAGCTACCTGGGAGGATGAAGGCTTTGTTCGGGAAGCGTATCGAGAAAAATTTGCTAGAATAGAATCAGAACATCGAGGACGGTGTTCACTTCTGGGGGGGGAGCTGTAACAGCTGGCTTAAATGCTAGCTGATGATTAAGTTTATTTTTAAGACTTTAATACATTTTCTTTTATTATTTTTTAAAACAATATATTATGAACAAAGATTAAATTTGATTAAATGAAATTTGTTATGGAGTTGTTTCCATAAGTGAAAGACTGATGGTAAAAATAATCTATTCCAACTGAGAAGTAGTTGAAGGGAAACAGTTTTGGTCAATTACTCTTCCTCTATGGATAAAGGCAAGATCCTTATGAGGAAGAGGGGTTCTGACTTATGTGCTACAAAGTGAAGAAAGGAGAGATATTGAATTCCTGAGCTGGTGTAATCCAGTGGAAAATCCTCTCATCTATCCTATAAACTTCTAGAAGGTGGATTGGACTGGAGTCCTGAGATCCCTTCCGAGCATTGTTTCTTTCTACTTGGCTCAGTAGTGGAGCACAGGGGGTATGAGGACGTAATTTCCTCATACATGGTAGGGAGGAAAACCACATTCAATTACAGATAAGTAAAATTATGTTGTTGATTAGAGAAGTAATTCTAGATATTGTTGTTTAAACAAAGAATTACAGGAAAAATCTGCATCTAGGAAAAGGAAAGTGTTGTTGTACAAACTGCTAGATTTATTTCTTAATACTATGTACTTAGTAAGAAATTAATGTGTCATATATAGTATGAATAAATATGGTGGAAAACTATTGAGGAAGATCCTCTATTTGAGGTAGGAAGAACATTGTATTAAGCTGCTAAATAATTCTAGTTATTATTTACAGTATTTAAAAAAAGAAAATTATATAGGAAATATGAACAGAGGATATCATATTCTGGAATGATTTACTTAAACGCGAAAATTCCACACTAAGCCCAGAACAAATTCTTGTTTGTTCTATTAAACTATGGGAAAAAGAAGTATTCTATTGTACAACAAAAATTAGCCATACAACGTAGAAAGAAAATTACAGTTAGCCCAAAGACTGAGCTTTATTAACTATTAGTACATATATATCTCGAATATAAGATAAACTGGGCAATCCTAGTGAAATTTTAACTTAGCTCTAAAAAAGAAAATAGGAAAGGAATTCATATACATATTGCTAATAGGAATCTACCTGAATTCCAGAGCACAGAGACTCTGGTACTCAAGCTATTGTCCCAGCAAGCAAAAAAAACCGAATATACACGGACTAAAGGAAAAGTCGGTCCGATTGAATTAAACATTCTATATATAATCACAACAGAGCTACCTAAGTAGTAGCTGATACGTTATAATGAAATTAGAAAGCCCTGATAATTATATATCACAAACTATAACCAATCATTTGTACCAAAAACTTCAATATGCATATTGTTCGAATAATAATTTGGAAGAAACAAGTGTACATATATGATATTGTCCTCGAGCTAGTAACGCAGAGGATTAAAACTACAGGATATACAAATATTCTACTATGAAGAAGTACTTGAGTAAAAAACCTCAAATTATTACAAAGCCCTCGAAGGGATTTAAACAAAAATGATAAACTGAGAATAATTACTCTATCCTATACTTATGAATGAGCTTTGAATCCGCTAGTCGAGTTCGAATATATGTGAATAAATCCATATCCAGATATTTATAAACCGAGAACTCCGAGAATATAATAAAAAAGTAATTATACTGGAATTTAACAAATGAACGCAAAAACTAATACAAAATCGGAGTGAAATCCATTCACGATACCTATAATAAGAATCCACTGTAACTAATGAGAAAATTTTTAAATGAGGGAGTATGCCATTGTGATACCAAATGAATAAGATAGCCAGTCATGAGACAGACATAGCAGCGCTAGAAATATTATAGCTGAATATTAGAGAATAACTCTGAATGCTAAATATTTGAGAAAAGAAGAGAGAAGTTCTTTTAATGGTTAGGGTAAAACTATAAATAATTACCTATATCAAACTGGTGCCAAAGATAGATAATACCCTACAACAGATAGGTGTAGGGTTAAAAGATGCAAACATGGACTGAGAAGAGGAAGAAATATTAATAAATGTAAAAAAAAAACTAACTGCAGATGTAGCAAAGGAGAAATTTAACACTCCTCCTACTGGCGGAAAATATTGAATGGCATTCCGGTGGTGCAAATCTGGAACAACATAGAACCTGAGAATGTTTGACCCAGAACCAGTAAGGAAAATTAGCGAGGTTGTAGATCATAGCCTGTGGATGAAAGATTCCCATTTAAACTTGGAAGGAATCCATTCGAACACAATCTCAACCTTAAAACTTAATGCTCATGAAGGTAGCAACTCTAATAGCAACGAAAAGATGAACGAACATGGATGAATGGTGTAGCCGGCTTGGTGTGACAACCTCGGTGTGTTTTCCAAGCCACCACGAATACATGTATTTCGATATGAGAAGGAGCCATGAATAGTGAAGGCAATGAGTTGAGTTGCAGAGCTGCCAAACCCCAACAAACTTCGCAAAAATTAGCAAAACCGTTAAGGTTTAGGGTTAAGATGATAAGTCAAATTGGAGGGAGAAACCATAGTTGTATATATCAAACTCATCCTTCGATGCAAGATTACCCAACTTTCATAATACATATCTAAAGGAGTAGTGTGGTACGTGAGATCTGCTGGAGGAATTAAATGAGATTAATGCAAAGTACCGCAATTAGGGGTAAGTAGATAGACTTGGCAACAACCTTATCTCACGAAATCTGAAGTAATAAAGTCTGTAGCCAGGTGTAAGTACTATCAATTACGTACCAAGGTGACTTGGCGCAAATTGCATATAGTATATATATGTTACAAAATCTTACGCAAAGAATAAACATTAGAGTTTAGAATTTATATCATATAATAGATCAGTACTATGAAGTTCGAATATGGGATTTACTACATGATTTTTATAGGTTGAAATGTGACAAAAACCTGTTATGTTATGCCATGAGGTAACAATATAAGTTACGATATGTAAAACAAGGTGAACAATAATTTTTTATTTTATTTTTACAATATTGACTTGATGAATGTTACAAAAGGATTTGCCATCTTTGTGAGAGTATGAACATTGAGGATGAAAATAACTTCCTCTTAGAGTGCCCTGCGTACACCCACATTATATCTCAGTTTCATAATATTTGTTGCAATACCGACCTTCCTAACCTTTTAACATGTCAAAATTATAGTGAGCTCAAGACACTTCTCTCCAAGCTCTTTCAGCATACAAGTACAATTTTAAAGCAAACTAAATAATTTGTTTCTTTAGGTCCAATAAACCAAAGTTTGGCCTGAGTCGACGTTAACCATCATTATCATCAATAATAATCAATTTAAACTTAAATTTCTCCTAAATATATAAGAATTTAAAATAATAGTTTTACTAGTTTTTTATTGTTTATTAAAATGAAATAATTATATTAGTTTTCCATTTTCAAAAACAATTTATTTGATAATATTAAATTGTTGTTTCTATATATATCAGGTAGTTTAGCCACTACTTTTAACAATTATGAATTTTCCTAATCACTTAAATTTGCTTAATAATTTCTTTACTTCGTCTAAAAACATTTATACTTTGATGTTTTTATTTTTATGAACATTTCAAGAATGGCATAAAATAAATTTTGTCAATGAACTAAAGACGTGACTGCATGTTTCACTTGTAAAAAAAAACTAAAATATCATAATACATTATTCAAAGTCATAATATTAAAAAACTTGAATATTACATTTAAATCAATATTTTATATTAACATGCAAATTTATTATGTTATCTCTATTTAATTAACAATAATTGAAATAATATTTAATGATTCAAATTTCATTCCATAATTAAAAATTTATATTTTAAAATAATAAGTAACAAAAAAATCACTTTGGATATAAAATGTTAAATTATTTTCAGCTTTTATATGGAAAATTTAATTTTTTTCCTGGTTAGTTAGATAAATTTAATTCTTCACATTGAAATATAAACCTAACGTTCAAATTTGATCTGTGTTCATCACTATCGCAGAATCAAATCAAATACTAGGTATTGCACAAAACGACGTTCAAAAACGTCGACTCTATCATTCTTTGATGACCAAATAAACGAAGAACAACCGGTCAACTCTATCACTCCGAGTTACTGTAACTATACCAATTCGCCAAAACATTAAGGGAACGTCGACTCCTAATTAAGTAGGGCTGGTACAATTTGTCTCATTCTTTGCTCCATGAGATTCCAATTTCTCTTTTATACTTTAGTTGCGTGACCGGTCCGTAAAGTAGCAACAATGCATCTGCTGAGTCCTTTCAAGACATTCCATCCATTCATTAAGCCCCTATAGGACGCCAAATTCCATTACCTTTTTCGAGGAATGGACAATACGCCACCCCTGTATGATTAATTCCACTCCAGTTTGAGAACTGTCATTGAGTTTTCACCTGCTTGAATCCGAAAAGAGTCATACAGCTGCTGGGTCTAGATCTCAATCATCTGCTAAGGATGGACGCTACTGACATCCTATCCTCCGATACATCTGCCCATGAGGCATTGATAGCCGCCACCATCTCCGCAGAAAAGGAGGGGTCACGGGACAATGTTTGGGTGGGTAAAGGTCTGGAATCTGATCATTCTCTCAATGGAGATCGGAGCCGTACTTTAAATATCCACCATATGAATAAGAGACAAGGGTTATCCTCGCATATAAATGAGTCGCTCATTGGCATACAGCCGGGCTTATACACAAGGAAGAGCACTCATAAGGAACGCTGTTATAAAACAGGTGGTTCTTGAACACAATGATCTCTGGGACAGAGTGGCTAGCTTGCAGAAGCGAGCGTTGATTGGCAGATAGCTATACCCAGAGGATCTCACTGTTGATATGCCATAATGGGTTACTATTGATATGCCATAATGGGTTAAAACTTACTCGGCCCCAATTCTGGGCTATATTCCTAAAGTTAGCAGGATGATGGGGAACTGGTTCAATGTGCATTTTCTGCATGAGGAATATTGCAAGAAGATCGTGGCTCGTATGCAATTACTCCCATGGTTCTTGGGTTTCAACCCTGTAATTGACGCTGCAAAGTGTAAACTGATATGGGTCAAATTACCTGGCTTACCATTGGAATTCTGGACAATGAATACCTTGCGGGCAATTGGAAATTCTATTGGTGTAACTAAATTTTTGGACACCCAATGCATTGGAACATTGGATAAGAGGATTGCGTGGATATTGGTTGAAGTTTCTTTCCAAGGTGGGTTGTCGAGTGATGTAGACCTAATTTGGGGGCAGGGAACTCACAGACAACGATTGGATTACTGGGGAGTACCCTTCATATGTCACATATGTCACCATACTGGTCATTTACAAAGAACATGCCCAATGCGGCAATGGAGGAGAGGAAGATGCAATAATGCATCATATGGCCGCCAAATGGGAAGGAAGACAAAACATACATCACGGACCGAATCTGGTAAGTCAATACCTCCATCCAATGATATTGTCAGATCATACACTTCAAATTCACATTTGGGAAATATAGATACTAAAAAGGCTCCATTTTTATCTAAAAACTTGGGTCCCTCCATTCCTCACCATGAATCTTCCCCATCATCGCTTGAGTCAACCCCATCGCTCCCAGAAAATCCAATAGATGACCCTCATGGTAATGTGTACTCTGATAACCCCACCTCTCCTCTGCGTCCGCCTCCAACTGAACTGTTAGTGGTTTCCCCTTCCATTCCCCCATTAGAATGGGCTTCCCCACTTTCTTCACAAGAACCTGACCCTCCTCTTCGGCCTGTTTCTCCACAAAACATGGTGGGAAGTGATTTAGAGGCACTTATGGAGAACCCGATGTTAGACTTGGCTGTGCTCACCATTGTTGGAAAACTCTCCACTAGTCCTCGTCCACACATTTCCCCAGAATCAGCATCGAATATCAGAGTTAGGAAAACGTCTAAAAAAGGAACAAGACACTTTAGAGGAAGGCTGAAGACGAAATCGTTGTTTCATGGGGAACTATATGATTTACAAGACGTTCCTATTTCTACTACTGAAGATTTGCGGGGCCTTAGAACGGGTAGCCCCAAAGATATACCAGAATGATGACAGTAATATCTCTGAACATAAGGGGGGTGGGTGGGCCCTGAAAAAATCCTCACCTTCGCGAGATTTTTTCTGGTAAAAACCCATCGCTTGTTCTTCTCCAGGAGACACTATGTAGTCGTACAGTCACTATTGAAACTATTCTAAATATCTGCTCTAACTCGTAAGCAGTGGGAGTGGATGCGGATGGTCGGGCGGGTGGTCTATAGGCCGCAGGGACCCTTCTGTTTTTTGCCTTCGGGCATATAAATCTTTTGGAGGTATTTTGTTATGTCGTAATATCAAATGAATATCGCAGATGACTTATATCATCAATATTTATGCACTATGCAGAAATAGGATTAATTTATGGGACAGACTAAACCAATCGAGCCTTATTGATATTGAATGTCTTATGGTTATGGGGGATTATAATGCCACACTATTTGTGGATAAATCTTGGGGAGACAGGGCACAGTTGGACCCTCTAGCAAGAAATATCGGACAAATTTTCATTGATTCAGGTCTCATTGACATCAAACCCTCTCCTCTTGTACCAACATGGACAAATCGGCACAGTGGAAATGATTTCATCGGCAAACGCCTTGATCGTGCCATGATGAAGGCCCAACTTATCACTCAATTGGGGAATGTGAGGTTAGCAGTATTCTCCTCATGCCTATCTGGCCATATGATCGTATCATTATCATGGAGGAGGGATGTTAGTGTGAAAGGATTTCCTTTCAAATTCAACAAAGTTTGGCTACAGGATCTGGATTTTTTCAAATTCATGACAGATTGCTCGAACAAAGAATAAAATGACACAGATCTAGTTGGTTGGACAAAGTTTGCAGCTAAACTACATGAGCTCAAAAAAATTGTCAAATAATGGCAGAAAGAGAAAGTATCCGGTATTGAAGTGGAACTGAGAGAAATCGATAAAAAGATCGCTCAGATTTATATACATATGAAGAATGTCCCACCTGAAATTCATACATACTCCACACTTGAGAATTTGGAGGCATGAAAGCTCGAGATTCTAAAGATTCGAGGAAATACATGGAAATTAAAAAGCAAAGTGCAGTGGCTTCAAGAGGGTGACCTAAACACAAAGTTTTTCCACAATTGTGCCAATGGGCGGAGAAATAAAAACTCAATATGGCACATTAGGGCGACTGATGGTTCGACGAAACATTCGACACAGGACATTCAGGTTGAAGTGTATAAATACTTTTCAGAGTTCTATAAAGCCGACATCGACATAGATTATCAAAGCCAACATGGGTATTACACCATATGCCTTCCATGTTTGAACAGGCCGCAAATATGATTATGGAAGTAGAGATAAAAAAAAAAGGAAATTGAAGAGATTTTAAAATAGTTTTCCCACGACAAAAGCCCTAGGCATGACGGCTGGCTGATAGAATTTTTTGTCCATTTCTTTGACATGATGGTGGATGAGCTTCTCTTGGTTGTGGAACATATTAGAATATTGGGTTTTGTCCCTGGTGACATGAACTCAAGTTTTTTAATCATCATTCCAAAATCTTCAGATCCAGAACTGTTCTCAGACTTTAGACCTATTGCACTCTGTAACATTATATATAAACTGAATTCAAAAATCATTACAAATAGGTTTCGGAAGACCCTATGTTCTTGCATATCAAAGGAACAATATGGATTCTTAAGCGGGAGGTCGATACACGATGCCATCGTGATAGCACAGCAGGCTCTTCATTCCATACATGCAAACAAAGTAGAGGCTCTTATTATGAAAATTGTTATCCATAAGGCATTTGACTCAGCTGACTGGTCTTTCATTAGACTCATCCTACTTAAGATTCGGTTATCTATGAGATCCATCAGATGGATAATGGCATGTATCACATTAGTTAGATATGCTGTTATTATTAATGGTTTTCTGACTGATTTTTTCGTGGAAGAAAGAGGACTTAGACAGGGCTGTGCCTTATCTCCTCTCATATTCATCCTCATTATGTACAGCTTCAGCAAACTTGTGAATATGTAAATGGAAAGCGGTTTTTTTAATGGTCTGGCCTTCTCTCCTTCGGTAAGTGTCACTCACTCTTTATTTTTTGATGACTTATTGCTCTTTGGTATGCTTAGGGTGAAAATGTGAATTTGGGTTACACTTTTGTGAGAATCATGGGCAGAAAACTTTTTTCCTCAATAGTTCATCCAAAGTTTTAAGAAAGTTCAGCCAAACTCATTCTACCATTTAGATTGACGGTGTACTCACGGCGTTGGCAAATAGATTTTTGGTTGGAGATGGGAAAACAGACAACAACAGTTCGGCCGAAATTTTAAAAAAGTTCGACCGAACTCATATTTTATAAATATATCACCTGTGAACGAGTCTCGTTTTCGCGCGTCTCTGTTCGCATAGTCTATTCACGGGTTTCTATTTGGGTTTTTGTGGCGTTGATGCTGCTTTGTTGTTAATTTGGCACCCACGCTCACGAATTGTTGGTCAGGAGTTGCACCGCTGCTCAGGAGTTGCTCCAGGTAATTAATTGCTCCATATTAGAGATCCTAAAATATGTTATGAATCACAAAAAAAAACTGGGAGGAAAAAAAAATTGTAGTATCACTATTACTGGTATTTATTACTATTACATACGTACTGATGTGGTCTCCATTACCGCACCATATAGTAAAATGATACAGTACCTTTCATAAACAAAAAAAAGCAGTGAGATGTAAATAAACAGTGATTACATTACAAGGATAGTACATATTTATTACTGATATTAGCTTGATTCCTATCTGTAAGCAGAGTGACTCTATTGAAACCAACTGATTAGGGAAATATGGTAGCATCTTTTCACTGTTCTTGTTCTTGTAATGATTAGGTTCTCTTTTTGTCACCTGTATGGTCCGAGTCCACAGTTCTCCCCACTATTCGAATTATATCTATGGATAATATGGGCTATTCTCTTAGTAGTGCCATCTCTAATATGTGTTCTACTGATTTTCTTATACTCCACTTGGTGGTCCATCAAATACAAGACCCAATACTGATAACCTAGGGTGTTACAGGTTCAATCTGGTGTTAGTTTTAATTGGTTACTGCTTATTGTATGGAATTTCATCAACTGTACTAGATAGGAGCACTACTAGAGTGGAATTTTTGAAATTCCATATTTCTCAGTTGTACTTGATTTTACCTTATTTACATATTTGTGAGATGTAAAAGTAATTTTTCGTAGCAAAAGAGGAGACCTTCATTGAATATGTCTCATTAAAAACATTCACAGAGATTCTCTAATGTGAGAGTTCACCAGTTGTTTGGAATTTCAATATGACTTTCTCATTTCTCTATTTTTTTTCATTTTGGGTTGAAGAACCCACTCTAGAGCAGCTCTTTGGTTTATTTGGCAATTGAATGGTGAAAAAAACGCTGCATTAAATGTCAAAGTCATATCGTCGCAAGGTAAAAATTCCGACAAGTATTTTTTACGGAGTTGATTTATTATTTTCAATTCAGGGTACAACTCACTCTCATTCCTCTGCCCCCCATTGCCTTTATATGCTTAATGATACATCTTATACTAGCGAGTGTGATTGTTATTAGAATTGGACTGTTCTTTTATATATGTATATATACTCTGTGAATCCAAACCTTTAAATAAAAATATGCAAAGTTCTAGACATGATTAGGATGGATTATGAACCAGTTCAGACCAAAAATGGGTTACAATTGGTTTGAGTGGACAGTTATGCCTACGAAAACCCCTAAACTAGGCTGACTGGCCCATTTAGCCACCTCTGTTCTAGTTTTGATGAAATTTCCAGCCTTAGAAACACAAATAACAGATATTGATAGATATTGATTTCTGATTAACGAAATAGCTTTTTTTATCTGTTGTGAATTCTTGATTCTTATTGAGCATAGTTTGGACTGTCTCTTAAGGCATGATTTTCTCCTCCACAAAGACCTCATTCTTAACCATGCTTTTAGTAATAATAGTAATGGTTACGTATTAGTTATTGAGTAAGCTTAATCTATGGAAACCTATAATCTAACCAGTCATCCCATATTATATAAACACTTCTTATCTCTAGTAATTTTTGATCATGTAATTGTATCGACTTCTCATATTCACTGTGCTCTAATTACATATTGATAGGCCTAATAAGTGGTTACAGAATATTCCAAAATATACTTCAAAACCAAAAGTGATTTGATAGAAACACCTTAGCCAATAAAAGAACCATTGAAACCAAAAGTGATTTGATACAAAACATAGGTTTTGACCTTATATAGGTAATTGTTTCAAATAGATTCTTAATTTAAAATGAAAAATATTCAATGTAAAACACATGCATTCTTATACACCCTTATGTCAACATTAAGTAGTTTGAGTGATTCCACGGGTCCTCTACACCCTTCATAGGGTGTAATTGGGACAAGTAGTGTTAACTTCTACAAGTTCTATAGACAGAGTTTGTAAAGGGCCAGGTAGCCTCTGGATCTCATGTTTTATGAAAGGTCACATATCCAGTAAATGCCCCTACAGTAAATCTTTGGAATAGATCTAGATAGAATTTTTCATTTTCATATCCATGGTCTCAAACAATGAGAGAGAGAAAAAAAACCTTTTATATTCAAAATAAAACAGAAAATAGCCACAAAAGTTTCCCATTGAAACCAAAAGTGATTTGATACAAAACATAGGTGATTTTATTCAATGGAAATGTGTATCTTGAGTATCTAGCCTAGTTATGTAATTGGTATGATATCCTTTTAGAAAAATATTTTTTAATGAAGCATATATATCCATAGTGATCCACTGATATTTGTTCAAAGATAATTATTCCATTTTGGAATTTTATATCTCAAAACTATGCTCATTGAATTTATGCATCTATATTTTTAAACTACTTGAAACTATTTTATTACACCATAGGATTCATTTCAAAACTATGCCCATCGAATTTATGCATCTATATTTTTAAACTACTTGAAACTATTTTATTACACCATAGGATTCATTTCGATATATCTCCCATTTTAATGGGGTGTATCACATTTCGAGAAAAAGACATTAGCCATAAAAGTTTCCCATTGAAACCAAAAGTAATTTGATACAAAACATAGGCTTTAACCTTATATAGTTAATGTTTCAAATAGATTTTTAATGAAATGACACATATTCAATGTAAAACACATGCACATTAACATACAATTGTGATACTTTCCCTTCTTTCCAACTTAGTGGACATCATTCTAAAAAAATTCCTTTTATGAAGTAGATATATATCCATAGTGGCATTGATATTTTTTCACAAACAACTCTTCCATTTTGGACTTTTATATCTCAAAAATATGCTCATTGAATTTATGCATCTATAATTTATTACAACATAGGAATCATTTCGATATATCTCCCATTTTAATGGGTTGTATCACATTTCGAGAAAAACACATTAGCCATAAAAGTTTCCCATTGAAACCAAAAGTGATTTGATATAAAACATATAGGTTTTAACCTTATATAGGTAATTTTTTCAAATAGATTATTAATTTAAAATGAAAAATATTCAATGTAAAACACATGCATTCTTATACACCCTTATGTCTACATAAAGTAGTTTGAGTGATTCCACGAGTCCTCTACACCCTTCATAGGGTATAATTGGGACAGGTAGTGTTAACTTCTACAAGTTCTATAGGTACAGTCTGTAAAGGGCCAGGTAGCCTCTGGATATCATCTTTTATGAAAGGTGACATATCCAGTAAATGCCCCTATATCTAAATAGAAGTTTTTCATTTTCATATCCATGGTTTCAAACAATGAGAGAGAGAAAAAACCTTTTATATTCAATGTAAAACACAAATTAGCCATAAAAGCTTTCCATTGAAACCAAAAGTGATTTGATACAAAAAATAGGTTTTAACCTTATATAGTTTAATTGTTTCAAATATATTTTTAATAAAATGAAAAATATTCAATGTAAAAAACATAGTATTTAGAAACAAAAAGTAATTTGATATAAAACATAGGTTTTAACCAAGTATATAGTTCATTGTTTTGAAAATAGATTCTTAACAAAATGAAAAATATTCAATGTAAAACAAATGCACATTAACATATGATTGTGATATTTTCCCTTCTTTCCAACTTAGTCCATCCTTCTAGAAATATCCTTTGAAAATAGATTCTTAACAAAATGAAAAATATTCAATGTAAAACACATGCACATTAACGTATAATTGTGATATTTTCCCTTCTTTCCAACTTAGTCCATCCTTCTAGAAATATCCCTTTTAATGAAGCAAATATATCCATAGTGATCCATTGATATTTGCTCACCAACAACTATCCCATTTTGGACTTATATACCTCAAAAATATGCTCATTGAATTTATGCATCTATATCTTTAAACAACTTGAAACTATTTTATCTCGCCATATGAATCATTTCGATATGTCTACCATTTTAATGCAGTGTATCACATTTCGAGAAAAAACACATTAGCCATATAAGTTTCCCATTGAAACCAAAAGCTCAATATGATAAAAAACATAGGTTTTAACCTTATCTTTAAACTACTTGAAACTATTTGATTTCACCATAGGAATCATTTTTATATGTCTACCATTTTAATGGGGTGTATCACATTTTGAGAAAAAACACATTAGCCATAAAAGATTCCCATTGAAACCAAAAGTTCAATTTGATACAAAATATAGGTTTTAACCTTATATAGGTAATTGTTTCAAATAGATTCTTAATTTAAAATGAAAAATATTCAATGTAAAACACATGCATTAACATATATAATTGCGATACTTTCCTTTCTTCCAAAATTAGCCGACATCCTTTTAGAAAAATATTTTTTAATGAAGCAAATATATCCATAGTGATCCACTAATATCTGTTCACAGACAACTATTCCATTTTGGACTTTAATACCTCAAAACTATGCTCATTGAATTTATGCATCTATATTTTTAAACTACTTGAAACTATTTTATTACACCATAGGATTCATTTCGATATATCTCCAATTTTAATGGGGTGTATCACATTTCGAGAAAAACACATTAGCCATACATGTTTCAGCATGTTTCAACAGGCTTCAACACATTTTTAAACCTTTTATATTCAACATGTAAAACATAAATTAGCCATACATGTTTCCCATTAAAACCAAAAGTGATTTGATAGAAAACATAGGTTTTAGCCTTAGTAAATGCCCCTACAATCAATCTCTAGAATAGTTATAAATAGAATTTTTTCATTTTCATATCCATGGTCTCAAACAATGAGAGAAAAAACCTTTAATATTCGATGTATGCAAAACACAAATTAGCCATATCTCTAGAATAGATCAAAATATAATTTTTTCATTTTCATATCCATGGTCTCAAACAATGAGAGAGAAAAAAACCTTTTATATTCAAAATGTAAAACACAAATTAGACATTAAATTTTCCCATTGAAACCAAAGTTGATTTGATACAAAACATAGTTTTTAACCTAAGATTAAATGCCCCTACATTCAATCAATCTCTGGAATAGTTTTAAATATATAGAAGATTTTCATTTTCATATCCATGGTCTCAAACAATGAGAGAGAGAAAAACCCTTTTATATTGAACATGTAAAACACAAATTAGCCATACAGGTTTCCCATTGAAACCAAAAGTGATTTGATACAAAACATAGGTTTTAACCTTAGTAAATGCCCCTACAGACAATCTCTAGAATAGCTTTAAATAGAAGTTTTTCATTTTCATATCCATGGTCTCAAACAATGAGAGAAAAAACCTTTTATATTCGAAGTATGTAAAACAAAAATTAGCCACATCTTTAGAATAGATCTAAATAGAAGTTTTTCATTTTCATATCCATGGTCTCAAACAATGAGAGAGGAAAAAAAATTTATATTCAACATGTAAAGCACAAATTAGCCATTAAAGTTTCCCATTGAAACCAAAAGTGATTTAATACAAAACATAGGTTTTAACCTAAGAGTAAATGCCCCTATAGTCAATCAATCTTTGGAATAGTTTTAAATAGAAATTTTTCATTTTCATATCCGTGGTCTCAAACAATGAGAGAGAGAAAAAACCTTTTATATTCGATGTATGTAAAATACAAATTAGCCACATCTCTAGAATAAAAAAGCCTTTTATATTCAACATGTAAAACACAAATTAGCCATTAAAGTTTCCCATTGAAACCAAAAGTGATTTGATACAAAACATAGGTTTTAACCTAAGATTAAATGCCCCTACAGTTAATCAATCTATGGAATAGTTTTAAATATATAGAAGTTTTTCATTTTCATATCCACAGTCTCAAACAATGAGAGAGAGAAAAAACTTTTTATATTCAATGTATGTAAAACACAAATTAGCCACATCTCTATAATAGATCTAAATAGAAGTTTTTCATTTTCATATCCATGGTCTCAAACAATGAGAGAGAGAAAAAAACTTTTATATTCAATGTATGTAAAACACAAATTAGCCACATCTCTATAATAGATCTAAATAGAAGTTTTTCATCTTCATATCCATGGTCTCAAACAATGAGAGAGAGAAAAAAACCTTTTATATTAAACATTTAAAACACAAATTAGCCATAAAAGTTTCCCACTGAACCCATAAGTGATTTGATACAAAACATAGGTTTTAACCTAAGAGTAAATGCCCCTACAGTCAATCTATGGAATAGTATTAAATAGAAGTTTTTCATTTTCATATCCATGGTTTGAAACAATTAGAGAGAAAACCTTTTATATTCAATGTATGTAAAACACAAATTAGCCATATCTGTAGAATATATCTAAATAGAAGCTTGTCATTTTCATATCCATGGTCTCAATTAATGAGAGAGAGAAAAAACTTTTTATATTCAACATGTAAAACAAAAATTAGCAATAAAATTTTCCCATTGAAACCATAAGTGATTTGATACAAAACATAGGTTTTAACCTTAGTAAATTCCCCTACAGTCAATCTCTGGAATAGTTTTAAATAGAAGTTTTTTATTTTCATATCCATGGTCTCAAACAATGAGAGAAAAAAACCTTTTATATTCAATGTATGTAAAACACAAATTAGCCATATCTCTAGAATATATCTAAATATAAGTTTTTCATTTTCATATCCATGGTCTCAAACAATGAGAGAGAAAAAAACCTTTTATATTCAACATGTAAAACACAAATTAGCCATAAAAGTTTCCCATTGAAACCATAAGTGATTTGATACAAAACATAGATTTTAACCTAGGAGTACATGCCCCTACAAGTCAATCAATCTCCCGAATAGTTTTAAATATAGAAGTTTTTCATTTTCATATCCATTGTCTCAAACAATGAGAGAAAAAACCTTTTATATTCAATGTATGTAAAACACAAATTAGCCATATCTCTAGAATAGATCTAAATAGAATTTTTTCATTTTCATATCCATGGTCTCAAACAATGAGAGAGAAAAAAACCTTATATTCAACATGTATATAGTATTTAGAAACAAAAAGTATTTTGATACAAAACATAGGTTTTAACCAATTATATAGTTTTTCATTTTCATATCCATGGTCTCAAACAATGAGAGAGAAAAAAACTTTTATATTCAACATGGAAAACACAAATTATCCATAAAAGTTTCCCATTGAGACCAAAAGTGATTTGACACAAAACATAGGTTCTAACCTAATCTAGTAAATGCCCCTACATTCAATTTCTAGAATAGATCTAATTAGAAGCTTTTCATTTTCATATCCATGGTATTTCTATAGGCAAAATCTGTAAAGGGCCAGGTAGGCTTTGGATCTCATCTTTTATGAAAGGTGACATATCTAGTAAATGCCTCTACATTCAATCTCTGGAATAGATATAAATGCCCCTATAGTAAATACATCTATAGTAAATTCCCCTACAGTCAACATGTATATAGTATTTAGAAACAAAAATTAATTTGATACAAAACATAGGTTTTAACCAAGTATATAGTTTTTCATTTTCATATCCATGGTCTCAAACAATGAGAGAGAAAAAAACTTTTATATTCAACATGTAAAACACAAATTATTCATAAAAGTTTTCCAATGAAACCAAAAGTGATTTGATACAAAACATAGGTTTTAACCTAAGAGTAAATGCCCCTATATTCAATCTCTATAATAGATCTAATTAGAATATTTTCATTTTCATATCCATGGTAGTTCTATAGGCAGAGTCTCTAAAGGGCCAGGTAGCCTCTAGATCTCATATTTTATGAAAGGTGACATATCTAGTAAATGCCCCTACAGTAAATCTCTGGAATAGATCTAAATGCCACTATAGTAAATGCCCCTACAATAAATTCCTCTCAAGTCAACATGTATATAGTATTTACAAAAAAAAAGTAATTTGATACAAAACATAGGTTTTAACCAAGTATATAGTTTTTCATTTTCATATCCATGGTCTCAAACAATGAGAGAGAAAAAACCTTTTATGTTTAACATGTAAAACACAAATTAGCCATAAAAGTTTCCCGTTGAAACCAAGAGTGATTTGATATAAAACATAAGTTTTAACCTAAGAGTAAATGCGCCTACATTCAGTCTCTAGAATAGATCTAATTAGAAGTTTTTCATTTTCATATCCATGGTGGTTCTATAGGCAGAGTCTGTAAAGGGCCAGGTAGCCTCTGGATCTCATTTTTTATGAAAGGTGACATATCTAATAAATGCCCCTATAGTCAATCTCTGGAATAGATCTAAATATAATTTTTTCACTTCTCCCATGAATTTGTAATAAATGTCAATTTAATATATATATTTTTATTGAATTTTTTTTTTTTTAAGGATAAGAAAACCATTAAATATGGTTGAAAAATGGAAATTATGCATAGAATTTTCTTGCTATCCCAATCCAGGGAAAGCAGTGACTACATATGTGCTTTCCAATATTGCAACTAACAAAGTCGTCCAAAGGAAAATGAATATACCTGGAAGAACAATAAATAACGAGGCATATTATATTGGATTGATAGAAGTCTTGGGAACAATGATGGAGTATGGATCAAATGGAATTGTAGTTTTTACCAATTCTAAACTTGTGTGCAGCCAAATGAATGGTGTGTACCAAATTAAGAAGGAGAGGCTAAAAGAACTACATGGAATAGCAAACAATATTGTTAGCGAATTTCATTTTTTTAGTACAGGGCATTGTACAAATGTGAATAAGATGTCTACTGATTTATTGCATGGGGCAATGAAAATTCAAGATTCATCTATCAAATATGAATTAATAGATAAATTAGAATCATACGGGGGAATGCCAATGCAAGATTCATCTCTCAAAGACGAATTAGTTTTGAGACACTCTTCTTCAAAAATTCAAGATTCATCTCTCAAAGATGAATTAGTTTTGAGACGCTCTTCTTCAAAAATTCAAGATTCATCTCTCAAAGATGAATTATTGTTGAGATGCTCTCCTTCAAAATTTATTGATCGACCTTGTAACATATCTTGGATATGTGTGTGTTGTGTACTTATAAATGCATATTTTTTAATGACCATGTGCCTTTTTCAATTATATACCAAGTGTGCTCCCACCACACCATGTAAAGTGCAACTTGGGAACTTCACATTTGCAACAAGCGGTGAAGTTCACATTTTTATGAAATTAAAATGCGGGGACTTTAGCAATTTTTTGTTTAAATGAATTTTTTTTAAATGGAGTTTCACTTCTTTTTTAATGACAATGTGTTTTTTTCAATTTTGTACCAAGTGTGCTCCCACCATGTAAAACACAATTTGGTGAAATTATCATTTTTATAACTTTTTTTTGCTTAAATTGAGTTTCACACAATAATTAGTGCTTTGAAAGTTGTGTTTTACATAATTTGTTTACACTAAATTACATTAATTTTCTGAAATTTATTTTGAATTTAATTTAAATTATTTATTTAAAAAAATAATTGTAAATGTCCACCGTAGATATATATATCATGGAGGATGAATGATGAAGATCAACAGAATCCCATATCTCTATGAGAGGGGGGGATCAGGGATCGAGAGCTGTTCATGGTAAATTTAAATATAATCTTAAATCTCCATACATGTGTGTACATAAGGAATTGATTTTTTATAAATTTTGTGAGTTAAATTAGTTGTTAATAAGTTTCATTTTTTTATTTTTTAAGAGCTAATAAAAAGAGAAGGGTGTCTACTCCATCCATGGATGCCCATGTTTCATCCAGTCGTGGTATGGTTTTAACACAATTTAATCAATGAATATGTACACGTGTATTTATATGTATGCATGTATTTTTGTATTGATTATAAATTCGTATTTGTTTATCAAGCTTCTCTCTCCTCTCAAGAGGTTGGTGGTGATTCAAATCCCCTTAGAGGGCCATCAATAAGTGGTAGTAGGTTGCATGAAGGTGGTGATATTTATTCTCCCGGAAGCCAATCAATAGCTGGTGGTGTTGGTTCTCAACAGGGTCCTTTTGGTTCTCAACAGTTTCAGGGTGGATAATATGCTAGCCAACCACGTCGAGGTTGCCATCATTTTCAAGATTTTTTTCTTTGAATTTGTACAAATTTGTTTACATGTGTTTTTTATAATATACAAAATTTTATATATATTGATGCAGAGGCTGAAAATGTTCCAAATTTTGGTCAAAATAGATGCAGGGCAGAATGCTACATTCAAGAAGAAGGTTGTCTACCCACCACAACTTATCCGGTTGACATTTTTGATATACCATGGGAAAGAAACATGGCTCAATGCACCTTAGAAAGCTGTCAACAATTTCATGCAAAATTTCGGAGAGATCTCGTTGCTTTGACTCTACCTACTGAGAGTCGATAAAGCCTCGAAATAGTTACACATTCATTGGGCGAACTAGTAAATGTGTATAAAAATCCTGGGCCAACGACTGATAAATTTGTAGAAGTCATGAGAAAGAGAAAGGAAAATGTAATGGGTCCCAATAAATGGGAGGATGTAAAACAAAGAGTTACAAAAGAAATGGTGAAGTCAATGTTTAATTTCAGGGAAGGGCCAAAAAGAAAAATGTTGAAGGTGCAATATTTCAGCACCTCGAAATAGCTCACTATGTGTATGATAGGCACCTTGCGGCATATGGAAGGCTCCCATGGAACAACGAGGTTCCTGTTTATTTTAGACTTATATACCTCAAAACTAAGCTCATTGAATTTATGCATCTATATATTTAAACTACTTGAAACTATTTTATTTCACCATAGGAATCATTTCGATATGTCTCCTATTTTAATGGGGTGTATCACATTTCGAGAAAAAACACATTAGCCATAAAAGTTTCCCATTGAAACCAAAAGTTCAATTTGATACAAAACATAGGTTTTAACCTTATATAGGTAATTTTTTCAAATAAATTCTTAATTTAAAATGAGAAATATTCAACGTAAAACACATGCATTAACATATATAATTGTGATACTTTCCCTTCTTCCAAATTTAGTGGACATCCTTTTAGAAAAATATCTTTTAATGAAGAAAATATATCCATAGTGATCCACTGATATTTTTTCACATACAAATATTCCATTTTGGACTTTTATATCTAAAAACTATGCTCATTGAATTTATGCATCTATATTTTTAAACTACTTGAAACTATTTTTTTACACCATAGGATTCATTTCGATATATCTCCCATTTTAATGGGGTGTATCACATTTCCATAAAAACACATTAGCCATAAAATTTTCCCATTGAAACCAAAAGTAATTTGATACAAAACATAGGTTTTAACCTTATATAGTCAATGTTTCAAATAGATTTTTAATGAAATGAAAAATATTCAATGTAAAAAACTTGCACATTAACATATAATTGTGATACTTTCCCTTCTTTCCAACTTAGTGGAAATCATTCTAGAAAAATCCCTTTTAATGAAGCAGATATATATCCATAGTGGCATTGATATTTGTTTACAAACAACTCTTCCATTTTGGAATTTTATATCTGAAAACTATGCTCATTGAATTTATGCATATATATTTTATTACACTATAGGAATCATTTAGATATGTCTCCTATTTTAATGGGGTGTATCACATTTCAAGAAAAACACATTAACCATAAAATTTTCCCATTGAAACCAAAACTAATTTGATACAAAACATAGGTTTTAACCTTAATATATAGTTAATGTTTCAAATATATTTTTAATGAAATGAAAAATATTCAATGTAAAACACATGCACATTAACATATAATTGTGATACTTTCCCTTCTTTCCAATTTAGTGGACATCATTCTAGAAAAATCACTTTTAATGAAGCAGATATATATCCATAGTGGGACTGATATTTGCTCACAAACAACTCTTCTATTTTGGACTTTTATATCTCAAAACTATGCTCATTGAATTTATGCATCTATATTTTATTACACCATAGGAATCATTTCGATATATCTCCCATTTAATGGGGTGTATCACATTTCGAGAAAAACACATTAGCGATAAAAGTTTCCAATTGAAACCAAAAGTGATTTGATACAAAACATATATGTTTTAACCTTATATAGGTAATTGTTTCAAATAGATTCTTAATTTAAAATGGAAAATACTCAATGTAAAACAAATGCATTCTCATACACCCTTATGTCTACGTAAAGTAGTGTGAGTGGTTCCACGGGTCCTCTACACCCTTCATAGGGTATAATTGGGACAAGTAGTGTTAACTTCTACAAGTTCTATAGGCAGAGTCTGTAAAGGGCTAGGTAGCCTCTAGATCTCATCTTTTATGAAACGTGACATATCTAATAAATGACCCTATAGTCAATCTCTGTAATATATCTAAATAGAAGTTCTTCATTTATCTCATGATCTTGTGTCATTTCTCCCAGGCATTTGCAATAAATGTAAATTTAATATATATTTTTATTGAATTTGTTTGTTTTTCAGGTATAAGAAAACCATTAAATATGGTTGAAAAATGGAAATTATGCATAGAATTTTCTTGCTATCCCAATCCAGGGAAAGCAGTGATTACATATGTGCTTTCCAATATTGCAACTAACAAAGTCTTCCAAAGGAAAATGAATATACCAGGAAGAAAAAAAAACAACGAGGCATATTATATTGGATTGATAGAAAGCTTGGGAACAACTATGGATACGGATCAAATGGAATTTTAGTTCTCACCAATTCTAAACTTGTCTACAACCATATGAATGGCATGTACCAAGTTAAGAATTAGAGGCTAAAAGAACTGCATGGAATAGCAAACAACATTGTTAGCCAATTTCAATTTTTTAGTATAAGGCATTGTTCAAATGTGAATAAGATGTTTGATAATCTAGTGCGTAGGGAAATGCCAATTCAGGATTCATCTATCAAATATGAATTAATAGATGAATTAGAATTATACGGGGCAATTCCAATACAAGATTCATCTCTCAAAGAAGAATTAGTTTTGAGACGCTCTTCTTTAAAAATTCAAGATTCATATCTCAAAGATGAATTAGTTTTGATACGCTCTTCTTCAAAAATTCAAGATTCATCTCTCAAAGATGAATTAGTATTGAGACTCTCGCCTTCGAAATTTATTGATGGATATTGTAATATATCTTGGATATGTGTGTGTTTTGTACTTATAAATTCATTTTTTTTAATGACTATGTGCTTTTTTCAATTATAATATACCAAGTGTGCTCCCAGCATACCATGTAAAGCGCAACTTGGTGAATTTCACATTTGCAACAAGTGGTGAACTTCACATTTTTATAAAATGAAAATGCAGGGACTTCAACAAATTTTTCTTTAAATGGAGTTTCACTTCTTTTTTAATGACAATGTGTTTTTTTCAATTTTATACCAAGTGCACTCCCACCATGTAAAGTTCAATTTGGTGAGCTTATCATTATTATAATTTTTTTTTGCTTAAATTGAGTTTCACACGTCAATTAGTGCTTTGGAAGTTGTGTTTTACATATTTTTTTACAGTAAATTACATTAATTTTCTGAAATTTATTTTAAATTCTAGTCATTTAAAAAAATAATTGTAAATTTCCACCGTATATATATATATATGATGGAGGATGAACGAAAAAAATCAACAGAATCCCATATCTCTACAAGAGCAAGGGATTGGGGATCGAGGGATGTTCATGGTATTTAAATATAATCTTAAATCTCCATACATGTGTGTACATATGGAATTGATTTTTTATTGACTTTATGAGTTAAATTAGTTGTTAATAAGTTTCTTTTTTTATTTTTTAAGAGATAAGAGGAGAAGGGTCTCTACTCCATCCATGGAGCATGCCCATGGTTCACCCAACCGTGGTATGGTTCCCGTAATTTAATCAATGAATATGTACGTGTATTTATATGTATGAATATATTTTTCAATTGAGTATAAATTCGTATTTGTTTATGAAGCTTATCTCACATCTCGAGAAGTTGGTGGTGGTTCAAATCCCCTTAGAGGGCCATCAATAAGTGCTAACAGGTTGCATGAAGGTGGTGATATTTATTCCCATGGAGGCCAATCAATGGCTGGTGGTGTTGGTTCTCAGCAGAGTTGTTCTGGTTCTTAACAGTTTCAAGGTGGGGAAGATGTTAGCCAACCACATCAAGGTTGCCATCAGTTGAATATTTTTTCATTGAATTTGTACAAATTTGTTTCCATGTGTTTTTTCTAATATACAAAATTTTATATATTGATACAGAGGCTAAAAATGCTCCAAATGTTGGTCGAAATAGATGAAGGGCAGAATGCTTCATTCAAGAAGAAGGTTGTCCAGCCACCATGACATATCCGGCCGAAATTTCTTATATACCATGGGAAAGAAACATGCAGCAATGCACCTTAGAAAGGTGTCAACAACTTCATGAAAAACTGCAGAGAGATCTCGTGTCTTTGACTCTACCTGCTAAGAGTCGACAAAGCTTGGAAATAGTTACACATTATTTAGGCAAACTAGTAGATGTGTCCCAAAATCTTGGGCCAACCACGGATAATCTTGTGGTTGTCATGAGAAAAATAAAGGAAACAGTGATGGGACCCGATAAATGGGAGGTTGTTAAATAAAGAGTGACAACAACAATGGAAAAGTCTATGTTTAATTTTAAAGAAGGGCCGAAAATAAAGATGTTGAAGGTGAAATATTTCAAGCACCCTGATATAGCTCACTATTTGTATGATATACATCCTTTGGCTTATGGAATACTCCCATGGAACGACAAGGTTCCACTTTATTTCACAAAATTCTTTTATGCAAAATTCTTTTTGAAAATGAAACCCAATTACAATGACCTTCCCTCTAAATTTTTTGGTCCTAGGAAAGGTCGATTGTGTGACCGTAGGGGCACTAGGCGTGATGCTGAGTTGCCTTGTCCTAAGCCACCATTGGTTACTTGATATGTTCGTGTCAAAACTTTGCGGTGAGAGATAGAAGCCACTTCTCAATTTAGTCAAGAAGCAAGGGATGCCATCATCGACAATGTTCACAGTGGATTTTGTGGAGTCGATGTTTGTCTAAATCGATAAAGAGCACGTGAGAATACACACATCAATTTTGTGTATTATACAGATGAAGATATTGACAACATGAGTGTTGAAGATCTAAAAACATATGCAAAGAATTGTCGCAATGGTTGGCATGAACGAATTGTTCATGAGGAAGAAGGCATAGGAACGGTATGTGTTAATGGTTAGGATTCAATTATTTTAACACATACATACAATTTGTAATAAATACATATGTGTGTGTGTGTGTGTGTGTGTACATTTAGTTGTATGTACACTAATCTAACACCAAAGTATTATTATATAATAGCACCATTTCCAGTTATCACGCTTGATGAAGAAAGAAAATGTTAATATCACGTTCGGAGCCTCAGGTTCAAACAATCAAGATGGGTCTCACCATCAAGATATGTTGGCAAATGTTAATGTTTTTTAAACTTGATATTTTTAAAATAAATAATTGTGCACACATGTACATTTTCATGTATATATAATAAAATGCTTTAATAGATTCCGATTTTGTCCGATGTTTTTGGGATGGCGGTACCTTCTTCTTCCTTAGGAGATGTACCTTCTACTTCCTTAGGAGATGTGCCACGTTCACAACAAGTATGGAAAATTTTTCACTTTTAAACTTTATATGTTTTTAAATTATATATGTTACACCTCAAAAATTTCCATTAAAAAATGAGATATATCTATATGTTAAGTTATTTTAAATTTTTTGAATTTTAGGTTTTTGGAGATTTTATTTTCGAGCCTCTCTTAGGAGATGTGCCAGATGTGCCAAATCCACCTGTAGAAGTATTCAATTTTTCACCTTTAAATATATGCATTTTTAATTTATAATTTATAAATTGAAGTTTAAAAGTTTTATTAAAAACCTAGATCTTGATCTTGAGTTATCTTAAATACTTAAATTACATTTTTTTATTTTAGGTTTCTATAGAGGATTTCTTTTCTCCATGGACTCTACAATGGAGATAGGAACATCCACAGCATTTCAACCATTTGAAAAAGTTGTCTATTTTTTTTTAATATTATTGAAAATAAGTTTATATATATATATGCATTTTAAATTGAAATTTTTTAATTGAAATTATATATATATATATATATATATATAATTGTACATGTATATTGGACAGTTGACTGTTGGAGATGTTCCCATGGGGGAAGTTGTAGGTGACAAGCAACAAATGGAGAGGGAACCTCATGAGGTATTGCATGATTTTTTTTAATATTTTGTTTTTTACATGAAGTTCTATATATTCTCACTCATTTTTAAAACATCAAATTTTAATGTTTGTACGTGCATTGTGTACAGGTTCCCCATGCTTCGCAAGATAGCTCACAGATTGAGACTCTGCTAGGAAAGACACTACATCCATCTGTATTTGATGGATGATTTCTAGATTTGATTGAGATTTCTAGTCTTAAATTTAATTTTTTATATATTATCTAGATGCAATCATGTATATATATATATATATATATATATATATATATATATATATATATATATATATATATATATATATATATATATATATATATATATATATATATATAACTTGATACTTGTGAGATCTACAATTTTTGGACATATTTTATGTGAACTACATTTGGATAGTTGAACTACTAGTAATGTTGTGATCTATAAATTAATGTTTTTATTTTGAACTACATTTGGCATGTGAAGTAATGTTGTGTTATAATTTGTTTTGTTTTTAAAAGTTAAGTTTTGGATGGTTTCCCCAGCTACGGGTGATATAAATGTGAATCATGTGGATGAGAATTTCTATTCCGTTGAGGCCTGTTGAAGGTGGCAAGTGGTACTGCCATTTATCTGCTCGTAACATTGCATTAACATTCCAAATGAATTCACCTTCAATGCGGCTCGTTGTTCGATCGCACGTTGTTCAATTGCTTCTTTACCTTGTAATGGCTCCTCCAGAAGCGTCTAGGCCTGCTCTTGAGTTTATTCCTCCGCCCCTCTAGCACAATTGCCCTCTACAAGCTAAGAATTCCTTTCTTCGCACTTCCATTGGCAAACGCTGCCCAATTCTCAGCTGTGTTGAGTTTGGCACTAGCTTCCACTTCTCTCAGAGTTCATTTTTCCCTCTCAGCCTCAATTCGACCCCTGCTACCTCCATTGCACCCTCTGCTATCTTCAGCAGCAACCAGTCCTCCGCATTCTCCACTCAGCATTATCTATTCTCTCCTCCCCGTGAAGAAATGTCGAGGCTGCGCCATAGAATGAGATGCAGACGAGGCAGCAGTAGAGGAAGATTGCCTCGCTCCTTGCCTTCTTCTCGGTCGCCTACTTATGGCTCAAGTGCCACCGCCTCGCCCTCTTCTGAGTACTTCACTCCGTGTTATCCTGATATGACAAGTGGTAGAGGTAGAATCCGTTCCACCGGCTTTTTTCCCAGCATTCCC